>CM041782.1:128856809-129103694 GCA_023374045.1 Limonium bicolor
ACTAGACTTTATATTATAACAATGTTTTTCCTTCTTTTATGGTCCTTGAGCTTGAGCTAATTAAAGAGTATGACCTAGTTATTACATTCCATAAGGATCCTATTCCTTTACCAGAGAAAGAGCCCAAGCCACTGACCTGATTCAAATCATTCAACCTCCATGTTGAGTAACGATTGGAGGATAGAGAGGTTTTTAAAAACAATGAAGGGAATTTTCAACCTCTATTTGGCAAATGCATTACATTAAATTTAATATTTGTATAATATCATCAACTTGAAAATTGTTAGAATATAGATTCATGGATATTCTATTACATATCCCCATTGTGCTTTGATACCATGAAAAGCTAAGAAATAGAATATCAATACTACAACAAGAAGTTGTTGTTCTACCAACAATAACAGAGGAGTTTCTTTCTCGTTTCTTCTTCACAAATCGTTGGTCTTCTTTTTCTTTTTCTTTTCCTTCCACACTTCCTCGATTCGTTAATAGTAAACGATGATGGAAAAAAAAAAGAGAAAGATATTGCAGCAAAGGAACAAGAAAGGAGAAAGATGAGTTGGTGGCTGAAATCGCTGAATCCAGTAAAGGAAAAGAATCGAGAGATGAAGTCTTGTACGTTCATCCATCAGATAATATCTAGAAGCCCTTCTCCTCACAAATTTAACAACTCTGGATTCATTCAATGAAAGATTTCATTTAGCATTGGTCGGAATCCAAATTGGGATTTATCAATGGGACAATCTAGAGAAGCGATTATACGGGAACAAAATTGCAGCCTGTAATAAAGCGAATGACCTTGTTATGGGATGGCTCTTCTCTCGCTCGACGACTCCATTCGAGAAAGTGCTATGTATTTTCCCACTACAAAGAAAATCTGAGAAAACCTCTGCAAGAGGTTTGAAGAATATTCAAGCGCACGATTGTATTCCTTACTGTAAGAAGCCCATCAAATCGAGCAAGGTAACAATAGTGTGAATGATTATTATACAAGATGGGTTAAGCTTTGGAAAGAGCAGAGACAAATAGATAACATTTCTCCATATGTTTGTGGCACAGTGGACCAGATTTCGACAACATAAGAAAACAAATGAACCCTAATTTCTTGATGGGGTTCAACCCTAATTTCAAGACTGTTTGAAGTAACATTTTGATGATTTCTCTGCTACCTTCCTCGGATAAGGTATACTTCATGGTGCAACAAGAAGAAAATGGCAAGAAAACACATAATAATTAAAAAAAAGAGAAAATGAGAATTTTTCCTTCCTAAATCCCAGTGGCAGAAGTCCCGAATAAGCTTTAAAATCAAGAATTGCTAAAAATGACAAGAAAGGGGTCTCATGCTCTCATCTTAAGAAATTAGGGCATACCTACAGTGAATGCTACTAGGTAAATGTGTTTTCCCAATGATTGGAAAAACAACCAAAGGAAAGAAGAACTTCACTACAGCGATTACAAATAATTCTAATTCAAATCAAGAAGATACTTTACGAGTTCCCGGTTTTGATCGGAATTAGTTGAGGGGTTTGACTCAATACATGAAACGTCAAACCACCCGTGTCCCAGGAATATCATCTACCCAAATGGAAATGTAACACCCCATCTCCAAATACAATGATCGTCGCCCTAAGTCCATCTCGTACATTAACAACACAGCGGAAAAGTTCTACTAAATTGGTGTTACCGTCGTTAGTCACCCACGTGACTAACTAGGCCTATTCTCTTTACAAGTCACGGTCTGACTAACCGGATAGTTTCTCGAGCATCTAAAACATTACAATTCATAAACCACAACTTTTACCAAGTATCTCATATCCTAATCCATCATACTAACATCTCAGTAATACACTAAACGAGTGTACATGCACAACTCGTGTAACAAATGTAAAAGCAACCCGAAGTACTCTACCCGCTCCTACTCTCAGGTTGAGTCTTTGTCTGGTACCTACGTGCAAAGTATAAATCACAGGCCCCAAGGGGCAGCACATGGCTGGTACAGAAAACGTGCAGCCCACAAGCTAGCAGGGTTACACACAACTACTTTGTCGTATACATGCAATTGTTTATTCATACAAATAATAATAAGAAGTACGATAACAAACAACACATTTATGTGAAACATTCACAGCTCAAATAAATCGAACGTCGTAATGGACACCCATTAATGATCTAAGTTAGATTTCTAACTCCTGAGGCCTGAGAATTGTTTAGTTCTCGTGTTTGACCATACCTTATAAGTGTCAACCGTTCTCTTAAAAGAACTGGTTGTTCTCTAACTGAATTGTTTATTTTTGTCGGGTCAAGGTAACCCTAGCCAATGAGTTATTAGCTCCATTGGATTAATAAACATTAATTCTTAAGTTATGAGGGGTGTAGGCTTGACCCTCCCGCGCCCCTGAATTTGCCTCCCACCTCGAACTGTTCACTCGAGCTGGTCGGGTCTGTTTGTCGACCCTAGGCGACAAGTCGTAGACGAGCCATATGCGGAAGACAGATCTGATACAGATGCCAACCTCCTAACCTAAACATGCATGACTGGAGTCAGTCCCGGATTCCTCTCCTCCCAAGTTCCAGTTAGCTGAAGTCTCATTGACAATTTGATAGTTAAACCTCTCTCGGTATTAACCAACTAACAACAGGGAGTATTCAAACCTTATACAATTGTTACTAAACATAGTTAATGAACAAGCTCTGAATCAATTCGTGTTAGTGTGCAATGGACACACAATAACAATACAATAAATCGGTTTCATGTTTAATCTTGCTTGGTCGTATCACAATACACATAGCACACAAACCGAGGTAGACCCTGTTAGCAAACAAGCTACAAGAATCCCATACCGTACACCGGAGATTGGCTAGCTTTTAACACCACATTCGCCTAATCCGCCGAACGCCTCCAACTATCTAGATCTGTAACCAGAACTAGTATTAGTATTCTGTGTCTTAGAACTAATTTGGTTTTATTTTCAACTTAAACCTCTTTCTAGGTTAACCCGGGTATAATAATATACCGTTAAACGGGTTCGTTCATTTAGGAGCGTTTTCAAGCTCAATTCCAATTCATTAACATACTAACGTCGTTAGCAGTTATTTAGTTGTGCTGTTAGTAACTTTAGACTTATACGGACTTGTATTAGGTTTTTATTTTTCACTATTCACCGTATTTTACTATCCACGTATACGTATTTTACTATTCACGTATACGTATTTTACTATCCACGTATACGTATTTTACTATTCACGTATACGTCTCGTATTTAACTATTCATGTATACGTAGTTACTATTCATGTATATGTATTTACTATTCATGTATATGTATTTACTATTCATGTATACGTATACTATTCACGTATACGAGTACTATTCATGTAAACCAAAAATTTTCGTATACGTCCGTATGATACTCCGTATCATACGTATTTATTTCTTTTTCCAATATAACTTGTATTTTCATTAAAAATACTTTAAGTATTGATTCCTCCTATACTTATAAAATTACGGGTATACCCCTCGTATACCTTAATTTATATACGGGTCTCGTTTAACCCTGTCTTAACTCTGTTTCTTTTACAACTTGTTTCTAAATTCTTTATTCGATTTCCTTAACCTTCTAAACACACAAAAATGTGTTATTTACATTCCTTACCCATAGTTTTCCTTTAATTTCTATCTTACTCATAATAAGTTCTAAACTTGTTATTTTTATTCATAATTTCTCCAAAGTCTTACTTAATTAATTTCTTTATACTTTTGGTCAATTGCCAAAATACACCAAGTTTGACCAGTCTTTTATGGTCAAACCCCCTAACTTTCCATAATTTACAATATTACTCCTAAAGTTAATTTAACTTAACTTTTTATTCCTTTATCCTTTTAATATCTAATCTTTTGCTACAATTTTTTCTAGCTCCTCTAAACATTTCACACACTGTCATTGACCAAGTTTGACCACGTTTGACCAGGGAAATTACCATTTTACCCTTGTGGTCTTTTCTTTTATCCTAACTCATTTATTAACCAATTTAACTCTAATTAATTTCTAATTTTCGTAACTAATTTTCCTACAGATTTTTGAACATCAAAAATCATTTTAAACATCTCTAAACCACCAATTTAATTATCTAATGTTATAGTATATATATACCACCCATTAATTACCTTAAATATACCGAAAACCGTATAAATTCCTTATAACACTTATAAACTCTTTATAAATTGTAAACTTAATTCTACAATTATTTTCTCATCATCTAAACTCTCAAAAATTCCATATTGACCTCATATATTTTCGGTAATCACCATTAGGTACTAAAACTTCTTAAATTTTACATATTACTCTTAATTATACTAATTCCTTTAATTTAACTAAGTTAGATATTTTTTTCTAACTCAATTAATACCCTTAATTTTTGGCCATAGTATAAACCATAGTTTATGAATTTTTCTTGTATATTATGATAGTTTATATTGAAGCTTATATCATAAGGAGTATAAATCTATTCTTAGATTTAATAAACATTAACTTTTAATAAGCCAAAAACTGAATATTAATCACCAAAATTTTGGCAATAAATAATAAGATGAACAATATGTTAGATCATATATAGATCAACAATTAGAACCTTGAAATAGGTAGTTGTAGGATTTACCTTGTATATTAACCTTTAGCTTAATATTAAGCTTGTTTTTCCTTAGAAATTTGGACAGCAATTTTCTAGAGAAATTGGCTCCAAAATCATATAATAAGATGAATATAAGATGGGTTAGTATCCCATGCCAATCGGCTGTAACAAAAACCAAAGAACAAGAAGTTTTCAAGAAGGCAATGTTTTACCTCGAGAATCAAAGGCACTTCTTCATGGTTTTTCCTGAGAATCTGAGGGCTCATGAGCTATGGTTGTAAAGCTCTTGGAAATAGGATTCCAACGAGCTATCAAGCTTGTGATTTGGAGTTAGGACGAGAAAGTTATGATTTCTACAAGGCAAGGTGTTCTTTAAGGCTCAAAACTAAGAACATTGAGTTTTTTTGTGTTGTTTCTTCAAAGAGAGGATGATCTACGAATTTGGGAGCTCTCATATGACAGGTAAGTGTCTGATTAATGATTCACCCAGGGGACAAGATGATTTGGCAATTAAAGAAAGTCTTGGTGGTTGTAATAGTAAAAAGTAAGCAAAATTGAATTTTAACACCTTTAATGACTCATCATGAAGTAGGCAGCCTTAGTCACGATTTTGTCTGATTTTTTTTGTTTCTTACTTATATTTATGTAATATTAGATGCCTTAACTCGTTCATAAGGACTTATACCATGTGTTAGGTATGTTACATAGCCAAAAATGCCTTAAAACACCATTTTATGTGCTTCCGGGTTCACATTGATTATGCAATTTGTTTTGGCTAGTTTAAATGTGTCCTTATTATATTTACAACCTTTAGAAACTTTGTTCATGAAATAGCATGTTGCTCATTCCAATTTAAACCAAGTCGTTTAGTGGTTTCTCCTTGACTTTTGTTAGTTTAGTACCTGTTTTTGTGTGGACTTGTATACTTGTTTTATGTGTATACGCAATCGTTCCTATGACTATTTTATTGTTGTTCCCTTGTTCCTTATCGGTATTTAGGCTCATTAGCCTTTTAGTTCCATGTATACATGCTTAAAGCACATTTTTCCTTAAAGCACATTTTTGTGCTCTAAGGTGCGTTTTCGGTTTAAACGCTAATTCCGCTTAATGCGTATTACTAATCTTAGAGGTATTTCACATTTGAAATCTCTTGGGAACTTATTGGTAGTTCTCTAATTTATTTGTGCTTTTAAAACTCCTTTTTCTCTAATTGTTCTTAAAGCATGTTTTGGTGTAAATTGTTGTTTAACACTTCTTCTAATGTTTCTAAGGAATGTTCTAGCCTTAGTATTCCTAATTATATAGTTCATTATTATATTAAGGTTTGGGGTATTTCAGAAAAGCTTGAGTGCATATCTTCAAAAATTCATGTCTACAAATGTTGACCAGGAAACTAATTTCTATTACCAGTTTGCGGGACCTTAAGTCCACGAGTGTTCCAAAATGGTAATGAAAGAAAAAAATTGTATATTTTTTTACCCTACGCATGTTGATGATTTCTTTAATGTCAAACAATGTAAAGATGTTTCTAGTTTAGACTCAAAGGAAATGTATGTTGACATACAGATGAATAAAGAAACTAGTTCTTCTTGTTCCTCCATTTATAGTGATATTATGCTTTGGCACAAAAAACTTGGCCATGTTCCTTTGGAAACATTCAGAAACTATAGGTCATTAAAAAGAAAAAAATAGTCCCAATGACTTTCTTTGTGATTATTGTCAGAGTGCTAAGAATCGTAGACAACTTTTTCCTAAATCTACAACTATAAGTATGGAGCCTTTTACTCAAGCCATACAGACATATGTGGGCCCCTTCACGAACACACACATGATAATCAAAGATACTTTCTTGGCATTGTTGATGACAATATCCGAGCTTTGTGGGTTAAGTTACTAAGGACCAATCATAAGCCTTTGATTTTATTAAATACTTCCTCACTCTAATTGATAGGTAGTTTACAAGATCAGACAATGCAATAGAACTAGGAAATTTTGTAGAATGAAAAAAATATAATGCTTTGGGTATTATCCATCAAACATCATATCCTCACACACCTCAACAAAATGGGGTTGCATAAAGGAAGAATAGATATTTGATGGAAAGTGCAAGAGCATTATATTTCCATTCTAATGCTTTTTTAAGTTTTTTGGGAGATTGTATCTTAGCAACTACTCAATAATATATATTACTTCCTAGCACCACATTAAGAAAACAATCTCCCTTTGAGAAGCTGTATGATAAACAACCTGAATATAAAACAATGAAAGTATTTGGTTGTCTTGCTTATGCCATGATCTTAGAAACACACAAAGGTAATTTTTCTTCAAAATCCATTGCTTGTGTGCACTTGGGAACAATTGAAAATCAAAAGGGATACAAACATTGTCATCTCCTTGATAAAAAAATCATGGGAAATTTCATTAAATGCCACTATATTTTTGGCTAATTCATGAAACGCCACTAAAAAAAGAAAGTCATGAAATGCCACTATATTTTTGTAAACGTCCATGAAATGCCACTATGTCATTGACCAGAACAAAAAAACAAAAATACCCCTATTAGTTAACAAAGTAGTTTTAAAGTTCACAATATGCCACTAAGTGTTAAAAAATTCGCAAAAAAACAAAAATCAAAATATTATAAAAAATAGATGACTATAAGAATACATTTAAAATATTATAAAAAATTGTAAAAATAAAAAATATTAAAAATATCATAAAACATTGAAAAAAAGTAAGTATTTCTTAGATGTTTTTCAAATTTATTTAATACCATAACAAAGAATATTGAGTTTTAAACACATAATTTATACAAGTTTTTCTACAAATTTAGACCAATATAGTACCATAATTTATACCAATTAACTATGATAATTTCGACCAATTAATTACCATATATTTTCAAAATAAATTCTTTTAATTTTTAATTAATATTTGGAAAATTATTATTTTTATTTGTATTCTTTTTTGAATTAGTACTAGTTATGGTGCTTAATTGATAGTAAAATTAGTATAAATTATGTTAATGACTAGTACCAATTTTTCTACCAATTAAGCATCATAACTAGTACCAATTAATTACTAAAATTTGTACCACACATTTTCAAATTATCTTTTTTTAAAATTTAAATTATTTATTCAAAATAAATTATATTATGTCATAAAGTCATCTGTAAAATAGAAAATAAAATTAAAAATTCCAAATTTTAATTTAAAATATAAAATAATTTGTTTTGAATAAATAATGTAAATTGGTAAAATTAATAACTTAAAAATGTATGGTAAAAATTATGGTAATTAATTTGTATAAATTATGGTACTATATTGGTATAAATTTGTAGAAAAATTAGTATAAATTATGTGTTTAAAACTCTATATTCTTTTTTATGGTACTAAATTATTTTGAAAAAAGAAATGTTTAATTTTTTTCAATGTTTTATGATATTTAATATTTTTTATTTACTTTTATAATTTTTATAATATTTTGATTTTGTGTGAATTTAGTGAATTTTTTAACACTTAGTGGCATATTGTGAACTTTAAAAGTACTTTGTTAACTGGTAGGGGTTGAAGAGGGCAAAAATATGACGAGACATAAGAGCCAAGGTGGCCCAGATCCCGAGCCCTGGCCCAGACCCCAAGCCTCCTTCAAGACTTTGTTCAGGTTCCAATTTGGGCTCCAAGCATCAGTTCGGGCCCTACTCGGCCCTTAGTCTAGGCACTATACCTCATAACCGGGTCCCAGATCCCGCACTCGGCACTCTATGACCGGGGACCGCATCCCGAGTCTCGTATTCCGCATCCGGGCATCATACCCTGTACCACGCATCTTGGAGCTAGAAGACTCTACAAGAAGGAAAATATCAAGATTAGAAGGGAGGCTCCGTTAGAATAAGGTCACATGTACAAGGGCTTAAAGATAGGCTTCACCCTAGAAAGTCTATAAATAGAGGTAGAGGGACTCATTTGTAATCAATATCGTTATCGATTTTGGGATCCCAGCAGCAGAATTCAAAATACTGATCCAACCGGATCGGACGATTAACTTCTATTTCTTCTATTCATTCGTTCTATCTGATTAACAATGTCTAGATTATTTTACGCCCAAACAATTAAACAGATTCCTGATTTACTCTCATGTAGGGAGTTCAATTCACTGACAAATGACTTCGCTAAGTGAAGAAACACTTAAACAACGGGTGAAGCCTGAGTTTTCAGGGCGATCGGGTGGGTGTAGCACCGCCGTTACTTCAGTCAAAGAAATTCAGCCCGATCAGGCGCAACACTAGGCCAGGAGCAGCGCTGACCAGGCGTAGCACTATTTTGACTCAGGCCAGGCGCGACATCGACCGGGTACAACTTCGACCGGGAGAGTATTGTTCAAAGACCGGAAGATAGTGACGGAAGATAGTGACCGGAAGATGATTACCGGGAGAGTATTGTTCAAAGACCGGAAGATAGTGACCGGAAGATGATTACCGGGAGAGTATTGTTCAAAGACCGGAAGATAGTGACCGGAAGATGATTACCGGGAGAGTATTGTTCAATGGCAAGACAGTGACCGAAGATGATTACCGGGAGAGTATTGTTCAAAGACCGGAAGATATGACCGGAAGATGATTACCGGAAGAGCATTGTTCAAAGACCGGAAGATAGTGACCGGGAGATAATTACCGAGGAGATAATGCTTAAGTTCGAACCCCGACGCCGCCTTCAAATTCAGGTCCGGGCGTTCCAACCTAAAGCGACGATCGAAGGTCATCAAACTTTGGAACAGGCAATACATCAGCGGCAAAGACGGTGTCTCAATCGTGTTTCAAGAGCGGACGACGTTTAATTGCCGCCCCATTGAAGAAAACATTTACGCTTATCTTAAAGGCCCGAAAAATCCAATTTGTGAAGCCCGGCTGCAAGTAAAGTTACGATTAAGGGCAACCGCACCATGATTTGGACCCAGGCGCAATTTGAGGCAAAATAAAATTTTCGACCGGGCGTCACGCATTGACCGGGTGGCATCTTCTTCCGGCCAAGTGTTATGCACAATGAATTCATTACCGGGCTGCATTACCGGACATCCTTCTCGACCAGGAGCAAATTCACCATGACCAGGCAATGACCGTTCAACGACCGGGCGTTACCCTTAGCTCAGAGTCGGGCGCATGCAAGACTACAACCGGGTACCAGCGACAGAACGGGGAAAAGATAATAAACTCTGAAGAAAGCTGAGGACGCAAATCACTAAGATAAGTTCGTTAACCCTTAAATAACAGCTTATTATCTACGATTAAGTCAAGTATGATTGCCTCTTGTAGTCTTGCACTTTCAGATTTGCAAAGATGCAGTATAATCACTTTGTGTTTAATCAAAATTTCCCCTCTATTGCTGATTCAAAAATTCAATCAAGTGTTAGCTATTCATGGCATTGGTATAAGGATAACAATTTTGAAAATCTATATTTAGGACAGCATCTA
Organism: Limonium bicolor; assembly: GCA_023374045.1. Lineage (NCBI taxonomy): Eukaryota > Viridiplantae > Streptophyta > Magnoliopsida > Caryophyllales > Plumbaginaceae > Limonium > Limonium bicolor. The sequence goes on from CM041782.1 coordinate 128,866,908, forward strand.
ACTTGGAACTTTACTTGGCCCAGCCTTGTTTTCCTTACCATTTAAAAAAGGAAACCTTCCTGTAAGACGACTGAACAGCTAAAGAGGGATAGACCTCTGATCTTGTTCTATTATGCCGATGATTTGGTTTCAAAACTGTTGCATATCTTTATTGCCACTATTTTCTGTTCCGTCACTTCTGAGTATTAACAATCCAACCCTTGAAAAGAATATATTGATACTTGCACAAGTAGCAAATGAGCGTTTTCTGAAGATTCCACTGGTAGTTTTGTCAATTTAAATCGGTCATAAGATAGGAGCTGGTTAAAATCCTAAAGTTTGCTGTCGTCAGTAGAATCTACTACAAAAGATCTTCAAAGCGTTCTGTTTTCTACCCATGAATAATGCTTGTTCTCCAAGCAAAATTAAACTAAGTAGGGTACAAGTACATACCATAAAAGCTTCGGATTATTAGATGATGAGGCTCAATGGCTAAGAGGTATATCTTTTCTTAATTGCTTTCCGTCCATCAAAACGGGTGATACTTCTTTTTAGCAATTCTTTTCAAGAAAGAAAAGAATAAGTGTATACCTTTTATCGCTGCTGTTTTTAGCTAGTAACCTAACTTCAATTTTATCTGGTTTTACCCTAATCCAGTCACTGTTTGATTCTTCATCAACAATGCTTTGCCTCTATTTTATTAGCATAAAAAGAAAAAACATTCCAACCTCTTTTGCAAAACTTTGAGCCCTTAGCTTCATAATACGGCAATTCAGATTCTTGTTTAAGTTTTTACAGCCTAAGACAGTCCTAAAACTTATTGCTCGTTTCTTTACCCTTTTATACAAAACTGATTATGAGGGAGAGATCTCTAATTTTTTGTCATGGGTTGTGCGGTCAAACAAAGTTCTGCTTAGCATTTTACTCTGACTTTTTTGCTTCTAAAATACAAGCTGCAGTATGTGTTATTTAAACTATTTTCATCACTCATGGCCTAGACTGTTCTATGAATAGGTTTCTGCACTCTTTAAAACTGTACTCATAAAGCTTTTACTGAAAGATCTTCTGGAAGTTTTCTCAATGTCGATCAGTTTCGAATTAGAGATGCTCCATTCTAGGAGCAATATTTCTCTGCATTTATTAGTTAGCTGCTGCTTGTCTCTCCATTTAGTAATCCGAGTATGGTTATCAAACGAGTATGATAGATAACTTCAGTTTTAATACGAACGAGATCAAGCCTATAATATGATTTAAACGTATAACCAAAGATACAAAAAGATTGTTTAATCTGCTCGAATTTTTATGCAATAGTGATGTTGTTTGTGCCTCCCGTATATAAACATTACTGCCATATCAGGTCAGAAAACTCATTTCAACAAACTTTCTATCCTCTAAAGCTATATAGTTTTGCCTCTTCTAACCAACAAAACGATAATTTTGCTTTGGCTTCTGCCTCGATTCAAACAGGTACATTTGCATGTTTATAAATCTGTCCTCTGCTTAGCAATGGGATTTGCAAATTAATTCTTACTGTTACTTTTATATCTATCGGTCGAACTACGGTGTCTACATCTTTTGAGTGCTCATCCAAAACTGGGAAGCTGCAGAAATTTTGTAAAGAATCAACCAAGATATCTGCCATCTTCTGCTCCAAGTTTACATTTCTTCTAAAAACATATGCATCTTGCTGCTGATCAACAATGCGTGTTTCCAACTGTTTTACCGTCCACTATCTGATAAATCACTACTCAAATCCATAGTAGTCTGTGTTTTAACTTGCATTCTCTCCGATTTGCAGTTGATTAAAAGCAATCTGTCATAAACGTTATTACTTCAAAGTCACATCCACTCTATTCTCAAACACTACCAGTAATCTGATAGAAAGAATATAAAGAGAGTTTCTTCTTAAACTCCTCTAATATAGTCGTATCTGTCTGAATAAGTAGTTTAATTCTTAAACTTCACACAGTTTTTACATCCTTGTTCTGTAATAATAAGGGTGCTGAGGTAATGAGGAAATGGAAGCAGCAACTTAGCGAACTGTTTCAATAAAATATGGTTTCAATAATTGTGTTCATTTCTACATCTGTTTTGCTGCTTGACATTGCGGTTAAATGCTCAATTCTGAAGCAACATTTTATCGCACTTATACCATCATTTCAGATCGCACTTATAGTATCATTTCAGAAAAAGTTTTTTCCTTTACTGAAAGTGTTACAAGCTTTATTACTTTGATATTCAATCCTTGCGCTAGACTATGCTGGCCTTGAAAAATCCTGACTGGTACTCCCATTTGACATTACTTCTAGCTGTCAAACAAGAGCATAATATGGTTACAACTTATATAAACTGTTGTGGATGCTTGCTTTAAATTGTCATATTATACCTATTACACAGGTTTTGATAACTAAAAACTGGGTGTTTGAATGGTCTTGTAAAATAGCCAATACCCGTTAGTTTCAAATTCAACACATAGGCTTTGTCTTTGCCTATCTTTGCTGCAACCACTTTACAATTTCCTGTTAAGTCTTTGACCCTCTAAAAACTGAATAAAAGGAAGGGTACAAAATATTCTCATTAATTTTCTGTTATGTTGTGATGGCTCTAACTTTGGGTTTATAGTTATCAGTTATGTATATCTCTGTGAGCTAAAGAGTTTAATGATGTACAGATTCACATCTGTCTTGTTGCATTAGAATCAACTGTCACAGCAGTAAAGTGTCTTATGAGTGGTTTTGTGGGTGGAGTTATGTTTCACATATTCTGTTAGGGAAAGTGTTCTCTGCTGGATTTTGATAGATACCATCTCAATTGCAACTTCATTATGATCTGAACCTGAGGTGATATACAGTTTCAGTTTAGTCATTGCTGCTAATTTGCCTAAAAAACAGCACAAGCAGGAGTTATGGCATAGTTATGATCAGCTTTATACTGATACATTTGTCATCAGAATAGGAATTAGTATCTGTTATCACATCTTTTTTTTAAAAAAAAAAGGAAAGAGGTCTTGCTAGGCTCGAATAAGGGGTTAATATTTTGAACTATTACTCACAATTGTTAATTTGAGGTTTGTGCAGTAGCGTCAGTTGTTTAAAGAGAAAAGAGAACAAATGTCCGGAACCAAAAAGTTCAGCAGTGGAATCAGGAGCCTAATATCAGTAGAAAAGCTCTTCCAAAAATCATCGTTGTTGCTGCTACAGTGTCAAGCTGTTTCAGGCAGACAGGGCCGACACAGTGCAAACACTCTGCTACTACACTTATTACCAGCAATAGAGTGAAGAAGGGAGGAACAAAAGGTGCTTTTGCCTCAGGAATTGTCTACTAAAAAATCACCGTCAATACATTTTCATGTGAACAGAAGAGTCAACTTTTGGGTTGGATATTGAAGCAAAAGATGATGGAGATGTATATGATCGATCAGACAAATAAGGGTCCAAACCAAGAGTGGTTTCTAATAAAAATCAAAGACAGCTCAGCTTGATCCCAGACAGTATATCGGTTTTCCCCTGGGCAAGAGCTACTGCACTAAAACTCAAGCGACACTTGAAATCAGTCCCGGAAAAATTCTGGAAAGCACGCCTTCTGCCCAGGAACCAAAGCTCCAGGCAGCAACATGGGTTCAGTACTCGGACAACGTCTCATCCACTTCTTCCACCTCCAAATTATTATACAAGAGAAAGATCGAACATCTGTCTCCCCGGTCCTCGGGCAGCAAATAATTTGGCGCGAGATAATATCCCAAATTGTCCTGACCAAAAGACAACTGCACCAACATTATTTCTGAAACAGCCGCTTAAAGATGTTCCTATCATTTTGGACATCTCTACTTAGAATGAAAGTAACACCACCTACCTATGGACTTTCTGCACAAGTTGCATATCCATGGAGAAAAGTAACACCTACCTATGGACTTTCTGCACAAGTTGCATATCCATGGAGAAAAGTAACACCTACCAGGCTCTGCACAAGGCATATCCTTGAAAGTAACACCTACAGGCTATCATGCCTTGAAAGTAACACCTACAGGCTATCATGCCTTGAAAGTAACACCTACAGGCTATCATGCCTTGAAAGTAACACCTACAGGCTATCATGCCTTGAAAGTAGCACCTACAGGCTATCATGCCTTGAAAGTAACATCTACAGGCTATCACGCCTTGAAAAGTACCATCTTGGGCTGAAACTCATGCCCGGCCAACGTGCCAACTTGGGCTATCATGCCCGGCCATCGTGCCAACCAAAAACCCATCTCTGGATCCATCAGGAGCTCTGATCGCGTGTAATGGGTGAATCATTAGGTGTGGGACGCCACACCGTACCTCGATCCAATACCTTCTAAAAAGAAACACTTTGGAAGGGCATGATCATAAGTACCATCCTTTGGCTACCACAAAAGATGGGAAAAATATATTAGAAGGAAGTATCATTCTTTGGCTAGCATATGCAAAGATGGGAAAATATATTATCTCTATTCTCCCTTTAAGGGAATTATCATCCTTTGGCTAGTATGAGCAAAGATTTAATCATCATATTATTTTACCCTTTCAAAAAGGGAATGGTTCTTATTAAAAGAACCATTGGTCTTCTTATGAAGATCTTATTATGGACTTCTGGACTTTTGGATTTCTGGTCTTCCTATTATTGCATATTAGAGATCAGAAGATTTATTCATCAAAGATGTATTATCTCAATGGCATGTCTCGGAATTTCCAAATTCAACAAATGCACTTGTGGGATTTCAATTATACTAATTGTACAACCTTTTTAAGTTCATTTTTCTTGTAAAAGCTAAAAGAAAAAGAACTTGTGGGACTAGGAGATAGGAGAAAGGAAAAGTAGAAATAATGTAAATTTTTATCTTTCTTTTTGTAAGTTCCACTTTTTTAGTAAGTTCTAAAAAGTAGAACTTGTGGGACTGATGAAGAGGGCAAAATATATGAGACATAAGAGCCAAGGTGGCCCAGATCCCGAGCCCTGGCCCAGCCCCAAGCCTCCTTCAAGACTTTGTTCAGGTTCTAATTTGGGCTCCAAGCATCAGTTCGGGCCCTACCCGGCCCTTAGTCTGGGCACTATACCTCATAACCGGGTCCCGGATCCCGACTGGGCACTCTATGATCGGGGACCGCATCCCAAGTCTCGTATTCCGCATCCGGGCATCATACCCTATACCACGCATCTTGGGGCTAGAAGACTCTACAAGAAGGAAAATATCAAGATTAGAAGGGAGGCTCCGTTAGAATAAGGTCACATGTACAAGGGCTTAAAGATAGGCTTCACCCTAGAAAGTCTATAAATAGAGGTTGAGGGACTCATTTGTAAGACACACAAGATAGAAAGAGAGAAAACACTAAGAAAGCTCTCTAAAGTTGTAATACCAAGGAAGGGAATAAGATATTGTAACGCCCCTATTAACCATAAATACAGCGGAAATAAAACTCTAAGGCGATTACAGACCATCGGGTTCCAAACACCCGGCACCAAACCTCACCAATTACAACTTACAATCTACAAAAGCTACGGTCTGAACTCGAGAAAAACTTAACACAAACATAATAGAAATTAAACACATTAACTCTCCACAAAACCAAGTCCCATCCCAAACGCTCATTCTCTTCGTGGCCACCTGTAAATCAATTCGTACCTGCAAGATGAAACCAAGCAGCCCACCCCGAAAGGGGCGGGTCAGTTCCCTGGAATGGAACTGGTACGATCCTCCAAAAACAACTTATAACACAATTCTTAAATAATAATAGCTTGAAAACAGTCACTTAAAACACTCAGAGGAACAAGCATTTCACGATTCACCAATCCAGATATCAAGATAAGAACAAAGGTTAAAAACTGAAAGATAAAGTTAGTGAATGAAATCACTTCATGTGTTAGTGAACATCCATTTCCTCAGCTAATCCAATACCCGTTAGGAGTAGAAAAACTCAGATAGTCACAAAGGACTAGGAACGATTAAATAGATCCAAGAACCAATAACTCAAGAATGGAATAATTTTAACTGGGAGAGATGGCCCCCACCGCCAATCACGTCCACTAAGGACAGGGGATATACAGCCCCTCACTGTTTATCACGTCCACCAAGGACAGGGGATATACAGCCCCTCACTGTCTATCACGTCCACTAAGGACAGGGGATATACAGCCCCTCACTGTCTATCACGTCCCTTTCTGGGACAGGGGATATACAGCCCCTCACTGTTACCATTGAAGACGCGCGCACGTCGAAACATCAAGAACCAGCTCATGGATGAAATGGTATCCAGAGTCAAAAGAAAGATTTCCAAGATTGACCTTTTTTCCAAATTCCCACTAGATCACCAACTACCCAGAGCAATACCAAAACACTCAGTCCTACAGAGTGCAGAAGCGTAAACCCTAAGCAGCCAGTGTCTAACGGGGTAACCAAGTAGAAGAAACCAATACCCAAGTGAGTTTCACATTCAAGGCTCAGTTAGTCACACAAGCTGAGTTAGTCACACAACCAATTCCTTTTTAGAAATTCCTCTTAAAGTCAGTTAGCGTTTCCCAAAACATCCCACAAGTCAATCAGCAAAAATATCGGAGTACGAAAAATCGTAGAAAACATCCCATAAAGTCCAAAACACAACAAGCTGAGTACGAGAAATCGTACAAAACATCCCATAAAGTCCAAAACACAATAAGCTGAGTACGAGAAATCGTATGGGTAACGCTGTAGCAGTTCTAGCCAACTTGCGCAAACAATCAACAGTACTCTGAAGAATATTAAAGGTAGTCTATCATCAATCACTTGTAGCCTATGTTAAGCTTAAATAAACTCCTTACTCTCATTTCTAAGTCTCAATTGTCTTTTAAGCCCTCACTTAAATGTTATGTATAATCTTTGAGTTGTTTGAGAACGTTGTATAGCCCAAGGTGGTAAGATCAAGGAATGTATTCGATTAACATTTGCTAATTGTCCACTCCTATCCACTTTATTCATACTTAACCACAATCCTCACATTCAAGACTTTTGAGACCTCTATATCATAAATGTGTTTATGTTATATAATTAAATCTAAGAATTTCGATAATAATCTTAAGCTCAATACCTTTATTCTTAATTTAGAATAAACATTGTATTATGACCTATGATGGACACATCTCAGAATACTATACTATTATCTCACAATGTAAAGATTATGTATTTAAACAATATCTACTAGACAACCCATTATGATTAAGTCTTTCCCTTAACTTAATTAAGATCTACATCTTGTATATTGGAATCATAATGTTATAGATACAATTTATTATAACTTAATTAAGCCATTAAACTCAATTATCATATCCTTAGTTCAGAATGACTTCCTATTATAACCGTCTAATAATCTTGCCATAAGATGTTGAATTACCTCTCATATTGAAACAACTATATTATAGTTAACTTGGACTTATCGAACTCTTACATTTAGTATTCGCAAGGTACATTATTTGCTTAATTATTACCTATATAATAAGGTGTTTAAATATAACCTTTTATGTATCCTTACTTACCTTTAATCTCCTAAATGTTTATTTTTACACACATACACTCTATAGACTAGTATAATCCTTTTGTACTAAACTTCAATAAACTTAAGCCTTAAATACGTTTTAACTTATTTTACAAAGCCTAAGGTTTCAAAGGAATAACTTAATAAATTAATTCCCTTTATGGTATTTAGGATGGACAATATATCTACATAGAGTAGAATGTATCAAAGAATTAAATTCTGGTTCGTAAGCGAAATTGTTAATTATATGAAAATTCTCATATTTAATATTCAAATAACCTATCATTAATTCCCATTACCGTAAAGTATATCAATATAATATCTGATGTGTAACTTAGTTTTATCTGACAAAAGGTTCAAAGGTTTTAAGTATCAAATTCCTATTTATAAACCTTCTATAAATTCTAACTACCAAATATCTCACTTAATTGTAAACTCACATCCTAAGTATTGGTAATAAATGTTATAAATGTATTTCATATGGCTTATCTAATGCCAGGAAACTTAAGGATTATTATTTAGATAAATTTCCAAATCATAGTTTAATATAGTTTTATATCATAACCCTTTTAATGATTTTATCTTAAAACATTAAGTTATATTCCAATACCATAAATGTTAAGAAATGATTAAATCTAGACTTACCAATCCACCTCACATTTAGATGTAAAAGTATTTTACTTATTTTATTATGGTTTATATATTAAGAACATCTAGATGTAAACGTATTACATTTGTTTATCATTAATTATAGAATAAGATCTATTGTACAACATTTTATGAAATCACAACTTTTCCTAAGTCTTAACTTATTAATTACTTAATCCCAATTATAGATTTACATTATGGTCTTTGACAATTAATATTACACATGTATTCTAATATGGTTTATATAAATCTTAGAAATCCAAGATAACTCTTAAAACTCAATTTCATAACCACAATTCAATACTAGCTCATATAATATTCTTTTAATAGTATTATGTATAGGTTTAGTTTAACCTATTAATTCCTTCATACTCTATTTGCTATAAGGTATTTTATGTCTTTTATTTATTTATGTATTGTATATATAACTAGGATTTATTCAAGACATTCTTTATGTAGTTTAATTACATCTAATTATTTATATTAACTTTTACACACACCTACATCCAAAATATAGTTTACAAAAATAAAGTATTTCCTTAGTTTCAATTAAGTATATTAACCACCATAATATAATTAATATAAATGTAGATTAATTTAGCTCCTTGATTTAACCTAAGTTACTATTTTATTTCTTTTACATATATGTGTAAATATATATATATATATATATATTCCTTAGTTTTAATTAAGAATATTAACTCCCATATAATATAATAAATAAATAAAATGTAGAATAATTAAATTCCTTGATTTAACATAAGTTTCTATTTTAAATCTACCATATAAGTATATATACATATAGTAAATAATTTCACTTCTCATAAAAACTAATACCTTACTGATATAAAGTGTTAGTTTAGTGTTCCATATTTTTCCCAGCTTAAAAAGTTCATTAACAAACCATACTTTAATTTTTGGTTACATTATAAACCTTATATTATAGGTTATTCTTATGAAAAACTCATAAACACAATTTTTAAAACCTTTTACCAGTGCCCAAAAATTCCCAAATTTAATATACAGTAACTATAACATTTTAGACATATTATAAAATTTTTATTTCATAAAAATATCTTTTTAATTTAGCCAAATAATTCCAGAAAACCCGTAACTTGCAAAAATCATAACTTACGTTTAAAAATTTCAAAACCATATTAATTTACATCAAAATAAACTAGATTAAATAAGGAATCTATGGTTAAAATTTCAAGTCAAAATACATTCGGGAAGATATTTAAATTAACCCAACAAGTTAGGACTATTTACTGGAATTTATAAAAACTTAATCTGAAACGTTTTAATCTCGGCCGTCCGTTTCTTTTAACTACGATCGGACGGCCCTAAACTTCTGAGTTCTTCAGCGAATTCTTGAACAGCCCCGAGTACTAAATCGCGATTTTCTCACAATCTACAGAACGAAATCGAGTGATTCTTGTTTCTATGGTTTCGAAATCGAATTTCGGTTCTAATGACACCGATTTCCCCAATTATAATGCAGTATTCAACCAATTCGATTCTGGGTTCGAAAGTTAGGTTTATTTTCGGTTTCGAATTTGATTCTTACAAATTCACTCAATCTATTGCGTAATTGATACAATTGAAACGTGTTTTTGACCGATAATGTAACATAGTTTAGCATGGTAGAAGGAATTTGAAGGAAACTTACAGGAGTTGTGCGAATTGAGTGATTTCGAATTCGAAAATCTGGAAAAGTTCGAACTTGAATGTTTTCGAGGAGCTCACTTTGCAGATCTATAAGTTAAGTTCTAGATCGAATTAGAATACGTATAAGGGCTTAATCGAAAGAGAAAACTTAGATCTACATATTGATAACAAGAACTAATCCTAACTCGCAACACACAGAAAGAAATCGAAGCTAGAAGTTGCGAGTTTACCTTACGTTTTCTGGAAAGAAAACTGTGATTTTATGCTGTGATGAATTCGAAACTTTAGACACCTCTCTCTTACAAACGGTTTGGAATTGGCTTTGGTCATCAACATGAAAGTTGTAGAGAGATTAGAGCTCTTCAAAACGAGCTAAAGAACATGGAATTTGTCTGAGAAACGAAGAAGTTATGGCTAGTCGAAGTTACCTGAATTCGAAGAGAAACTGGAAAACTGCAGCAATGGTTTTGCAGGGTGGCAACTTTGGCTCGAATTTCCGGTTGATTTAGAACGAGTTGGGCTTGTGTGAGTTATGGTGTTTATAGGAAATGTAGGAGAAGGCAACAAAGAAGACGGCACTCAAAAATTCAATAAGATGAGAAAGTTATGAAGGTCACAAGATAGGGCAAAATCGGTTCCGAAAATCGTGGAGATAAAATTATCTAAGTGTGGGCGCGTGTGAGCTTGACACGTGGCAGTTTTAAAATTTTGGCTCTAAACTTCATTCTAGCATAACTTTGGCTAGGATGATCCGTTTTGACGTTCTTTTTATCGATCTTCATGGTTTTCCATAACCTATTTATTGGCATAGGTTTCATGGGCTGGTTTGACCATTCTCAAAAAGTCAACTCTAGCAAGGTTTAATAAACTTTAAGGTTTCTAGAATTTTATATTGACTTTTATGTTTCAAAACAATGTTCCAACACTTCCTAAAATCTTTATAATATATTTGGAGTGTTTCGAAATTTTCCCAAGATTTATTGACTTATAAATCTTATGATTAAATTCACAATACTATACAATAATATATAGTAATTAGGGTAAATAGGAGAAAACCCCTAAATAAATTTCACAATTCCATATAATAATTTAATATTCATAATTCCATATAATATTAATATTCATAATTCCATATAATAATTTAATACTTAATAATATTATTAAAGGTTTAATAAAGAAATCCCTAAATTAATTTAAATTAATTTAGGGGTATTTCAGATATGGTAAGAAGTGGATGTAGGCTGGATTATTGGCCGAACCAAACTCTCGGTGTTGGTGTTCTGTACGTTTGCGAGATTTGAGGGACCAATTATACATTTTCAGGGGTATTTTTGTCTTTTTTTCTGGTCAATGACGTAGTGACATTTCATGGGCTTTTGCAAAATTATAGTGGTATTTCGTGACTTATTCTTTTTTTAAGTGGCATTTCATGAACTAACCAATTTTATAGTGGCATTTCATGAAATTTCCCAAAAATAATTGTTTATAGAGATGTTGTATTTCATGAACATGTTTTTTCCTTTTAGATTCAAGGAACATCTTGAAACAACTCCTACTCTCAATTTTGAACCTTTTTATCCTCAATGAATTCATAGTTATGCGTCTGATGAAGAAGATACTGTTAGTACAGACGAGAACAACTAGAATACAAACATCGCGCATCAAGTTTCATCTTCTTCCTCAACTGAGGTTACCAATCAAAATACAGAGGATGTATCACAAAAGATAGAAAATCAAGATAACATTGTTACACATATTTTTGAATCACAACAGGAACCTCTTTGAAGATCCACACGCACTAAAATCACTCCCACATATCTAAAGGATTATTACACTGGTGTAATGTCTCTAATTGAGACATCTTTACCGAGATAACATCCAATAGAATTCACGTGAACAACAACACTAGTAATGGTCAATATTCTAATTCTATGTTTAGCCTAATAGGTATTACTCATAATCTTATTTATGTCAATGCAATGCAACATAAAGAAGTTTTTAATAAGGTTCTTGATATCAAAGAACTAGAAACTATGAAAGAGCTTCTCAAATATGGCATTGGGTTGATGCAATGAACAATGAATTATAAGCTCTTATCATAAATGACACCTAGGAACTTACAAGATTACCCAACATAAAAAGGCTATAGGATGTAAGTGGGTCTACCACACAAAACTTAGATCTGATGGCACTATTGAGAGACATAAATCTTGATTAGTAGCTAAGAGTTACAGCCAAATCTAAGGATTAGATACCGAAACATATTCCCCTATTGTTAGGATGACCACTGTATGAACATTACTAGTTGTTGCTGTTAAAAGGGGTGGAATATAAACCAACTGGATGTTAACAATGCTTTCATACATAGAGATCTTCATGAGGAGATCCACATGCAACTTTCTAAGGATTTGAAGGATAGAATTAAGGAAAATAGTAATGAAACTATCTTGCTAACTATGGGCAGTGAACCCAGTCATTGTAGTTCAACAAGGTCGTATCCATAGGGACTTCATAACTATCTAATAAATTATAAGTTTAGTGTTTGTGCAATATATATACAAAAATGCGTAAATGTAAACTGGGGGATTTTAGGTTTTTGGTTTGATTAAGGGAAAGTAAAGGAAGGTAATACAACTAAACTAACTAAACTAGGATAAATGTAGCCTGGGATGGATATTTGCACCCATATCTCTCTTACTACCAATTGTCCATTCTTGAACTTACTGCTAAACAACGGGAATTTAACTAATAGCAAGATCTAATCTATTAATCCTAACCTATTTAGTTGGAACCCAAATGCTAGTTCGAATATCCAATTTAATCGAAAGCATTAAGCTTAATTCCACCCTAAGTTGTAATGCAAACCTTATCTCAAAAACCTTTGAAAATCGGCCAACATTGATTTAGTCCCCAATGGTATAGATTTTGACTTCCAGAAACCCGTCCATAGAAATCCACACTAATGCTAAACTAACGACGATATCAAACCAATCGATTTAACAAAATGACAATTAATGAGAACAAAACCCGAAGCAAATCCCTAAATTAACAAAGATAAGCTTAGAGGCCATATTACTCAATAATCATCTTTAATTAAGAGCAAGAACTAAAATGAAGCATAAACATAAGTTCAAGGTTCAACAATGAAGTGTTAGGGATTTTGGGGCAAAATCCCCATCCTAAGCTACAAGGAGGTTAAGCCTCCATTAGAGCATAAATGAGAGAGATGAGAGAAGAATAAGCCATTAGAGGTGAATGGGAGCTTCCGAGGAGGTGAGATTTCTTCTCCTTTTCTTCTTCCTCTTCTTTTCTCTTCTTTTCCCTCTTTTTGTTTGTTCTGGGCATTGGGACTTGCTCCTCTATCTCCTCTCTACTTCTACTTTAAAAATCACGATTCTAGGCAAATTTTTAGCTTGACTGACCACGTGGGTCGGTCCCGTGGGTCGGTTGCCTCTGGGAGAAGACGTCGTCACATGTGCGGTTGTTTGCCCGACCGACCCACCTGGGTCGGTCCCTGGGCCGGTCTGGGCCGGTCGGTTCCAGTAGGTTACGACCGACCCACCTGGGGAGGTCATATGGGTCGGTCGAACTCCTTAGATTTCGGAAAAATTCCGACCGACTCCTGTGGGCAGGCAGGTCTTCAAAACGCTATATCTTTTTGTTTTAGCTTCGATTTTGGATTCGTTTACGCCCACACGTTCTTCTCTTTGTCTACTTTATTTCTAGCTATGTTATTCTTCCTGTTTCAGTGATAATTGTGTAAAACACTAGTAAAACACAAAACTAGAGGAAAACTAGCTAGAGCGGAGAAATGAGCATGTAAAGTGTTGATAAAACATATAAAATACACCCTAAACACATGATGATTTGGAAAATCAATAGTTAGTGAGAAAATCAATGCTTGTAGGCCTAAAAAATCTTTATATGGCTTGAAACAAGCATCTAGGCAGTGGTTTGCTATACTAAAAGACTTTCTAGAACAGATAGGATATCAAAGATCACTAATTAGTCTCTTGGAAATACAAAAATCTCATGTTACTAACCATGCTATCTGTGGATATGATGTCCATTATAACAAGAAGTGATACTAAAATCAAAACAATTAAGGAAAGCTTAGATAGAGAATTTAGGAACAAATATCTTGGAACACTTCACTTTGTCTTACAAAAATTGTAGTATCTACTTTGGAGCTTGATCTCAAATTTGGCAAGGACAATGGTGAGCTCTTAAAGAATCCAACAATCTACCGTAGCTTGGTGGGTAAGTTGAATTATTTAGTTCATACCCGACCTGATATAAACTTTACAACACAGCTTCTTAGCCAATTTCTTTAGTATCCAGAAGAAGAACACATGTTAACAAATGTCTTGCATTATATTAAAGGAACTGTTGATTATGGAATTTTGTTAAACAATCTGCAAGATTATTCCTTCTTACTGTGACAGTGGCTGGGCTCATTGTCCAAGTACTAGAAGATCTATTTCAGATTATTATATTCTTGAGGAAGGTTTCCCCATCGCTTGGAAGTCAAAGAAATAGAGAAGTGTCTCATTATCAGCTGTAGAAGCATAGTACATAGCAATAAAGACAGTCACTTGTGAATTAGCTTGGTTGAGCAGACTTATACATCAACTTGGAGTTATTTGCCAAACAATTTCTTGTTAAATGAACACAAATATGTTGTGCACATAGCAAAGAATCCAGTGCAACATCAACATATACAACATATTGATATAGATATGCACTATGTCTGCCAGCAGATACAATAAGATTTAATAGCATTTCAACACATTTCTAACAAATACCAGATTGCAGATTTCATAGAGGATATTCTCAATAAAGTTGGTTTAAATCTTCTAAGAGAGGGTGTTAGAATATATATATATATATATATATATATATATAAGATGATTTTAATATGTTCTGAAACATATCAAGATCATGTTAAACATTTGAAAACATTTACGGAAATATGCAAGAATACATGTATTGTTTTTATAAGTCAAAAGAAGGCAGTAATACTTCAAGAATAAATAGAATTTTTAGGCCTAATTATAAGTAAAGATGGAATAGACATATATATAAATATATATTAGTAATATTTTTAAATTTATAAGTATTTAAACTATAAATGATTTATTTATATTTATAATATTTTATAATATCTATAATAATAATAATACATATAAATATTTTATATATATATATATTTATTTAAATTTAAAAATAATATATATAATATTTTTATTTTTATAGTATTTAAATTATAAATAATACTTTTAAAATATTAATTAATATTGTATGTGTATTTGTAATGCTTATTTAAGTTATATTATAATATAAGTTTATATAAATTATACATAACATATATTGATATTCTAAGTTTATTAATAATGTATATTAATATTTCTGAATTTTATAGTATTTAAGTTATAAATATATATATAAAAGTATATGTAAATGTATATGTGTGTGGGATGCTCCTTTACATATCCTTTCTGGTCTTAGTACAATGTACCGTTATTCACTATTGGAGAGTTAGCTATCTGTATATTGCTGTATAAAAACAGCACCTTCTCTCCCTCTATAAAAACATATGATTCTACAATTTGTACAAAATCAATATTTCTTTTCTTAGCTTTTCAAAAACTGATGATCTAAAGCTTTGTGATTCTTTAATATATAATATAGCTGAAGGAGAAAGAGATATTGTACAATCGATACCTAGAGCAGAAAGAGGCTGCAATAATGGTATTACTATATATTTCTATTCCTCTAAACTGAATTAATTTCTCGGTGTTGTGTTTTTCTTCTTGTGGCCTTCTTCAAGCTTTTAATCATGATGAATGAATGTGATGTCACAGATGGATAAAGAGAAAGAAGTAAGCAGCTAAGAAGAACGATGATGCACCATGCAAGACCTTCCCAACTTTGCCAACCCCTTCATCCCATAAAGTAATTGCAGAATATATTCCTTTTTAAATAAATTGTTATAAGGCATTCATCAATGATCATTCAGCAGCCAACAACCAGTAATCATAAATTAAATTATTCTCTGTTTTTTAGGTCTGTCAAAGAATAAACAATGGTCGAAGCAGCTTAAAAAGGAGTTGACTTATTCTATTGCCTGCCACTGAGATTCTTTCTCTAATTGTTCCAGACCTCTTTCTTCAACTTCATTGGATATCATTAAATCATGAAAAGATGCAATAACATTTCATAGCTGCCTCCATTTTGTATGTGTATTCCTTTCTTTCTTTTTGGTCCTCTAATCGAGTATGTGTATCTAGTTAACCCTTATTCTTATTACACAATTTATATACAATGTTATCATTTAGCTCACATTGCTATATAATATAGTGTAATCTCTTTTACGTTTGGTTCGGATGCTATTTGGCATGGAGCATGAAATCAGAGCCACAAAAAACACTTTCTTGGATGAAACTTTTTTTTTTTGTTTTGAATACATTTCTTATATTAGTCACAAAAACACCATGTAAAGAGCAGTCAAAGTAAAATTAGCTTGAACATCATGTTACGATAATAAGCTAACTACAAGGGTTTTACCATATCAACATACATCATTTATGTCAATGTTTTACCGAGAACAAAATAGTTATCAACAATTTATATCACCATAAATAGTTGGCAGTTGAAAGTTCAGTTAAGGAAGATGGCAATTCATTAGTTATGATCATGTTAGTTCTTCCTCTTCATTGGCTCTCCTTGGGTTGTGCAAAAATATATACTCACACGACCCTTGTGATACCTAATGACCCTAGTTGAGGTAACATATTAATTTCTAGGTGTACAGTTTTCTCTAGTGGCATTCTTCAAGCTTTTAATCATGATGAAATGTGATGTCACAGATGGATAAAGAGAAGTAAAGTAACTAAGAAGAACGATTGTGCACTATGCAAGATGTGCCTAACTTTACCAACCCCTCCATCCCTTAAAGTATTGCAGAAGATATTCCTTTTTAATGACTGTTATAGGGCATTACAGTGATCATTCCAGCAGCCAACAACCAGTAATCATAAATTAAATTATTCTCTGTTTTTCAGGTATGTCAAGGAATAAACAATGGTCGAAGCAGCTTAAAAAACAAGTTGACTGATTCTATTGCCTGCCACTGAGATTCTTTCTCTCATTGTTCAAGAACCTTCTTCAACTTCAATGGATATCATTAAATCGTGAAAAGAGTGCACATAACATTGTCTTAGTTGCCTCCAATTTTGTATGTAGTTTCTCTCTTTCTTTGTGGTCCTCTTAATCTAGTATAGTGTATCTAGTTAACCCATATTCTTATTACGTAATTTGTATATTATGTTATCTTTTTAGCTCATATTGTTAATAATATAGTGTCATCTTTTTTATGTTTGGTTCGGATGTTATTTGGGATGGAGCATGAAATCATGGCCAACACAAAACACTTTCTTGGATGAAACTTTTTTTTTTTGTTTTTGAATACATTTCTTATATTACACAAAAACACCATGTAAATGACGCAAGGCAAAGTAAAACTAGCTTGAACATCATTGTTACAATAATAAGTGCTAAACAAGGGTTTTACCATATCAAACATACATCATTCATGTCAATGTTATTACCCGAGAACAAAATAGTTATCATAATTTTATAATCACCAATAAATAGTTGGCAGTTGAAAGTTCAAGTTAAGGAAGATGGCAATCTCAACCATTTAATTATGATCATGGTTAGTTGCTTCCTCTTCATTGGCTGAAATACCCCGAACTTAAATATAGGGATTAAATTAATCTAATGCGTATTTAAGGGCCTAACGGGACCTAATTAATATCAGTAAGGAAAAAATCCAAAAGGAATAAGAAACGCTTAAAAGGCGAAAACGATAAATAAGCGTTAAACAACCATAGGAGGTATGAGGCTTCGGTTAGCATGTTATACGGATCCTAAAGGTTTAACAGATCTAAATAATATATGGGAACAACTCCCGAAGAAAACGGATCCAAATAATGAATTAAAACGCTAATAGAGCTTTAGAGCACGTTTTTCGAGAAAACCCGAAAACGTGACTTTAAGTGGTCAAACGGACCCGTAAAAATTATAAATCATTAATATAATTATTAAGCATTTATGGGAGCTTAATAGTTAATAAAAATAATTAAACGAGGAAATTCTGGAAAACGGGCCCGGTTGAATAGTACGAAACCGGGTAAAGTAACGAGCGTTTTCTGTAAAGACGAAAAACGCTCCAGCTAGTCTACTGTAAGGGGGCCGGTTTTTAAAGGGTTAAATAACCCCTCACACACATGTAACTAGTTAACAAATAAGTAAATCATAAAGCAAAAAGTAAAAGTACAAAAGCAAAATAACCCTCTCTCACCTCTCATTCTCACTTTTCCCTCTTCTCTCCCCATCTCTCCCTCTCTCACCGTCTCCCTCCTTCCTCTTTCTGCTGGGGGTGATTTTTGGAGCTTCTCCAACAACAACAATGGCTTCCCTCTTTCTCCACATGCTCCATCCTCATGTAAGCTCCAAATGTAAAAATAATTACAAATTTGTAATCCCCTCATCCTCCTCTATCATTCTCTCTTTTCAAAATTCGAAAAGGATGAGTTTCATCTCCATGGTTTTCCCCATTTGAAGAGAAAATCACACCATTATGGAGCTTGGGGCCTCCTCTTTCCAACAAGGTAAAAATCTCCATAAAAGATTCAAGTTTTCTTCATCTCCTTGGTAGCCGATTTTTACCCTTGTGTAATGCCTTGTTTTCTCTCTCTCTTTTGAGCATAATATCAACCTTGAAAAGTGGTGAATTCCCTTCTTGAACCAAGGGCTAAAACCCCTCCTAAAACACTCCAAGGTAAACCCTAGAATTTTATTTTAAACACTTCGATGAATTAGTGTTAATTTAAGGGTTAGTAGTTAATTACAATTGTTTTGTGTGTTTGGATGATGGGAATGGAGTTTGGCAACTCCATTCCCCATATGGCCGATTTGGGCAAGAAAGAAAAATGAGGTTGGAAAAGGAAGGGAGGAATTATAAGCTCAAGGTAAGAGCTCTTTACTAATGTTAATTTTAATGCCTTAGACTAATGGGAATAGGCAAACTAACAAAAAACCTAAACTATTGTATTGGTATTGTAGTATTGGAGTTTGAGTACTTGTGAGTAAGTTTGAGTAATTGTGCATTAGTATGTGAATTGTAGGCCTTGGAGCCAAATGGTTGTGTACGAGTATTAGTATTGGTATTTGAAGAAGTAGTGGGAATGTATATTGTATTGATTGCTGGTAGGACCCTTGTGTGGGTGTGGCTAGTTTAGGAATGAATTTGATGGAAAGTGTGTATGTGGAGAAGTAAGAAAAGTAGGTGAGCTATGGCGAAATTTTGGTAGGAATTATGTATTTAAGAATGACTTGGTGAATGGGAGAACCAAGGTGCATATTGGGGATTGTAGGGATGTCTAATGACCATGGAGTAGTAGTGGTTAGTGTGAGAAATAGGAAGTGTAAAATCTGTAGCAAAATGTATAAAAATTCATTGGAGAAGTTAGGAAAAATCAGTGTGTAAGAAGTGGTAAAAAGAGTGTTGGACCTGGGTATAGATATTGTAGTTGCTTGGAAATGAATTGGAATGGTAAGATGACATTAGGAGAGGGAACTAGGCATGGAGGAAATAGGAACCCAAAATCTGTAGCAAAACCACTTGGAGAAATAATGTAAGTGCTGGAATGCAAATGTGGGAATTAGTGTGTGAGTTAGTATGAAAAGGATAAGGAGTTGGTGATGGATTTGAACATGTTTAGGAGCTTAATTAGGTGCTTAAATATGTGGGATTAAGTGTAGGAACAATGGGAAATTAATTAGGCAAAGTTTGGGTTGTAACAGATTTTGAAAACTTAAAATCTGTAGAAAGTCTAGCAGGGTCCGGGACTTAAGTCTAGGACTAAGTCCCGGACCAGCATATTAAAACAGGCCGAGTAGTAGATAGCCGTGGGGTCCGGGACTTAGGTCCCATACAAGGACCCGGACCACCCCTTGAAAAATGGCCGAGGGTTTTGTAAGTTCATAGTCCGGGACTTGGGTTACGCATGAAGACCCGGACCAGTACTGGATTTTCATTCGAGAGTTTTCTAAAGCCTGGGTCCGGGACTTAACTTAAGTATTAGGTCCCGGACCATAGTAGAAATACCCCCGAGAGTACAGACCAGTGTTGGTCCGGGACTTAAGACCCGGACAAGGTCCCGTACCAACCAAAAATTGTAAAATTTAACTTATTAAATGAGCTTTAAGGTAAGGTAATGAATGGTAATGATAGTATAAGGTAATTAGTACTTAATTAATGATGTTTAAGGGTCATTAAAAGTATAAACAAGTTGGAGAATTAAGTAAGAGAGTTTTATGTATTTGAACATTAAGTTAAACCGAAACCAACGGAACAACGGGGTAAGTATGGGAGTAGTAAATAAGTATGTGTCGTAATACTTAGTATTGATTGAACCGTTTGGCATGTAGCCGGAGGTTCGAGAATAAGACTCGAGGAACAAGTAAGGACTAAGGAACAAGAAGGTACCCGGTAAAGTAAATTGCAGAAAAAGGTATGATTTCTTCATGCCCTGTATCCTAATCTGGTTACCCCGATTTGTGTGCTTATTTGACCACCTAATAAGATAAATGCATGAATCGGATTATATTGCACTTACTTGTGCTTGTTTACATTGTTCTCGATATTTGTCTTGAACAATAGTTTGTATAATTCATGAAATATGTGAATGATGATGTGTAATTGTACCTTGTAGTGTACTTGTATATTGTATTGTATTTGTATGGATGTGTATATGAATAATGTATTTGTGTATGTGGTTGGATGTTGACTTCTACTAATTCCTAACTACCTAACTCCTAACTTAAGTGAGTAAATTGGAATGAGTAGAAGTCCGATATAGCTTCGGCCACGCGTGAGGATGCGGAGTCACAAGAGGTTGGCTGCAATTCCTGACTCTTAAGCTGGTCCGCGGCCCAATCCCCTTAAATGGGTAGCATCCCGGATTGGTGAGTCAAGTAAATCCCGGTGGTGGGACGGAGTAGTCCCCGGGCCGGAGGTCCCGACTTAACTTGAGTAAGAGTAAGAGTAAGTAAGTATGTATGAGTATGAGTATGAGTATGTATGCGTATGTATGAAGTAACGAGTAAAAAGTAATCTCCACCCGATTAACCCGGTAGACCAATGAAGCTAACAAGTATTGTATATTGTGTACGAAATAAGTATGCGCATTCGGAAGAAGGTAAGTATGTATTGGATGGTTATATTGTATGCCTCGTATGTAATGAAGTGTATGTATGTAAGCCTTGCGTAAGTATTATTGTATGGTGTATAAGAGCATGTATGCATGTATGTTTGAATGAAATGAACCGCATGTATTCGACCAAGTGGTCGGCGTACCCTCACTAGTACGCGGGGTATGCGGTTCATGCGCAGCGAAAGCTACCCCCTAGGGGGAACGTTTTTTAGTGTGCAGGTACCCGAAGCGGATTTGGTCAAGGTAAGAGACCGGCGGCACAACTTTGTATCTAAAAGTAAGTAGTTGTGAGGAATGGGTAGTAAGTAGCCTCTTAGTGAGTATGTATGAGTTTGGAAGAGGTATTATACTTGTATGAGGATCCTAGTAGACTCGGTAGTGGATTAAATTGTATTGTACATGGAGTTTGTATTGAATGAAGATTGTAGTACTTATTTGGTAAATGGAGTATGTGTTGTAGTTATGTAGTACTCGGGATTCCGGTCCATCAGACCGATGCTGTATGTAATAGCAGTAGCCTTGTTAGTCACGTGGGTGACTAACGGCATTGTATCACCCACATTATGTAAGTATGTACCTGCTGCGTGTATTTGATGTGTAAGGAGATTGGACGGTAAGCATTGTATTAATGGTAGGGGTGTTACAAAAAGTGGTATCAGAGCGAAGTATCGCTCTGATGACTGGAAATACCGAGTTAGAAATTAGAAGCTTAAGGCTAAGGGCTGAGTGTTACATTAGATATGCTAGTTAGGAACTACCGGTGAGTACCGGATACCACATACCAGTCCCTCCGCCCGCCGCAAACCCCATTGTATAACTTGGGAAAGACGCCAGAAGAATGAACGTCCTCTCATACTCGGAAAACCCGATCTGGCAGTTGTGAAGCAATCACACTTCCAAGAACCTGACTGTAGTAGATTCCAAAATGGAAGACCCAAATGGATCCAGGTTGAACAACAATACCCTGCACTTAATAGCGGTGGAATGAGCACTCCAACCATAGGAGGCTACAACTTACAACAGCATGGGGCGACGTGCTTAGCAGCCGCGAGAACCTAGCTAGACAACTAGCAGCAGAAAGAAGTACGCACTAATGTGCCAACGAAATGGGAAAAAGAGTAATAACGGAACCCGAGACATAGTCGTACGGGATAGTAATACTTAATAATACCACCAACGGTATGCTAACTGACTAAGGACATTTCGGAAGCGTGATTAACGCCAACTACAACGCCAAAAGGGTTGCAATAACCTGGCCAATATAGCTCAGACAACTACAAGAACAACCATGAGAATATAATCCGATAGGACTACAAGAGTAGTGCCTAAACAAGCTAAGGCTCAATAACCACAATAAATGTGTGGGAACGGGCAACGGGAATACACTAAACAAATTAAAGGGATCTCCAGGGATTGAGAGTACCCGATTTACGACACCATGTCCAAAACATTGAGAACTACCTAAAAGATCGAGTATCCCATAAGATCAATGAGATCAAGGGAAGGGTCACAAGACTATCAAATATTAATGGAACCCTACCTGATCGGTATAGAATTACCCAAAACCACCAGTACCACGCACTTGCCACGGCAAGTGCAGTAAGGAAAGAGATACGTAAAGAACTCTAACACCACAGGTACATAGTAATGTACCGTGACTACGATGAAGCAATTACTGGATCACCAATCCTGACACCAGACTATGGAACCTTGGGAAGGCTTAACGACCCGACTACTTTCTTAGTACATACCAGTCAGCGAGAAGCTAGACTTGGTCAAGACCTCAAGCATGGCGATGCCATAGAGATTTCTTTTAACACTGAACCATTGTTTTCAAAAACCAAACCCTTCTTTCAAACCTCAACTTTCTTTTAAAACCTTGGATTTTAAACCCAGACCAACAAATTACGGTGAGTATCATAAAGTGATACAAGAGGAGTTGGCAATAGAATACTTCACCTAGGCGTGTGACGACACTATGAGTGTACCCAATTACGGGATGCGGGACAACCGCACTCCGAAGGAGCTTGCGGGCCTGACATATAGTTAGGTAAGTGGTAACTATCAACATGATACCCCACGTATGTATACAGGTAGTGTACGACACACGGGAAGTAGTCAACTCTTCTATGGATCATGAGTGAATTCAACCAGAACAGCTAGACACTTCAGACAATCAAGCATAAATGAACTCAGAGAACCCATCTGAAAGTAAGGAATAAGAACTAGAAGTGCAAGGGGCACAAACTAGTAAGTATAGACATTGGATATGTCTCGAGGACATCAAACAAATACGTGATAGCTGGAAAGCATACCCAGCCTAAACACAGTAAGGCAGTTGCCTAACGTGAACACCACAATGCTCAACAAACGGGACAGAACTCCCAAGAGCACTCACAAGATTACCACGAAGCCAATCCATCATCGGAGAGGATATTTAAACCTAGTCTCAAGCACTAGGAGCAAGTATAAACGGTCTACCCAACGACGGGAGACGTCATAACCCGAAAGGAGATAGCTTAATGCAATACCATAAGACAGTATAGAGGACAACACATGTTATAAACATTAGCCGGATGTAACGGCATAACTACCAACACCCAGGAGCGATCCTTGAAGGGTGTCTGCGTTAACAACAGTTGAACAAGCATAATGATATGAGCACGGGAGCTAAGACGAACATTCGTTGGGACACGAAGGGATTTCACTTAACAGGAAATACCCTAAGGTACTGAGAGGCACCTATTAATACCATTTGCCTAAAGGGTCCCCTATGAACGGAAGCGTGATGTCACGACTTACCATGGAGCCTAGTAATACCTCCAACCTATGGGGTGTGAATGGAGTGGAAACCTTATAAGCAGCTTGCAAAGAGCATAGCTTGCAGCAATAAGGCTTAAAAGCCACCAACTAACGATGTTATGTAAACCTTAATAGTTGTGTAACCCACACCATTTGATAACAAAACTTGCAGGGATATTGTCTGATACGCAAGAAATCAACAACTGGACCATCAGTTCAAACCCAACATCCTGAGTGGCTTGGAGTAATGGCCAACTCAATGTCGCTGTCACTAGAGCATCAGTCTAGTATACAGTTGACAAGCTTTTAATCGCCTTCATGCCTTCTGTAGCAATGATACACAGAGGCATAGAAATCATAATAGTGCCAACATTGGCCTAGTCCACACTTGGACCCTACGGGAAACTCGAGGAAAACTACCTCTCAATAACCAAAGACCACCAATGTGTGAAGATGTGAACCCTTAGAAAGGCTTCCATCTATTATAACAATAAGCCTACGCATATAGACTTGCCAAGGGGCGATGGAATAAGGAAATGAGATATCCAAACTATCACGACTTAAAGGAGTAAGTATACTCCATATGCACCTAAGCATGTGTGAACCACCGTATAAACACCAACATGGTAAACCTCGTCACGAGACTTATGAGTGGAAGCATACCCCTCAACAAGAACCTTCACTTGTCAGTGATAGAATACTCTCCAATTGGAGAACGGGACCAGAAACCCTTGAAGTTTCTTGGGATGTCCGGGTAAATAAATAAGTAGAACGGCACAACTAGAGCCTGTGACCAATGCTCAGCACTAAAAGACAATAACGGTCAAAACAATCAACGGGAATGCACATTGAACACCACGAATAACTAACGCTCAAGAGAGCTTATAACCTGATGAGTTATCTCATCCTTGGTCAACCAAGATACTTGGTGAACTGTATCATAAATGATATCGAAGTGAGGTAAGCTAACCTGCACATGAAACCTAAATTGGAATGAAACATCCCCACAATGGGAAGATAAAAGTATTGCGGTATGCTACGACAACCGTCATACACACGAACATTGGAAACCCCAGGGTATTCACACAATAAGGGAATGGTGCCAATGACCATGACAATGAGTAAAGAGAAACTATCACAGTAACAGAAACAGTAAAAAACGACGTTGTATAATGAGTAAGAATACGGTGCGCAACAAGCGACCGATATGAGGAAGTAGCAGATAATGACACGGAGTATAAGTATTAGATAATAGGCATAAATATTCTTTCCTATCACATAAGTGACTTACTGTCAAGCGTTTACGCCTCTGCACTCTGTATGACTGAGTGTTTTGGTATTGCACTTGTGCAGCTAATGATCTAATGGGATGGCTAAGGATATGGAGAATGTAAACCGTAGTAAACCCTTCTTTTCACAACGAATATGGCATGAGCCAGTTAAGCACACTTAGCAACAAACCGTGCGGCCTAAGGCCAGAGAAGCACGAAGGGTGTAAAACACACTATCAATCACAGGATGTGAATTCCATTGGAATAAAAAGGTGAAAGGAGACTTAAGAAAATCCCTAGGACCGACGCATATCAATGCTAGGCCATACAAGTAAGAACACTTGTACTGAACCAGAAGAACTGGTGTAATCCAGAAGCTATTGACAACAAAGGAAGCACTAAACTAAATAATGGCTTAGCCTCGCCAACAATAAGTTGGAGGAACTTAGCGAAAAATCGTGAGAGTACGGATAGTATGTATAATAGATTACCAGAAAGCTGGTTATGGTCTAAACTCGTTGAGTTCAAAGGCGGTAAAAGAATACCACACTTGTTTGTAAACCTTATTCCCACAAAAAGGGATAAAAGGCGATGAGTAACACATCTATAATAACCAAAGAGTGAATTAAGCACTAAGGTTATCAGGGTCGCGCAGCAGAAGCTAGTGGCCCTAGCTAAGGAATGTAATACACCCAGTAAGTATGCGAGATTGGCTATTAATGCCTTAAAGCCTAATAGGCTAGAACCAAATTGATTGTGAGTTAAATAAACTCATATAGGAACTATGGTACAAGGACTGAACCATTGGTATGGTTAAGACCCTTGGACCAAAGTACATTACATAATGAACCATAATGAAGCTAAAATGCTTCAAAACGCCCGAACTTAGTAACCAATGTTCAATATTAACATATGGGAGATTACGTGGGCGTAATCCCTTTTAAGGGGGGTAGAGCGAAAATCGCTTAATGCAAGTTTATAAATAAACACATAAAACTATAATGTGCATAGCACAAATGATAATCGATTCGATGAGTGGTACTTACGTTATATAATACGTATCCATTCATAGTGAAATTGTGGTAACTAAGCATTAGACATGCAAATACCATAGGGCGAATATACCCATCTTGTAACCCAGTGTAAGAGTATTAGAAAAGAAGAGTAATGAGTAGTGGACGGAGCTCCACAAGTATTGTAACCCTTAAAGAAGTAGTACGAATGGATTAAGAGTAGTAGAGGAACGTAGCCATGAGTAGCGTATTCGTAAGTATGTGATTGGAAGCAAATCGAGGACAATTGAATTTCATAAGTACTGTAGTCCTTAGCTAGAATATGTGAGATGAAGGTGAGTAGTGAATGGAAGTAGTAACAGTCGATGAAATGAGTATTTAGGTATTGAATCTTGAAGCAATATTTGGAAGTAGAGCGAGGATGATTGATGGACTGATTCCATCCTTTGGAGATGTGTGAATTTGTAATCATGACTAGGAAGAGTAAAAGATAGAAATTGAAATAATCAAACTATCTGTTTTTTTGAAACTGATGTGGGAAGTCGAACTTGATCCTGATCAGATCGAGGGAAACCGAACACAAATTGGGGTGGAAAGATAGTTCAACACTGATGCTGATCACATTAGGGTCGAACGATTCTTGAAGCTCCCTTAAGTGGTCACAAGAATCACATAGGATAGAATAAATATAATTGGAATTTGGAGTTGTGTGGTTCAGAAAATTTTTAATGGGTAGTAGCGAAAGAATTTTCCTTCGCATGGAGAATGAGGATTTGCTAGAAGCGTATATCGGAGAAGGTAGTAGTGTAGCATGTTGTATTATTCCAAAGGCAGCGGGACATAGAGGAGTCCTGCGTCGAGATGACCGGAGCGCCTGCGGGATTGTATGCACATTGCATTGCTTTGGGGATAGCTTTGCACTGTATGTAGTATGAATTCTGTAATGAGGAACCGGATAGTTAGTAGTAGCGCGGATTGGAGTAACTATTGGATATTGGTATGGTATGGTATGTAGCAACCTTGAGGGATGGATTTGGGAATTGTAAAGAGGAGGATTGTATAACCTTTGGCATAGACTGGTATGAGTGAGCAAGTATAGTAATCCCATAACCTCGAACAACTTTGAGGACAAAGTTCTTAAGGGGGGTAGATTGAAATACCCCGAACTTAAATATAGGGATTAAAATTAATCTAATGCGTATTTAAGGGCCTAACGGGACCTAATTAATATCGGTAAGGAAAAATAAATCCAAAAGGAATAAAGAAACGCTTAAAAGGCGAAAAATACTAAATAAGCGTTAAAACAACCATAGGAGGTATGAGGCCACGGTTAGCGTGTTATACGGATCCTAAAGGTTTAACAAGATCTAAATAATATATGGGAACAACTCCCGAAGAAAACGGATCCAAATAATGAATTAAAACGCTAATAGAGCTTTAGAGCACGTTTTTCGAGAAAACCCGAAAACGTGACTTTAAGTGGTCAAACGGACCCGTAAAATTATAAATCATTAAATAATAATTATAAGCATTTATGGGAGCTTAATAGTTAATAAAAATAATTAAACGAGGAAATTCTGGAAAACGGGCCCGGTTAGTGAATAGTACCGAAACCGGGTAAAGTAACGAGCGTTTTCTGTAAAAGACGAAAAACGCTCCAGCTAGTCTACTGTAAGGGGCCAGTTTTTAAAGGGTTAAATAACCCCTCACACACACATGTAACTAGTTAACAAATAAGTAAATCATAAAGCAAAAAGTAAAAGTACAAAAGCAAAATAACCCTCTCTTACCTCTCATTCTCACTTTTCCCTCTTCTCTCTCCCATCTCTCCCTCTCTCACCGTCTCCCTCCTTCCTCTCTCTTCTGGGGGCGATTTTTGGAGCTTCTCCAACAACAACAATGGATTCTCCTCCTTCTCCACATGCTCCATCCTCTTGTAAGCTCCAAATGTAAAAATAATTACATATTTGTAATCCCCTCATCCTCCTCTATCATTCTCTCTTTTCAAAATTCGAAAAGGATGAGTTTCATCTCCATGGGTTTTCCCCATTTGAAGAGAAAAGCACACCATTATGGAGCTTGGGGCCTCCTCTTTCCAACAAGGTAAAAATCTCCATAAAAGATTCAAGTTTTCTCATCTCCTTTGGTAGCCGATTTTTACCCTTGTGTAATGCCTTGTTTTCTCTCTCTCTTTTGAGCATAATATCAACCTTGCAAAGGTGGTGGATTCACCTTCTTGAACCAAGGGCTAAAACCCCTCCTAAAACACTCCAAAGGTAAACCCTAGAATTTTTATTTTAACACTTCGATGAATTAGTGTTAATTTAAGGGTTAGTAGTTTAATTACAATTGTTTTGTGTGTTTGGATGATGGGAATGGAGTTTGGCAACTCCATTCCCCATATGGCCGATTTGGGTAAGAAAGAAAGAAGAGGAGGATTGGAAAAGGAAGGGAGGAAATATAAGCTCAAGGTAAGAGCCCTTTACTAATGTTAATTTTAATGCCTTAGACTAATGGGAATGGGCAAATTAACAAAAGAACCTAAACTATTGTATTGGTATTGTAGTATTGGAAGTTTGAGTACTTGTTGAGTAAGTTTGAGTAATTGTGCATTAGTATGTGAATTGTAGGCCTTGGAGCCAAATGGTTGTGTACGAGTATTAGTATTGGTATTTGAAGAAGTAATGGTGAATGTATATTGTATTGATTGCTGGTAGGACCCTTGTGTGGGTGTGGCTAGTTTAGGAATGAATTTGATGGAAAGTGTGTATGTGGAGAAGTAAGAAAAGTAGGTGAGCTATGGCGAAATTTTGGTAGGAATTATGTATTTAAGAATGACTTGGTGAATGGGAGAACCAAGGTGCATATTGGGGATTGTAGGGATGTCTAATGACCATGGAGTAGTAGTGGTAGTGTGAGAAATAGGAAGTGTAAAATCTGTAGCAAAATGTATAAAAATTCATTGGAGAAGTTAGGAAAAATTCAGTGTGTAAGAAGTGGTAAAAAGAGTGTTGGACCTGGGTATAGATATTGTAGTTGCTTGGAAATGAATTGGAATGGTAAGATGACATTAGGAGAGGGAACTAGGCATGGAGGAAATAGGAACCCAAAATCTGTAGCAAAACCACTTGGAGAAATAATGTAAGTGCTGGAATGAAAATGTGGGGATTAGTGTGTGAATTAGTATGAAAAGGAATAAGGAGTTGGTGATGGATTTGAACATGTTTAGGAGCTTAATTAGGTGCTTAAATATGTGGGATTAAGTGTAGGAACAATGGGAAATTAATTAGGCAAAGTTTGGGTTGTAACAGATTTTGAAAACTTAAAATCTGTAGAAAGTCTAGCAGGGTCCGGGACTTAAGTCCAGGACTAAGTCCCGGACCAGCATATTAAAACAGGCCGAGAGTAGATAGCCGTGGGTGGTCCGGGACTTAGGTCCCATACAAGGACCCGGACCACCCCTTGAAAATGGCCGAGGGTTTTTAAGTTCATGGTCCGGGACTTGGGTTACGCATGAAGACCCGGACCAGTACTGGATTTTCATTCGAGAGTTTCTAAAGCCTGGGTCCGGGACTTAACTTAGGTATTAGGTCCCGGACCATAGTAGAAAATACCCCCGAGAGTACAGACCAGTGTTGGTCCGGGACTTAAGACCCGGACAAGGTCCCGGACCAACCAAAAATTGTAAAATTTAACTTATTAAATGAGCTTTAAGTAAGGTAATGAATGGTAATGATAGTATAAGGTAATTAGTACTTAATTAATGATGTTTAAGGGTCATTAAAAGTATAAACAAGTTGGAGAATTAAGTAAGAGAGTTTTAAGTTTTGAACATTAAGTTAAACCGAAACAACGGAACAACGGGGTAAGTATGGGAGTAGTAAATAAGTATGTGTCGTAATACTTAGTATTGATTGAACCGTTTGGCATGTAGCCGGAGGTTCGAGAATAAGACTCGAGGAACAAGTAAGGACTAAGGAACAAGAAGGTACCCGGTAAAGTAAATTGCAGAAAAAGGTATGATTTCTTCATGCCCTGTATCCTAATCTGGTTACCCCGATTTGTGTGCTTATTTGACCACCTAATAAGATAAATGCATGAATCGGATTATTTGCACTTACTTGTGCTTGTTTACATGTTCTCGATATTTGTCTTGAACAATAGTTTGTATAATTCATGAAATATGTGAATGATGATGATGTGTAATTGTACCTTGTAGTGTACTTGTATATTGTATTGTATTTGTATGGATGTGTATATGAATAATGTATTTGTGTATGTGGTTGGATGTTGACTTCTACTAATTCCTAACTACCTAACTCCTAACTTAAGTGAGTAAATTGGAATGAGTAGAAGTCCGATATAGCTTCGGCCACGCGTGAGGATGCGGAGTCACAAGAGGTTGGCTGCAATTCCTGACTCTTAAGCTGGTCCGCGGCCCAAACCCCTTAAATGGGTAGCATCCGGATTGGGTGAGCCAAGTAAATCCCGTGGGGGACGGAGTAGTCTCCGGGCCGGAGGTCCCGACGACTTAACTTGAGTAAGAGTAAGAGTAAGTAAGTATGTATGAGTATGAGTATGAGTATGAGTATGTATGCGTATGTATGAAGTAACGAGTAAAAGAGTAATCTCCACCCGATTAACCCGGGTGGACCAATGAAGCTAACAAGTATTGTATATTGTGTACGATAATATGCGCATTCGGAAGAAGGTAAGTATGTATTGGATGGTTATATTGTATGCCTCGTATGTAATGAAGTGTATGTATGTAAGCCTGCGTAAGTATTATTGTATGGTGTATAAGAGCATGTAGCATGTATGTTTGAATGAAAATGAACCGCATGTATTCGACCAAGTGGTCGGCGTACCCTCACTAGTACGCGGGGTATGCGGTTATCATGCGCAGCGAAAGCTGACCCCCTAGGGGGAACGTTTTTAGTGTGCAGGTACCCGAAGCGGATGTGGTCAAGGTAAGAGACCGGCGGCACAACTTTGTATCTAGAAAGTAAGTAGTTGTGAGAAATGGGTAGTAGTAGCCTCTTAGTGAGTATGTATGAGTTTGGAAGAGGTATTATACTTGTATGAGGATCCTAGTAGACTCGGTATGGATTAAATTGTATTGTACATGGAGTATTGTATTGGATGAAGATTGTAGTACTTATTTGGTAAATGGAGTATGTGTTGTAGTTATGTAGTACTCGGGATTCCGGTCCATCAGACCGATGCTGTATGTAATAGCAGTAGCCTTGTTAGTCACGTGGGTGACTAACGGCATTGTATCACCCACATTATGTAAGTATGTACCCTGCGTGTATTTGATGTGTAAGGAGATTGGATGGTAAGCATTGTATTAATGGTAGGGGTGTTACATTGGCTCTCCTTGGGTAGTACGAAAATATAGAGTCACCATAGACCCATTGTGATACCTAATGA
This sequence comes from Limonium bicolor, assembly GCA_023374045.1. Taxonomy (NCBI): domain Eukaryota; kingdom Viridiplantae; phylum Streptophyta; class Magnoliopsida; order Caryophyllales; family Plumbaginaceae; genus Limonium; species Limonium bicolor. The sequence goes on from CM041782.1 coordinate 128,898,527, forward strand.
CCCTAGTTCAAGAGGTAACATATAAGAATTAATTTCTAGGTGTTCAGTTTTCTTCTTGGGCCTTCTTCAAGTTTTTAATCATGATGAATGAATGTGAAGTCTCAGATGGATAAAGAGAAAGAAGTAAAACAGCTAAAAAGAACGATGGTGCACCATGCAAGACATGCCCAACTTTGCCAACCCCTTCATCCCATAAAGTAATTGTAGAATATATTCCTTTTAAAATAAACTTTTATAGGGCATTCATCAGTGATCATTCAGCAGCCAACAACCAGTGCAAACGATAAATGAAATACCCCAAACCTTAATATGTTAATTAATTATGTAATTATGATTTTCTAAGGCTAATTAAGTCCTTAAGATCATTGGTGAAGAAATAAAAACCAAAAAGAAAAAGGAAATGCGTAAAAGTCACAAAACATGAAACTGCGTATTTAATTATTTTAGGAGGTATATAACCTTCACTGTGGTTATAAGTATATTTTTATACCCTAGTTACCACTAAGAACATTTGGGAAAAATTCCGGAAGAAAACGGTTCCAAATAATGCGTTAAAACGCTAACGGTCCTAAAGCGCGTTTTTCAAGAAAACCCGAAACGTGACTTTAAACAGTTAAACGACCCCGTAAAAATTATGGTTGATTATATAACTATAATTAAACATAATGGATCCTAGGAATTATTAAAATTAAGAAACAAGAAAAAAATCCGGAAAACGGGCCCAGATTAGTGAATAGTGTAAAAAGTAACTTGTGGGTATAAATTGTAATAAGAGTAAAATACTCTTTACTTTTGTAATTAAAAATCTGACTCCCCCTTCTCCTTAAATGTCACACGGTTTCCCCCTCCCTCTCTCATCTCTTATGCCTTATTTTACAAAAAAAAAATAAAGCAAAAGGTAATAAAAGTACAAAAGGTGCTTTTGAACTCTCTCTCTCCCATTCTCTTATCTTTCACGATTTTTCCTTTCCCCTCCAGACCTCTCTTCTTCTTCTTGTTCTGTTAATGGCGATTTTGAGCTCCCTCTTCCAGCTCTCATCTTCTCTTCATGGTGCAAGCCTCTACAAAACTCCAAACACAAAAAAATTACACCGTTTTCTTAGTTAGAGCAAGGGCTAGCTAGTGCTCTTTTCAAAATTCCAAAAACTCAAAGTTGACCACCATGGGTATAATCCATTTGAAGAGGGAATCACATTTCTTGAGCTAGGCTGCATCCTCTTTGTTCCAAGGTAAGAAAAAAATCCAAAAATACTCATTTTTTTCTCCACTTCATAGCTTGACGATTTTGCCCAGTTTGAATCTCCATTGTTGCTCCGTTCTAGCTTGGTCTTATCTTCAAAAGAGGAGATGGAGCCTGTTTGTTGATTGGCCAAACCTCAATTCTAGGGTTACAAGGTAATGCCCCAAATTTTGTGCTCTAAGCACTTTCCTCTTGTATACTAGATTAGTTCATGAATATAGGTGTGATAATTAGTACTCATTGCCCCATTTGAATATTGGCTAGAGGTTGGCAAGGGTGTATTGCTTCCTTGGCCGAAAATGACATGAGGAAGAGAAGAGGAGAAGAGGAAAAAGGGAATTGTAGTTTAAGGTAGAAAACTACCTTAATAACTATTTTGATTGTTTAAGAATTTGGGATGGGATAAATTGAAAAATGAACCCAAAATATGAAAGGTAATGTGTTTATTTGATTTTGAGAGAACTTGTGAATTGTTGTTTGAATTGAGGGCTTTGAAGCCAGAGATTTTTAGTTGTTATGAGGTGGTTTATTGAGATTTTGGGAGTAATGTTATTTGATGATTTGGATGGGATTGTTGTGTGTACTGGTAGAGCCTTGAGGGTTTGGCTAGTTTTAGGTTGTTTAAATGGTGGTATGAGTTTGGGCAATGTTAGAAAAGTAGCCGGACTATGGCGAATTCCGAGAGGAATCTAAGAGATTTTAGTGTTTTGAGTGAAGTATAACCTAGGGTTAGCTAGGTATGAATGGAGATTGAATTGAGTTAGTAAACCACCTTGGTAATGCTTGTTTAAGTATAGAATACTGTGCAAAATCTGTAGCAAAAGAAGTTGTTTAAGTGCCATGGAGTTTTGGAAACAATGAGGATTTAAGGTTTTAAGATTGAGGCATGAACCTTGGTATGAGAAGTGCATTGTCTAGAAGGATTTGGAATGGTCAAATGAGTGGGAAAACAATGCAAATCGCCAAGAGGTATAAATCTGTAGCACAAGGGTGCACAATGTAACCAAGAGAATGAAAAAATTTAAAAATTTGAGCAAGAAATTGAGTAGGGAGTAAACTAATGATTTGAAGAGTTTTAGTGAGTGTTTTAGTGCATTTAAACATGTAGGAAACATGTGGAAATTTTAGGAAATGATTAGAGGTGAATTAGGGGTTGAAAATGATAAAAACTGTAAATTTTGACAGTTCCAGAGGTGGTCCGGGTTTGCAAATCGGAACGCAAACCCGGACCATAGCAAAAACATGGCAGAAGACCATCCCAGGGGGTGGTCCGGGTTTGTAAACCTAGACACAAACCCGGACCACATAGAAAAATGTCCAGAAAGCGTTTTCCGGGTTGGTCCGGTTTGTAACCCCGGACACAAACCCGGACCATGTTAAAAGTGTCCAGAAAGGTTTTTAAGGGTTGTTAGGTGGGAAGTGAATGGTAATGGTTTTAGATGTTGATTAGGCCTTGTTTGATGAGTTTTAAAAGGCCATTGGAGTATAAACAAATGTGAGAGTTAATGTGTAAGTTGCGAACTTAAAATCACATAAATAAGTTAAGGATAATGGGAAAACGGGGTTAAGTACGGAAGTAATGGAAGTTACATACCTTAAGATTTTAATGCTAATGGAAGCATTTGAAATAATACCAGTTGTTCGGAAACTACTCGGGGAGCGTGAGGTGACGCGTTGGAGTAAATCCTGGGGACATGATAGAGTAACCCATGGTGTAAGGTATGGTTTTCTTGCAACCTGTGTCCTACCGGGTTACACCGGTTGTATGCTGTTGGGCAAAATAGGGTGAGACTACTTGCTAACTATGGGCAGTGAACCCAATCATTGTAGTACAACAAGGTCGTATCCACAGGGACTTCGTAACTGTCTAGCTAATTATAAGCTTAGTAAATGTGCAAGAGGATATATACAAAAGTGCATAAATGTAAATTGTTTTGGGATTTTGGTTGGATAGATGGAAAAAAGGAAAGCAGTAAAACTAGACTAACTAATCTAGGATAGGTGTAGCTCGGGATGGATATTTGCACCCGTCCTCCCTTTACTACCAATGGTCAATTCTCGAACTCATGGCTAAACAACGGGAACGCTAAACTAACTAATATCCTAATCAAGGTCTACTAATCCTAACCAACAGAATGGAACCTGGTGGATCTTCCAAGTACCTAGTCAATTGATGGCATTAAGCACAAATTCCCCTTAAGTTGCAGTGTAGTCTAATCTCGAAATCCTCGATATTAGAATGCACTGATTCAGTCCTCACGGTCTAGATTTCTATCTCAGAATCACATGTTGACAGAAATCCACAATAATGCTCAACTAATCGGTAGGCCAAACCAACCAGTTTAACACATAGTGCTAATTAATCAGCAACCTAGAATCTATCTCAGAATCTCATTTCAACAAATTCAAGGCAAACCAACCAATTTCACACAAAGATAACAAATTGGGCAAAACCCTCAACAAATCCCCAAATCATGGGTGACAAGTTCAAGAGCCACAAACACACAATCGTTATCGGTATTCAGCACACGAACTGAAATAAAACCATAAACGAGTTCAAGAATCTACAACGGAGTTTAGGGATTTTGGGGCAAAATCCCCAAATCCCAAGCTACAAGGAGACTACTCAAGCATTGAAGCTACAAAGGAGAGAAAGGAGGAAGAAATAGCCATTAATGGAGGTGGTTGAGCTCTTGAATGAGGTGAAATCCTCTCCTCTTCCTTCTCTTCTCTTCTCCTCTCTTTTCTCTTCTTCTGTCGCCTCTACCGTCGCCTGGAGTCCAGGTCTCGACCTCCTCTCTTTCCTCCTCTTTTCCCCTTTTAAAATCTGATTTCTGGGCAAATTTTACGACCGACCGGACTTGCGACCGGACTTGCAAGGTCGGTCGGAGTCAGTAGCGATTTTCGGACGCGTTTTTAAGTTCGACCGGACTTGCGACCGGACTTGCAAGGTCGGTCGATTCCAGTAGCTTGTAAAAACGCGAATCTGGGCAAAATTTCGACCCGACCGGACTTGCGACCGGACTTGCAAGGTCGGTCGGAGTCAGTATAACTTCAAAACGCTGTATCTTCTTCGTTTTAACTCCGATTTTGGATCCGTTTGCGCCCACGCGTTCCTCTCTTCGTCTACTTTACTCCTAGCTATGTTAATCCTCCTGTTTAAACAATAAATGTGTGAAACACCAATGAAACACAAAACTAGAGGAAAACAAGCTAGAGTGGAGAAATGAGCATGAAAAGTGTTGATTAAACATATGAAATACACCCCTAAAACATGCTCATTTGGACACTCATCACACCCCCACACTTACCTTTTTGCTTGTCCTCAAGCAAAACCAAGCACCCATGCAAGTAAGGAATGCTCAAGACTAACAAACACTAACATGAATTGTAGGATAAAAGAAGAAGCAAAAAGTGATTAAAACCTTTGAGGAGTGTGAACCATCTCTTAGTGGTGGCATGGGTGTGCTTAGGGCAAAACAAAATCTAGAGTTTCGGGGTATGATCCGAAGTGCTTCAAAGTTCTAAAGATTAGGTGACTTGGAGAGCTTTTACCATGTCCAACTTCTCTCAAGAATGGGCATTGAGAAGAAAACAAAAGGAAAAATAGATTTATGCAATTGTTTCACTTTTGCATAAGAGATGAGAAGATAAAATTTTGGCATCAAGCCTTTACATTTAAGAACACTCAACTCTCATTGTTGGTTAACAATGGCGTCTCACAAGTCCCTTGATGGATTTTCACAAAGAAGCACCCCTTAGCAATCCCTAAGAAAGAAGACAGAAGGAACCCCAAAGCAATAAAAATCCAACCATACAAGATCACTTGGCCACACCGCATGTAAAATGCTCCTCAAAAGCAATCAAAATGAAAAATTTAAGCATTTATCCCACAATTCATAACAGTTTGTTCTTAATGAGAACAACTCACAACACAAGGGTCCAAGTTTTTTATTTTGGACAATCGCAAGATAAGCATGAAGTATTAAGCATTTAAGCACACAATTCACCGAAAAGGTCACTCCCCCACACTTAAATTGAACAATGTCCCCATTGTTCACCAATCAAAACCGGGGAAGGTTCCAGAAGACCTTTGCGGGAAGCAGACAAAAGGAAAATCACACGGGACACAAAAAACAGTATAGCACAGAAGCTATCCCCAGATTTGCAGTTCAAAATTAGAGAGAGAGAACGAAAACTAAAAGGAACTAGTACTCCCCTGAGATTGCTATTGCTATCAGTTTGTAGAACTCCCCCACACTTGAGCTTCAGCCTCAAGTAGCGTAGCTTGTTGCGGTGTGGACTGAATTGCACCCGCATAAAACACTAGAAGCAACCAAACTACAACTGGAGTTAAGGGTTAGCAAAAACAAAACCAAAGGAGAACGAAAACAAAAACAGGAAATAAAAATAATGGAGTCGTTGTGGGCAAATATTAAAGGAAGGGTGAAACGAGTACTCCCCGATAAGATGCGGAAGGAAGATAGGGTGCCCGCACAATTGCAAGTGGGAGGGGTCGTTGAGGTGCTACCTTCAATCGTTGGAGATGAAGGTCCTCTTGGAAAATTTCGCCAGAGGTTCCTTTGTAATTGTTCCTAATTCCATCCCTTTTTCAGAGGGGCTTACCTGTTTCCAAAATATTCACAACACAACGCCACCAATTGGGCGTAAAAGGGCAAGTCCAAAGAATGCCAAAATAGCCCATTATTGAAAACAATGCAAAATCTAAACTAACAGAATTTAAAAGACAGACACGAAATGAAATCCGGGTTGCCTCCCGGTAAGCGGCCCTTCTTTAAGGTCTTTGGCTAGACCATACCACCGTGAAGTCATCCGGGATCGAATATGAACGTTGAAGTCAGCTCAACGGGTGGGTTGGGCGGGCATCATCTAGCAATGAAGAACGACCCGGATCAAAAGGAAATGTGGCCTCAACACTTAGGATGTGAAAGTGTAAACTCCACCGGTCGTTCATCAGGTGGAAGTGTTGAGGTGGGTGATCCTTGGTACGAGGATCAAACTGTGGTGGAGCCTCCTCTTCAAATTCAAGAATGTAAGCATCCTTATCTTCAGTGACGGTGCAGGGTGAACTCGGGAGCGGACTTTGTCTTCATCTTTGGTCCCGGATCAATGGGAAGGTGGCCTCCACACTTAGCGGGTGTACGTTGAGCTTCCACCCAACTTCATTAGTGCACGGGTGGGGGCCTCGATCCTTCAAGTGAAGATCAAAGTTTGATGGCTCCTCCTCCTCCTCAAATTCGAGGATGTAAATGTCCTCAACTTCTTGGTGAGGCTCATGGGAAGAGCCTTGATGAAAATCAACTTCAGAGGGAGGTGGCTCCTTGAAGTTGATTATAGCACTCTCCTCTAATGGCTCGAGGGAGGCGGCATCTCTCCTCCTCCTCAAGGTGAGGATGTGTCCATCCTCATCTTCTGGGTGGAGCACAGAGAAGGAGGGAAATACGGTAGTTGACTTCAGAGGGAGGAGACTCCATGAAGTCAAGGTGGAAGCGGTCCTCTGATGGTTTGTCTTCGAACTCAGGCAGATGGTTGAATGACGTTTGCTCAGGTTCGAACGGGGGAGGTGATAGAGAGCAACTCAAGTCCTCAGTAAGGTGATCCACTTTATGAACCATTTCGCTCTCCGGTTGCTGCGATGCAAGGTTTAGTAGACCTTCCATCATCGCGTTCATCTCTCTACTACTTTGGCCATAGAGCTTCAGTTGGTTCATGTCGAGGTCTTTTTCCTTCCCGGCTCCACTTCATGGACCTTTTCACTCTCTGGTTGCTCCCTTTGAGCTAGTGTAATGAGCTGGTTCATGTCGATGGTATTCATTCTAGCACTAAGATCCTCCAGAGTGGGTGAATCTACCCTTGCCGTTATCTCAGAACAATAAGCACTCTTTTGGTCTCCTCCACTCTCTTGGCACCTGATCCATCGACTGATGTCTTGTTCAGTGGGTTTGGATTGACAGATAAGAACCGGTTCTCCATAAGAGTCTCCGATCTTGAGATTAGATCCTCACAAGAAGGGCACATATGAAAGGATCCACAACCCTTGACAATCAATGTATTGGTCGTAGGTTGCTCCAGAGGTTAGTCGTAACAATCTTCTGCTTGATCATCAAGACCATCCATCAGAGATAGGTTCCTAAAAAAAAAAGTAACACAAATTTATACACAAAAGGGGGAAATAAAGGAAATGAAAATTATGCACAGAAACTAAACAGGTAATAAACCAGATAGTTGGACCGAAGTCCCCGGCAACGGCGCCAAAAACTTGTTGGGCAAAATAGTGGTGAGACTACTCTGCTAACTATGGGCAGTGAACCAATCATTGTAGTACAACAAGGTCGTATCCACAGGGACTTCGTAACTATCTAGTTAATTATAAGCTAGTAAATGTGCAAGAGGATATATACAAAAGTGCATAAATGTAAACTGGGGTTTTTGGGATTTTAGCTGATAGATGGAAAATAAAGGAAAGCAGTAAAACTAGACTAACTAATCTAGGATAGGTGTAGCTCGGGATGGATATTTGCACCCTTCCTCCCTTTACTACCAATGGTCAATTCTCGAACTCATGGCTAAACAACGGGAACACTAAACTAACTAATATCCTAATCAAGGTCTACTAATCCAAACCAACAGAATGGAACCTGGTGGATCTTCCAAGTAGTCAATTGATGGCATTAAGCACAAATTCCCCTAAGTTGCAGTGTAGTCTAATCTCGAAATCCTCGATATTAGAATGCACTGATTCAGTCCTCACGGTCTAGATTTCTATCTCAGAATCACATGTTGACAGAAATCCACAATAATGCTCAACTAATCGGTAGGCCAAACCAACCAGTTTAACACATAGCGCTAATTAATCAGCAACCTAGAATCTATCTCAGAATCTCATTTCAACAAATTCAAGGTAAACCAACCAATTTCACACAAAGATAACAAATTGGGCAAAACCCTCAACAAATCCCCAAATCATGGGTGACAAGTTCAAGAGCCACAAACACACAATCGTTTCGGTATTCAGCACACGAACTGAAATAAAACCATAAACGAGTTCAAGAATCTACAATAGAGTTTAGGGATTTTGGGGCAAAATCCCCAAATCCCAAGCTACAAGGAGACTACTCAAGCATTGAAGCTACAAAGGAGAGAAAAGAGGAAGAAACAGCCATTAATGGAGGTGGTTGAGCTCTTGAATGAGGTGAGATCCTCTCCTCTTCCTTCTCTTCTCTTCTCCTCTCTTTTCTCTTCTTCTGTCGCCTCTACCGTCGCCTGGAGTCCAGGTCTCGACCTCTCTCTCTTCCTCCTCTTTTCTTTTCCCCTTTTAAAATCTGATTTCTGGGCAAATTTTACGACCGACCGGACTTGCGACCGGACTTGCAAGGTCGGTCGGAGTCAGTAGCGATTTTCGGACGCGTTTTTAAGTTCGACCGGACTTGCGACCGGACTTGCAAGGTCGGTCGATTCCAGTAGCTTGTAAAAACGCAAATCTGGGCAAAATTTCGACCCGACCGGACTTGCGACCGGACTTGCAAGGTCGGTCGGAGTCAGTATAACTTCAAAACGCTGTATCTTCTTCGTTTTAACTCCGATTTTGGATCCGTTTGCGCTCACGCGTTCCTCTCTTCGTCTACTTTACTCCTAGCTATGTTACTCCTCCTGTTTAAACAATAAATGTGTGAAACACCAATGAAACACAAAACTAGAGGAAAACAAGCTAGAGTGGAGAAATGAGCATGAAAAGTGTTGATTAAACATATGAAATACACCCCTAAAACATGCTCATTTGGACACTCATTGTCATACCCCATACCCATTGGGCACATCATTTTTTTGGCTGAGTACGTAGTCGTTGGTAAAACGTTGTCCACCGGAAGAACGTATTTCAATAGTTCCAGGAGGTCAGTGAAACTTACGTCGCTCCAGCCATGTTTCGCTTTCAAGTTGAATAGCTTGAGGACGACACTCAACTTGCTTAACTTTGTAGGGTCACACCCGGGGTACAACGGTGTTTGGATGAATCCAACAAATTTTCATGCTTGTCTGGCGTGTTAGAGTAATGTCGTTCCACATCTTCAAGCATAGTCTCAAGTCATCATCCCAGAAATTTGGCACACGTTCGCTGTAACGTCTTCTGGATCACCAGCAACTGTATCATCTCCAATTTCTGTTTCTGTGTTTGCCTGACCATTATCCCCTTCGTCAGGCTTAATAACATCGAACACACTCTGACCATGCCATCGGATTATGTCTTGGAAATCTTTTGTAAAACCGCGGCGGATCAGATGTTCCTTAATTGTTTCAACGCCGCGATATCTCAGATTGTTTTGGCAGTCGATACACGGACAAAATATGTATCCCTTGTCTGTAGGTTTCAGATTGTTCGCCAACACCGTGCATAACTTATCAACTCCTTCTAAAAACTTGTCGTCCAAATTTCCGCTGTAAATCCACGAACGTTCCATCTCCTTCTAGCTATTTATATGAAGGCAGCCATTTCATACCGTCACCCGTGGCAGAGTCTTTACACTTTTGTATCTTATCAACCTAAATCCATCCATGAGTATTAAATCCCACCGGTGAACGTGTTTTTAATATGTATTTATTGAAAATTTCGGCAGCATCTCCCTACAGTTCTTCAAATGCACGATATTATGATATTAATCAATAATATATGCATTCAAAGAACAATAAAGAGATACTGCTGAAATAATCAATAAAGTACAATTAAAAACACATTCACACCCTAGGTGTGAGATTTAACAATCATGGACAGTCCCGACAGGGACTGCCGAAGATATACCTCTATTAGGTATATCTTGGCGGATAACTATGTTTGGTAGTTTGTCAAATATTATATGTATATATGTAAATCTTACCTCTGGTAGACGATTAGCCGATGCTAAGACGGTTGAGGTCGGAAGCCAAAATAAAGTCGTAGTCCTGATGCATAAATGAAAAACGACAACATTAGAATTCATCAAAAAATCAAGGTTAAATGCTAGCTAAACCGCGGAAAAAAATCGACAGCATCTCCTATATTTCTAACGTCTCCAAATCAGTTTTATCAAAGTCAAATTGCACGCACCATCTAGAACTAGTAACATACATAAACTTATCTTATTCTACTATATATGAAGTTTATTTATGACCTTCTCTGCAGTACTTCAGATTGAAGGACTGAAACTAGTCATTCTAGAACCATTAAAATACCGAAACTCATCTTATTCTTTCTGGTGGTTATAACAATAGCATTGTTGATTCCTGTCACAGATTGTGAATCAAACAGAGAGCATCTGGCATAGCAGATTGAGCAGTTGAAAATGAGCTATTTTCAGGAATCGGTAATATACTTGAACTTACTTTCTTTCCTGTGGCAGTTTTAAGTAGTAGCATATTTAAAACTACACTATTATTTATTAATTGTATTACTAAATGCTAAGAATAAATAAATACAGCAGTTTACAGTTTGCTTTGCAAAATTACCGTTACTAAGCACCGAAGTGGGCAAGTAGTGTAGAAATCAGCCCACAAACTAGGTTGCAATTAACTGTGAATCTGGGCACAAATATATGAACAAGGTTAGAACATTTGCCATTACACTCTCAGGATTCAATATAAACGAGGTTAGAACTTGCAATCGAAATGCATGTATATGAACAAAGTTAGAAAAAAACGACAATCAATCGATCGCATACCAATACGCGATAGAGAGGTCGACGGTGAGACCAGTGGTAGATGGGTGGTGACCGGCGGTGATGGGGAGTGACAAAGGTGGTGGGAGCGACGGCGGCGATGGCCGTTAGCAAGGTGACGGGAGAGAGGAGGCGATTTCAGTGAGGAAGATAGCGCGAAAGAAGAGTTACTGTAAGTACAGTGTGCAGAGTAAACGGGCAAATGTTGTAGTTAAAAGGACTTTAGATTACGGTTTACATGAAAACCGTAATGTAAAGTCACACTTTACATGACGGTTCCTAAAGAACCGTAATCTAAAGTGTAACGAAATAAAAAAAATAGCGCGAAAATTATTTGGCCTATGCTGGGTTTCGAACTCAAGATCGATGGTGTTGACTCATGTACCCACGGCCATTAAGCCATGAGTCTTATTCGATCAAACATATGTAACACATTAATATAAAGTTATTTTTAATCTAAAATACACTGATAAACGACGTCGTTAACTATAATTAAGATTACGCGCGGCGTCGAAAAAATCAAATAACACGGGAAATATTTGGCGTCAGGTGGAAACGACGTCGTTGACCATCAGTCGGAGGTAGGCGCGCCTTTTTTAGGATGGACTTTAGCTGACGGTTATTAGTAAACCGTAATCTAAAGTCCGTTGACCGTAAAACGCGCGTCAACATGGGACTTTAGATTACGGTTTCACTGATAACCGTCATCTAAAGTCCGTCCTAAAAAAGGCGCGCCTACCTCCGATCGATTATTGCTTACGGTTAATTCAATAAACGTCGTTAATTAACTCCGGCCTTCATATTAATTATGGTTTTTTTTAAAGCCGTGATTAAACCACCGTCATTAAGGCTTCCGTTCCACCAGTGATACTTGAAAGGCCCTCTCTTTTTAAATCATTTGTCAAGCAATAACGATCTGTAAGTGTCAAATCAACCACCATTCCCATAAGTGAACTATATTAAACAGTTCTAATATATGTAGTAGCACTCATATGCACTAGAATATCTTATGCTGCATAATCAACCATCATTCCCATATGTGAACTATATTTAACAATCCTAAGATAAGTAGCAACACTCATATGCACTAAAGAATATCAGAACGAGGGAACAATGCTATACTTATAATCCCAAATTTTACAAAAAGAAAAAAAAGAATATACAAATGGGTACCTTCAAGCTGTTGATTTTACAAAATGTTTACTAGTTGTTTTTGCTGCTGAATATGCCAGCGGTGGTAAAAAACGAGAGCTCCCATGTTTACTTACAATCCAGAAGAAGAGCCACTTGAAGTAGCTGCACGAAAATCCAATCAACATTCTTCAGAGCTTAAAGTAAATATATTGCAGGAGTTAATTCTCACCTTATAGTCCAACAACAATAGTCATAACATAATCAAAACAACGGAAGAGTGCATCTGAGCAGAAAGGCTGGTTCATTACCAATATGACTCTAGCGTATTGTGCTTTGGAAGATAATGGGATACAGACGGAGTACTTCAGATTAGGTTCAACAGTGGTCAGTGATTGAGGTATAACATGCCCAACTCCATAGACAAGAAGCTGCAAACAGATGGAATTAAAATAAAGATTGAAGAAGAAGAGAGAATGAAAGGAAACAAAATTAAGGACCATTGTGGCTACATACTCATATATACTCACGTTGCAAGTTTTGATTGATGAGCACTGTAACGTTATGCATTTGTGAAAGATGTTGAAGTTGTGATTTGTGCTGTAGTTGCCACTGTGTCTACACATTTTCAAACAGAAATAGAAGAAACAAATTCACCACAGAGCAAGACATACCTGCACAACAATGCATATTCAGTTTAAATAGAAGAAACAGATTTACCATAAAACACATATACAAAAAATAACACTACCATCAGCATAGATTTAAAAACGACCAGTAGAGGGGGTAACTTCAGAAGGATGGTTATTGTCAAAGTAAGGCCATGAAGCGATAGAGTTGCAGCAGATATATTTGTGTAGGGTAATACATCTTCTTCAATTGCTCTTCTAACACCTCGCTTTTCTTTGTACATCCTTAGCTCTGGTTCCACTGGATTTGCCCTGTCCATATCATGTCCAAACTCCGAAGGTAGAAACCTTTGTTCATATATTTGTATCACAAAAACAAAACGAAATTCCCATTAATATTCTTTAATTATCCAAAAATATGTGGCTTGTCTTTTGTGAAGCTCTTTATGGCTGGTTGAATCAAAGTACATGGAGGATGAGAGAATGTATCCCTACAAACCAACATTGTACAAGGATGTCAGTTTCCTTAAAAAAATAAAAGAAAACAAAACATACATGCTAGATTGTGTGCCTAGGGAGCATGTCGATGTCTACATACTAGTATACATACTATTACAAAATACAGAACTAAAGTACAAAGCCGAAGGTCAAAACAAAAAATCCAAATAATTCTGGCTGCGTGTTGACATTAAACACCCATCATAACATGGTAACAGGAAGGTGAATATATTTTACAAAATCTATATTTCATTTTAGTATGGAAGGTATCCTCTCAAAGTTCATTCTTTTAAAGAAACTATCTTCATTTGATCAGGTGATAATGTCTAATTGTAGATGTGATCAATGTCAAGGAGTTGTCCAAACAAAGTAAGCCATTCCTAGTAGTCTCGTCATTTGCTTCAAGACTATTATAATTCATAAAGCCAAAAATGACTGAGTTCCACATTTCAGAAAAGCACCATATGAATATACATTGATTTCATATTAAGTTATTATTTCCCAGTAGCACAGACGACAGTTGACAAGAGAATCAGAAGATAAGAGGCTTTCTGCATGATTTATGTTGATATATAGAGGCAAACATTATTAGAAAGTTCAAAGTAACAAGATGGTCAATATATATTAACATAATGTATGTTTCATTAAAGCATGGATTTTCTTCTAGAGAAACTTTCTTCATTGTTTGATCATGAGACAATTTGTAATAGTAGACTCGATCAATGTGTATGAGTTGTACAAAAAAAGTAAGCCCATTCCTAGCACTTTTAGAGCTCTATCATTCGTATTAACTAGAGTCTTGCCACGTTACAAAAGGAGCCACGTTACATTATCTGTATTTGTTGACATTCGTTTTAAACTATCACACTTGTACCCAAACATCTTAGTTTGGAAAGAAGAAGAGCAAAACTCATTACCTGTTAGGATCACTTCCATATTCCGCTATATGATTCCACACAAACGAATGCCTTGTGATGCTGAATCGAATAACTATTATCTTATTTAGTTTCAGTATGAATCGATGCAGCCCTTGACGGATATAAACCAGTCCTTAGTATCTGATATTACTTATAAGCGCTAGAGTGGATTCAGCCCATCAAGAGCTGGTAGGTGCTCAAGATAATCTACAACTCAATCTATGTACCGAAGCCTCTTTAGGAAGAAGAAGTTAGCAGGTTGTAAGGTGAAACAGATGGAGCAGGTTGAGAAATGTTTTCTTAGACAAATAAGTCAATGTCATTGGGTTGAAGTAATAGAAAGAACAATAGGGTATTTCAAACCTTAATCAGACAAAAGAAGGCAAGAAATAGTAGTAGTTTCATTACCGTTTGTCAATAGAGACATACTAATACTGTTTTAGAAAAGCCACCGTATGCAAAAAATGAAAATTCAAGTGAAGAGCCGTACTGATACAGTAGAAACAAGAGAGATTGAAGAAGCGAGCATAGATGACTCAGAAATCCAAATTCTGCAGCTGCCACCTTTGGACTAGGAATTGGCATCGGCAATTCCACCGACAAAAGCATTTATACTGAGCAAATCCTCGAAGCTTCTTCAACTGCAAAGCGGAGCTTTTCTTCATCAAGCTGGTAATTAGGGGCAAAAGAAGGTGGAGGATCCGTCGCCACCGTCGCCGATTTCTGATGAGGGCTTTGATTTTCAATTTAGACTTCGAATGTTTGTTTGATTTGGAAGGCATTTCTTTTGAGAGAGCTAGAGGGAAAGAGGGAATGCGCAATAGAGGAAGTCTGACTATTATTATGAGGCTTTTAGCGAGGGGAAGCGGACGAACGGAAGCTTGCGATACTCTACACTCTCAGAGCTTTTCTTCGCCGACCATATAACTTGGATCGTTTGCTCCATCGCTGGCGGTAGTGGAACGACTTGATGTGACGAAGGCTGTGAATTTGCCATCGATGTTTGAGGTTCAAGCTAGGAAATAAGGAAAGTAAGCAGGGAATCGAAGGGATAATGAAGGCATGAAAAGAGGTGCACTGCCTCGTTCGTTTACAGCCTTTTGAAAAAAAGTCCCTGTACAAGCGCTGCGACCAAAACAGCTTGCCTCCCTAAACTATTCATTAGAGGCAACCAATTACTTGCCTCCGTATTTAATGTAACACAACCAAGGCGACCTACTGTATCATGCCTCTATAAATAATTCTTAAGAATGTACAAAGGAGGCGAGGTGAGAGTCTCGCCTCTATTGATCGTATCAATGGAGGCAACATATAAGTCGCCTCTAATGATCGCACAGGTTGATCCAAGCCATCATACCAACGAAGACAAGAGATTAGTGTCGCCTCCATTGATTGCACCAACAGAGGTCACTACCCTGGTTGCCTCCATTGATAAGACAAACAGAGGCCACACCCTTACTTGCCTCTTTTGCTTTCTTTATGGAGGCAACCTAGAGCTTGCCTCCATTGATCTTATAAAAATTGTCTCGCTAGATATACAATGTTGTAGTGGTTCCTTGTGAGTCCCACATAGATCCTACGTTTTAACTGTCATATATAAAGCAATTGGCTCAAAACAAACTACTAGACTCTGTTCACCTTGATATATTTAATAGTATATTTGTAGCATAAATGAGACCGTATAGATACTACGATCCACACAAATAATATACTATAGGTGGACCCGTGTAAATCCTATGATCCACACAAATAATATACTTCCATATATAAAAAAACTAAGCAAAAAAAAACAACCATGCCCAACATAGTCGTTTGATCAAATACTACCATGACAATAGAAATAACTCGTTTGGCACATCACTCTTAGTATCTTTTAACAGAAAGGGCCGAATCATACGACAAACAAAACACAGAATGATGTTTTACACATCAATCTTTAATATCTTTAATTGTTTTTGTACTGCGTTCATTTATGGACAAAAAAAGGCTGGACGGCTCAACACGCCACGACAACCGCGTTTTCAGTAAACGTCAGTTTACTTTTTAATTTGGGTTCCTTTGATCAATGAGAAAGAAACCCCGCACCGTCTTCTCTTCTCTTATCCCCTCTCGCCATAGCTCGCCCGCTCACACCAATTCCGTCTCACTCACCACTACAGCCACACCCGCCTTGTCCTGATCCTCCTCCTTCCCCAATCACTCTTCATGCAGTCTTTATTTCCCCTTATCTCTATCTAAACCCACAGCAAAACCCACTATCTATCTCCTCTCTATCGCGCTCCCTTTCGAGATCATCTCTCCTCTCACGCCGTCATGACTCGGCGGTGCTCTCACTGCTCTAACAATGGTCATAACTCTCGTCTTACTTGTCCAACTAGGGGCGGCTCTGCCTTGCCTTCTTCTGCCTCGTCCTCTTCCCTTGCGTCTTCTGGATTAGGTGGTGGTGGTGGTGGCGTGCGGCTGTTTGGTGTGAGGTTAACTGATGGATCCATCATGAAGAAAAGTGCGAGTATGGGTAATCTCTCTCATTATTACCATTCACCGTCCTCCTCCGCAGCCGCTTCCCCTAGCCCTAGCTCACCCTCTGCAGCGGGGACTACTACAGCGGCTGCGGCAACAGGAGGAGGTGGTGAGCCTGATCGCGTGCCTGATGGGTACTTGTCGGATGATCCAAATCACGCTTCTTGCTCTTCTAATCGACGTGCAGAAAGAAAGAAAGGTTGACATTCGATCTAAATGTACTTCAATTTCTCATTTATCTGTTTCGAGGTCACTGTCATTTGAGCCAATTCCTCTACTCGTTCACAATCAGGATTCAATTTGTATTCTTGCCATTTTTTCAAACACGAATATGGGGATGGGGATTCTGTATGTTTTAATTATTGCACTGGGTGTTATATGTTTGGAGATGAGGGTGGACGATTAGTGAGTGGAAATGGATTTTCAGGTTGTTTGGTAGGAGTCGGAATCCCACTTGAAAGAAAACCCTATCAGTTCAAGCATAGATAAGATATCTCATAAGTATTATTACCCACCTTCCGATTATAGTCGCGCGGGATAGGAGACAGTGAGAGGCACGTAGTATTATACTCACTTTCAGCAGCAGCGTATTCTAAATTTGTAGACCATACCGTAGTAGTTCTGTGGTCCTGAAAGAAAAGGGTCCTATGTGTAAACTTTATATATTATCTAACTGAAGGGTGTATCTTTTACGTAGAGAAATGCAATGTATATATAGGCCATTCAGGCTAAGGAAATAGTTCAACAAAGTGGATTGATTCTGGATCGTGGGACCAATGTTTGCTCTCTTAGGGAGATGTGAAGGATCTCCAGTATTCGTTTTTTGTGACCTGGCTTTTATGAGGGTTGATGGATGGATGGACGGACCATTTTCCTTATCTATGGGCCCTCAGGCTTTCCTAGCGTGGTCTAGGCTTGTAACTGTATCTATCCGCTACTCCATCTCCATGAAAGCAGTGTCCTTGTAGTTTGATCCATCTACTGGACCAAGGTATTTGTCTAGACATTTGATCATCTGTGGTCCACACATATTTGCAAGGTTGAGTTGTTTTTTTGCTCATTTTTAGTTTCGTGGATGAAGATGTGCCATTGATGTGAATAAGGAAACGGGTGGTTGCAGGATAATGTGATAGTTGATACTCTTATTGGTTCTTCCTTTTGGGCTAGTGAGGTTGCCAATGGTAACCTTATCTGATTACTTATTTCGGATAGTTATTTACTTTTGATGTTGGATGTCTGATTATCTATGGTATAGTTTTTTCTTATAATCGATTTCAATACCTACCAGTCTTACATAACAATAGCATCATGCATAGTAAAATGAGGTAGAAGCTTGACTGTTGCTTTTACGCTTCTAAAATTTGATGTCTCACATGACGCATGATTTTATTAGTGTCAAGGGATGTTACTTTGGTTGTAAAGTTATTGCTTTGGTGTGAGGATTGGTTGGTGTATCTCTTTCTGTTAACTATGCTGGCTTAACTTCCATCATGGGCATATCTACCGGGAGTGCCTGGGTGCGTTGTGTCCTCCCAAAATTCTAAAACAAGTTTTTGAATGAAGAAGACATCCAAATTAAAATAGTCTAGTAGGGTTTTTGTGTTTAAGAAGTGAGGTAATGTGCAAGGTTCAAGTCTTAGTCGATGCATAAAAAAAATTATTTGCGACCTCCCATTCTTAAATTTTCAGATTTTTTCTGGGTCCTCCCATTTTCATAATTCTGGATCGGCTACTGGCTTTCATGGTGTGCCGTTTGGGTGATTGTCACTATGACCATTAGGAAAATGCTCAAACACTATGTTATGGAGATATGCTAAATTGTAAGGGCGGTTCTCCATTTTTGCAATTTGAATTCCTGATTAATTTGGGTCTACCTACTCTCATGCCTAGGGGACAAGCTGTTAGCAAAAGTCGTCAAGGCCTGTTTTAGAGAAATAAAACAAAAACTTTTAGTAGAAATGAAGCCAAACCTCTCCTAGAAGATGACTGAGACGACCTATAAGCTAAGCGATTTATGTACTTATTTTTTTTTTGTTATTGCAGGTACACCTTGGACAGCAGAGGAACATCGTTTATTCCTAATTGGTCTTAATAAAGCTTGGTAAGGGTGACTGGAGAGGGATTGCTCGCAATTATGTCATGTCAAGAACCCCAACACAGGTTGCTAGCCATGCCCAGAAATACTTCATCCGGCAAACTAACACCTTAAGAAGAAAGAGAAGATCTAGCCTTTTTGACATGGTTCCTGATATGGTATTCCCTAGATCTTCGCAAGAGATACATGTCTGCTTAAATATATTTGAAGAAAAAATTTGTTTTAAATATTCATGTATTCTGTTAACTCACTATTGACTTAATTGTAATGATATCTCTTTGTTGATAAAATATAACTCTTATAGTTACCATTCTAAATTGGCTGTATTGCGCTGCAGGTCACTGGTTCTCAACCAGCCGCTGAAGAACAAATGTTCCTACCTTCTGAGCATTCCCAAGAAAATTGCAATGTAAACTCTTTGCCTTCTCTTGACCTCTCACTTGGCACAGAATCCAATGAACCTCAACCCATGGACTCGTCCTCCACTGAACCCTTAGATGAGGACTCACCAGACCAACAATATGAACTGCCTTCCATAAGTTGGGTGAGCCTCAACTTGTCTCACAACCAACATCAGTGGTTCCAATGATCTACCCCGCCTTTGTACCCATTCAACCCATATTGGCCGCGGCATGATGTTTCTCATCCAGAAGACAATGGAGACATAGGAACATCATCATCTTCATCGTCATCTTCAGTAGCAGTGACCAGGTCTTCAAGCCCACCCCTCTTCTCGCCAAACAGTCAGTCAATGTGGATGAGTTGGTGGGCTTGTCTAATAAGCTTACTTATGCGAGTCTAGAGCTGGCCAGCTGGACCCCACTCACAAATCACTTTGAAACCTGTTGGAGCTCCTCGTCAGTCGGCTTTCCATGTGAGTGCACCTGTCAGTGGCTCAGACGTAAGCGATGGGAAGAGTAGCCAAGTTGGAGCTGTTTGATATGAGAGAAATCTGTCATATCAATCCACCCTTTTCTGCCCCAGTAAGTTAAAATTCCTTCTGATGTATTATTGGCAACTGGTAAGCGGGTGAAAATGAAAAATAGAGCAGTAGAGGTTAAAGGTTTCTGTAGTGTTTCATAGACTTGTTTGTGGTTGGCTGGACATCTGGTCTGCCACCAACGCACTGCATACATATGGTGCCTTTGTTTTTATGTATTCAGTTACATAATTAATATAATATCAGCGTCCTGCTTCGGTGGAAGTTCATCATGAATGAATGTGTATTTCCATTTGGTCACACCAGTTGGTTAAAGGAATGAATTTGAAGGATTTGTGTAAACGCTTGCTCTTCTTGAAAGATTTCTTGTAGCCGAATCTAGTGAATAGTTATAATGCTCCCTGGGGATAATATACATGACCTTTCTCCATCTAAAATAAGCTTTTGTGGTAATGCTTACCTTGGTTATTCTATTCGCAAGTAGTATCAAGTGGACTCATCATTGTATTGAACATATTCCACCATGAATTCGTGCTTTTCTTTGTCATGTTTTCCATCAGCAGTTATCCCCCCTCTGTTTGTATCTATCCACACACGACGTATACGTGGGATTGAAATAGGTAATTTGCATTGAGTGCTTGCCATGTTGCATTACTTGTGATAGACTCCATTTCGTTTTCATAGAATGTGGTACCGACATCCTTTTTACGGAGATGCTTTTATTGATCAATCAAGATAGTGTGCAGCAGATCCAGTGTTCAAGATGATTGTTAGATCATTATAGTCCCTATCAAAGCAAGTGGGTTTCAACTTCAGACCAAGCCTCATTCTTTACAAAAGCTGAAACTAATAATTAACCCTGAAAAAATAAGGTGATGAGGTAAATTTGATATTAGAAACCCTCAAAAGAACGGGCCTTGGTCTGTTCAACAGTCTACACACACAAAAGGGTAGATTCTTCAACTTGATGCAGGCGAAGGAAAGGTCATCTCCGGTCCCAATATTGGAAGCGGCATCCACAATAACAAGAGTGGATTCCACTCTCAAAATAATAATATTTTATTCTTCTCTTCACAATCTCCCTCTTCTTTTACTAAGACACCCACTTTTTGGGGTTCTTAGGGCATCCACAGTGGAGTGGATTCCACCCAAGAGTGTCAGCAAGAAATGAAAAAATGATCTGCGTGGTGTGGAATCCACCCACCTTCTCTTTCCTCGTTGCTTATTTAAGGAACGTACAGAGATTAATTACGATTGGTTGTATCCCTGCATTCACTGACAAAATAAATATTTACAATTTTCTTTTGATTTTACCAGAGAGAGAGGAGAGAAAAAGATGGGAGGGGTGAGAAAGTTAAGAAACTCCCTTATTGTAGCATGAATAAATAGGTGAAGTTGCTTATACAATTAAAATAATATTTTCTGATGACATGATACATAGAAATATGTTAAGAAACCCATAACCATTGTGGATGCCCTTAGTTAAGAAACTCTCACACAACTTCTCTCCTCTATGTCATATTTTATCTTTTTGTTTTATTAATTTAGAGTGAATTCCACACCATTGTGGATGCCCTTATGGATTTGGCTAAGCTATTATGCGTCGCAGAAAGAGATGTTTTATTTCCCGAAACTTCAGCCTCTTTGAGCTGATTGCGCTCTCTTTTCAAGAGCCAAAAACTGAACCTGTTGCTATTTTACTCTGTCGTCAGCACCGAATACAGGCGCATGAGCGGGTTAAATTGCCTAAAAACAACCATTAATTGCCCTTCACTTTGGAGACCCGGTGGAATATAGAGAATGCTATTTGTTAAGTTGTGATTAGGGGAATAAATGAAAAAAAAAGAAAGGAAGAAAAAGGAGATGCACGCGTGTCTAGGTAGTTTGGAGGGGTTGAACGTGTTATCATTTGTAAGAGAGAGAAATAATTATTTTTTAAAAAATATTATAACTCATAAAATATAAGTTGAAAATTAAAAAAATTATATCATTGTTTATCATTTTTCGGGCTGACTCTTCAAAACAAGATGTATCATGGATATGTTTTGGTAAACTTAAAATTTTATGTTTTTAGAAGGAGTATATATTAGGTATTTTTAAAGTGAATCTTATTCATTAGAAAAATGAATATTCTTTAATAATAAAATAAATCTTATTCATTAACAAAATGAATCTTACCCCAAACACTTTAAAATCCACCATAAGAAAGTTAAAAACGCCGCAGACATTTTTATGGTTTGTAGTGAGGAACCCTAAAAATCTGTCGAGTTAGTAATAATAATATAAAGTGTAGAATTAATATAAAAAAGATTACCCTAACCCTTAAACACCCTAAACCATCCCTAGAAAGCTAAAAACGTCGAAGACATTTTCTCAAACATAAGAATGATTCACTTTTTTTTTTTAAATTTTAAAGAATGATTCACTTCCAGTAAATGAAAGGTTCATACTATTCTCGCATAAGTTTGTGGTGTGATTAACTTTTACTAGTATTAAACAAAATATTCACTATTATTAAACCGTTGATTCACTTTCCTTAAACCTGTAATTCACTTTTCTTAGACCTTGTATTCACTTTAGTTGAACAATCCCTATTTACGAGAATCACTTTTTTTAAGTATCTGATTCACTTTTATTAAACCCATGATTCACTTTATGAAAACATCTGATTCACATTTCTTAAACCTATTAATTACTTTAGTTAAACAATCTATGCTTACGAGATTCACTTTTCTTATTACTCTAATTCACTTTGTAACAACTTGTGATTCACTTTTCTAAAACCTCTTATTTACTCTAGTCAATCAATCAGAATCACTTTAGTTAAACAATCTCTGTATATGATTCGCCTTTTTAAACCTTTTATTCACTTTTAAGCAACCCTCTGATTCACTTTTTATCAACCATTGATTCATTTTTTAATAACATTTGATTCAATTTTCTTAAACTTAAGATTAACAATGAATCTTAAAACATATGTACATACAAAAAAAAAGTTATCAAAACATACTCATGTTGGATCTTATTTTGAAGAGTACGAAAAATAATAAACAATTGTATCATTTTTTTTATTTTTACACTTTTATTTTGTGTGTTATAACATTTTGAAAAACAAATATTTCTCTCCTAAATCCCCCCAAAACTCAAGTGAGTAGTATATTATCTTTTTTCTTTATTTATTTTTCCTCCAACCACAACATAAAACATGCATATTTTTCTTCTATTTTTTTTATTTTTCTTCCAACCATAACATAACACATGCATCTTCTCCATATTACTTCATGCCACAACCTCCGGGTTCGAAATCGTGTTGCCCTTTTGCTATAGGGGTCGGGGGTATCGATCCTAAAACAAAATATAGACTAATACACAATACGCAGAATGTGTACGGTAAAATACGGAATGTGTTTACCAAAATCTATACTATCATCTTTTTGTTTGTTTTTTTGACATATTTTTACAATTCAATATTAAACATATAAGATAAAATAATTTTATAAAACAAATTTCTACAACATATTATTTTTCATATAAGAATTTCATTACAAAACTTAGATTTGTAAAATTATGTTACCTTATATGTTAAATATTAAAATCAAACGACATACCCAAATAATGAATAAAAAGACACGACACACCCAAATAGTGAATAAAAAGATCAAATAAAATCCGGGGGAATAGTAATTTTAGAAATACATAAAAAAAAACTTGAACTGCCTTTTAGAAATCATTCTCATATATTAGAGCATCTATAACGATAACTTATTGCACTCTAAAGATACATTTTTGTATATTCTTTTGTTAAGATACTCGTTTTTTGAGATTTTAGCTGATAAATTCTCTCTCCTTCAAGTTATCATTTTTCCTTTTATATTATTATGAGTGAAATCCACTCTGTAGTACGCTGAGTCTGATACTTAGTTGAAAGTCTAGATTAAGTCTAGGATTAACCCTCCATAGTCACACGGCTACAAGCCTCCAAGAACCCTAAACCGTAAGTCATAAACACACTTGGGAATAATTGCAATGTCTTAGTTTTTTTTTTTCGAGAAAATCTATGCACAAAAGTTTCATAATTCTCGATATATCCTGATTTAAAAACTCTTCTTTAATAAGTTTATAATTTATAATATCCCTATTTCTTGAACTAATCTTGAATAATTACTATTTTACTCCTGAAATTATTGATCATGTTTCAACTCCACAATATCTACTTTTTTTATTCAAGATATTTTATGAAATTTTTTATTTTTTAAAATACTACTAAAAGGTAAATAATTATTAAGATATTTAAAAGGATAATAAAAATTAAAAATAAAAATAAAAGACCAAAATAAAATAAAATTAATAATTATGAAATATTTAACATACACAAAATTTCTAGAAAATTAATTTTCCCTTCTCCAACTAATTATCATTTTTCAATTTCATTAAAATATTTACAATTATGGTGAGATAATGATTAAGAATTAAAAATAGGAACATATATTTCAATTTATAAACGAAATTAACACAATATAAGATGAGATAGTTTATAGGTGCTCTTCTGACAATTTATGAAATTTTACAAAAAATTATATACAATTATCTCATTTTACTAGACTAATTGTTTATAAATAAGAATATATATATATATATATATATATAGATTTGTATTTATAATTAATCATTATCTAACCATTATTGTCAATATTTGAAAAAGATGAAAAATGATAAGTCGAATAAGATAAAAAAAACAAAGAGAGGCAAAAATATTAATTTGTTTCAAGTTTTATTTGTGTTTAATATGTAAGAATTATTAATTTTATTTTAATTTATATATTTATAGATATTTTTATAACTTTATTACCATTTTAGATATCTTCATAAATGCTCCCGAATGAAAAAATTGGTACATTATGGACTTAAAACATGATCCGCATTGTCAAATTTCAAGATCATTTCATGAAATAACGATATGTGACGAATTATGAAATTTTTTCATGATATATGAAGAATAATTTTTAAGAAATATATCTTGAACTATAAAACTTTTTCGTAACATTTTTATAAATTTTCCAAAAAAATTTCAGTGATTGCACGAACGATTAAGGGCTAACAAATGTACGTGTGCTTAGCTCATTTACTTTAGGGGCCGTTCAATAACGGCTCATAATTTTTATAAGCTTAAAAGTGACACTTATCACTCTTTTATTTATTTTTTTCTCTTTCTTTAACCGGGGACCACCAATATACTCATAAAAGAGATTTTCTAAATACCTCATTTCCTGCATTTGTCATTCATCTCCCATTTATCTCTCATTCCTCTGGTGAACGAAGGCGGCCAATTTGAACATGGAACATTTTTAGACATAAGAATCCGAAATGGCTCTTCGCAAAGGAACACTAAGAAAGACTTTGATAAAGAGACGGTCAAAATTTACTATGAAGCCCACATAAAGAATACACGCATTATTTTCTGTTTAATTTATCCTTTTTCTTTTGATGATATTCATTGTTCATTTGTAAGGCCCCATTCTTTTATGAATTTACATAAATGAATTTATCTGCTCAGCTTATTTTTTCTCTCATCATATAAGTATTTTTTTATTTTTTTGCTTACATATTTTCTCTTCTTTTTCTAACTTAGTAGAGAACTAACATCAGTTATCAGTTTCATCTCTATAAAAAAATAAGGCCTAATGGCCTGTCAAAATAAAACAGGAGAAATGGTGAGCCAACACTAAAATTGATGTCAGCTGTTTGTCAGTTGCAGCTAGGGCTATCAATCTTGGCACGAAAATGAAATCTGATCCGAAACCGACACACTAAAACACGGATTTGGGTTGGGTTGTTGAAAACCCGAGTTGGTTTGGGGTATAACCTGACAATAGATTTCAGCCCCAACCCAAAAACATTTATAAAAAGGAAAAGAAAATATATATTCTTAGAGTTATGCGTCATAACCCTAAATATATTAATCATGTAACCATTTATGTTTGATGGTTTTATATGCTATGTTATGTTGTTTTGGTGATTTTGTGTAGATTTTGTATTGATAGTACAATATTTTTAATTTTGGATTGATTTCGAGTCAATTTCGGGTTGATTTCGGGTCGTCGGGTTAGTTTTGGGTTGAAAAATCATAACCTCTTCGGGTTCAGGTCGGTTTTGGGTTCGGGTTGGTTTCGGGTTGAGGTGAAATATGAACAGGCCGGGTTCGGGTTGAAGTCAACTCGACCAAAAACCTGAAATTGACAACCCTAGATGCAGCTATACGTTAGAATAAATTAGAATAAAACGAATAAGAAATGGTGGGACTAACACTAAAATTGACAAACAGTATTAGCGTTCCACAAATGCACACAATATGTTTTGAGATCGTTTTTTTTATTGTAACAACTTGTTGATTTGACTTTGACTTAGCCTGGCGGGTTCTCTAGAGAAGTAAGAGTGAGAATATGAACAAGTAGAACTAATTGCATCAATCACTTGTTGAAATTGAGTATGATAATTTACCCAAAAGGATATAACCAAGCAAAAGTCAACCAATTAAACATTGGTATTTTTACTTTTTATAGTTGAACACCATGGGCCAAAATCACATTAATACTGCGGAGCATGCATGTTTTTCACATCATATTCATATTTTCTACATGGCCCATTACAGAGATGGTATTAGGCTGTTGTTGATGTTAATGGTTTTGAAATCTGCCTGTTATGTATTTTTCTATCTTTGCGTAAATTGTTTGATACAGATATGTGTATACTTTTCTGTTTTGTTAGGCTATAGATGAGGAAAATGAATAATGGTATAGTCATCTGGTGAGGAAATCATTTGTTGCTATGTAAAAGTATACATGACAAATGAAAGATAGGGAGTAGCAGCAGCAACAA
Organism: Limonium bicolor; assembly: GCA_023374045.1. Classification (NCBI taxonomy): domain Eukaryota; kingdom Viridiplantae; phylum Streptophyta; class Magnoliopsida; order Caryophyllales; family Plumbaginaceae; genus Limonium; species Limonium bicolor. Next base: position 128,925,080 of record CM041782.1, read on the forward strand.
CAGTTGCATAGTTCATGGTTATGAATGTTTTGAATTAACTGCTGGTAGCAGCTGGTTGAACAAAACAATAACATCCATACTCCTCTATGGGAACTAGGTTGTTGACCAAACTAATAGGTTTGAAGTTGTTTCATTTCCAGCAATGAAGAAGCTTTTACACTCTTCAATTATCTCAGTTGGATCAACTTTTTCCCTTATTAAATGGTCAAGTAAATCGCTCGGCAAGTGTTGTTTCTGATCACCATGGGAGATCATGTCCTCCTTCTTCTTGCTTTACTATCGTTGTAGCTTGCACCAAATATTGTAAGTGTTATTGTTTCTTCCATCAGTGTGTTGAACAATGTTGAGAGGTTGATTTCTACTGTGTTTGTGTCTGAATGTGTGCAAGTTGTTGACCATTTGTTTAGCATCTTCGTAACGGTCTTCGTCATTGCTGGTAACGGTCTTTGTCATTGCTGGTATCATTAGCTGTTATGTATTTTGCTGGTTTCTCTTTTTCAGAACTGAGTGGTTTATGAACTAACTTATGGAAATCCTTTCTTACTGCTTCCCTCTGAAGATTTCAGATGTTTTATTCATTTGCATCTTTTTTGGTTTTTCTTCCTTTTCGATTCCAGTGAAGACTCATCAACAGATCTGAGACATATGATGGATTCTAATGGCTGCGTGACCTGGACATCAGTTGCATCAATTGTTTTAATCTACTTTTGAGTCTTTTTCTTTTTATCTGGACATCAGCTACATCAAAACCAGTGGGTTTGATCTAATGAGGTAGTTATGCAAAACATTTGTTATAATCAGTGGTAGTTGTGTAAAACATTTGTAATGATCAGTGGTAGTTGTGTAAAACAGTGGCATTTTGGTTGAAACTTTCAGTGGGTTGTATGATAAAATTTGTGGAAAATAATAATAATATATAATATTTGACTCATCTTTTTGTAATTTTTAAGTTTATTAAGATTTTAATTGATCAAAAAATGAAATTATTAATATTATGAAACATGCAGATTTTTTTTAAAAGTTGAAAGATCAAATCGGGCATTATTTTTTGCACCAAATGTTGTAATAAATAGAACAATATGTATGGCCGCTCTAATTTGTTTGTATGTAAATAGTGCAAACACTATCAAATGCCCTATTTGTGTTGTTTACAGCTCTAGCTTTGCTATAGATCAAATGGGGCAACAAACGTATCTTGCACCAATAAAGTGGTGTCATTTAGTGCAACCGAATCAATGCCCTATCTCTTAAACATCAAACAATGCAATGTATAGTTAATGCACTATTTGTATGCCTCAAATGGTGCATTTTTAACAGTCGCCCTATTTGTGCTGTTTTTTAACCAACCGTTCAACCGGAGAATGCTGCTGTCTATGCTATTGATCAATTGGCGTAATTTTCTCATCTTGCACTAATAGAGTAGTGTCATTTGGTGCAACTTCCTAATCTTGCACTGATAGAGTAACATCATTTAGTGCAAGTCAAACTGGCTCTGTTTGTAATTGATCAATTGGTGCAAGTTTCATTGCACTAATAGTTCATGTCAATTAGGGTGAAATAAAAAGTTGCACCAAATTGATTATTGGTGCGAATCAACTAGTGCAACCTTGGGGCAAGATTAATTTTGCTCTAATTACTCTATTAGAGCAATATTATGATCTATTAGTGCACCTTTTGTTGCCCCATTTGAACGCATATGTTGTAGTTAAACATTGGTATTTTTACTTTTTATAGTTGAACACCATGGGCCAAAATCACATTAATACTGCAGAGCATGCATGTTTTTCACATCATATTCATATTTTCTACATCTCTTTTTCTTTTACATTTCACCTACCTAATAGGGTTTAGCCTATATGTCTTTTCCAACTTATATCATTACCTTTCTCAATTTCACTGGTGATTAACTAGTTTTTCCTTTCCAAAGAGTGTACAAGTATGAATAGTGAATATGTCAGTTCTTTTAAGTACATTATCCTGAAATCGATAACAATATAATGTTGGTGTCTAAATAGTCTCCTTCAAAAAGTTATTTCACCTTTTAATAATTGTGTCTAGGTTGTTTCTTTTAATGGAGCTTTCTATTGTAGAGGCTTTGCTTAATTTTGGTTCTTTTTTGTTAGCGATGGAAATTCTTAACGAGTGTGATGGAAATTCTTACTTGTAGAAGAGAATTTGATGACAACTTGATCTTCTAAATGGAGATAGATTTTCTTCCTTGATCAACGGTATCCCGGTATTGAAACGAAAACCCCGATTCAATGTTATTCACAAAGTAAATGCCTCCAACGAACACCGTCAATACAAACGTAGTTTTGAGAAAATTTGTTCTGGAAATATAGAGATCATTCAGCGGAAAAACGTATCGAAAAATGATCACAAGAGTAGGTATTTATAGGTGTTGGAAGTGTTGTTTATGGAGAGACACATGAAATACCCCTAACCTTTAAATAATTAAATAATTATAAATAGGTATTATTTGGGGGATTATGAGAACCTAAGAAAATAAATAAACACTTAGGCGTTAAAAACGCACCGAAACTCCTTAAGGTCAAAAACGAGCGTTAAGCCGGACCTTAAGCTAACCAAGGTATATGAACTATAAAAGTCATACTAAGTCAACTAAGGATCATTATATGACCTTTAAAACACAGGTCCTCAGTTAAAACTGAGTAAAAATGCAAAATGCCCGGGAGAGTCACACACCCCCCTTAAGGCTCGAAAGTCCCGGAAATACTTTATAAGATGAAATAAAGCATTACACTTCATTCCAAATGCACCATAACACTTTATTAAACATATAAGATGAAGACCTCATGCTAAATTCCCAGTTAAATACAAAGTGCTCAGAGGTTCCCGTTGGGGGTCCCAAAAAAACTTCGGGAATGCCCCGGAGAGGTACCGAAGTGGCACGAACTCCTATATAAATCATTCTTGGAGTCCCTATCATCATTATTCACCATTCTAAAAATTGTGTCATGAGTTGATATAACCCCATATAACTCAATGTAACACCTTAATATATTATTATTGACCATAAACAATGTTTATAAACACTTGTAACTCATAACGACTACCTATTTTCCAGAATATCCTTAAAGCACAAAAACGCACCTTCGGGTGTCATAAAAACGTGTTCTACGCTATTACCTTGAAGTTTTTGAGGTTCCATGAGTTGGGAATCTTAAATGGGGATGAATTGACTATCTAAATCAATCAAAACCAGTGCTAAACTCATGGCACAAATAGTGCCGATTTTAAGATCAAAAAGTAGTATAAAATCAGCATTTTACCTTAAAAACTTTCATCTTTTACCTTGGTATAAATGTACCAATTAAATGTTGTGACTTATAACATGTTACAATATGATCTTAATACAATATAGTGTGACAGGAACCAAATTGAAAATCAATTCCAAATGGCCATGAAGGGGGATGTTTTTTTTGAGTGTTTTGACTTGATTTTTAGCAAAAATAATGCCTTATGGATGGTGACTCATCCTTGCACACACCATGTGACATTATGTCAAAAGAAGCTCAATAAAGGTAGCCTAACACTGTCGAAAACCTGTAGGAAGACAAGGAGAATAAGTTAGGAAAAGTTAGGAAATTAAATACATAAAAGTAGATCTAGAATTATTCAATGTAGAGTTACAATTAAACAAAGAAATCAACTTGCTTTCTATAGCATGTGGCTGCCGAAAATGTGTGGAGAAAAGCAAGATTTATTGCTGTACATTATTCAAATAAAACAGCTACCTAACTATGCATGTTCCCTTGTCAAATATAAACAAAAACCAAGAATTACCTATACAGCACATTACCAAAATCAAGCAAGGAAAAGGAGGTCTAATTGCTGTACAATAATCAAACTAAAACATCTACCTACCTAGGCATGTTCTTATGTCTTCAAATAACAAAAAAAAAAAATCAGTCACCTACCTACATCCTCCTTGTCGAAAATCTTCAAGAAATAAGACAAGTTAGCATTGGTATTCTACTAAGAAAATTCAAAAGAGACAACCACCTACCTTTGCCTTTGTCCTCTTGTTCAAATTGACAATCAAGTCTTCTTTCTCCTTGTCAATGTTGCCGAAAGTTTGCCTAATTGAGAGATTTTGGAGCCAAATATTGAAGTAAAAAAAATCAAAAACAAGTCATAAAATAATGCCATGTGACATAACAATTATTTCCATTTGATTCATTCCCTTGTCTTTCCTTAATACCATTCGTGAGCCTACCATTCCATTTGCCCCTCATTCAGCCGAATGGGTAAGTTCTCCATTCCCTCTCTTTTCTTTCTTCCTTAGCTAGTTAGCCTTGTGAGCTTCAACGCTCCATTAATGGTGTATTAAGTTCTAACACCATTTTTATGTAATTTTCCTAGTTAATTCTACTAAGTCTTGAAGCAAGAATCATCCTAGCAACCCTTGCAATTTTCGTCAAGCTTTATTTCTCCAAGGAGTCACCTTGATTCAACAACAACTCAAGGAACAAACAAGAACAAGTTAAGGTATATTTCTTGTTTGGAAACCCTAGTGAATACCAAAGCTATTACCGAAAATTAATAGCTTCTAAACCAATGTTCTCTTCACCATTTCATGAAGGAAACTTGGATCTACAATCATCCCAAGGTGTACCAAAAATTCCTTGAAAAATACCTAAGGTAAACTCTTGTAAAACTACTCCAAATCTTACTTATAAATCCTTGTTAGAAGTCTAACACATGGATCTCCTAAACCTATATGTGGAGGCCGAATATTCGTCATCAAAATAGCATTGGAAGAGCTTGGAATTCAAGAGGAAATCAAGTACAAGAATCATCTTGATTTAAGGAGTAAGTTTCTATAATTAAACCTATAAAGTTTAAGTTTGATTTAAGCTTCAAACTTTAGTACAAAAATTATGTATAAACCTTAGATAAATTAAGGCTGGAGATCATAGGTTATAATATCACGAAAATAATTTATAACATACAAGGTAAGATTATTACCTTAATGAATAAATTTGTGTCACAAAAATTAATTATGATGCATACATAATTAGGCTGAAATATCTAAGAATTAAATGTTCTATTTTGAGTTTATAATCATTCTAAGTCATTAGCATAATTTTTAGAAGTGTTATATGGCTTATATACATTTATACATACTTATTATAAGATATAAATCAAGTTTTAAAACTATATGATAAATGTTTGTTACAACCGAGAATTAAATGGGTTATTTGGTGATTTTTGAAGTATATAAGTGTATTAGCTTATATTATAAATTTTGGGAATATTAAAAATAGCTACAAGTATTTAAATGGCTAGTTTATAAGTTATGTAGCTAAAATGTAAACTTTGAAAAGATTGGTCTACTAAAAATAAATGCCGAGAGCTAATGGACTTATCTGGCATAATTATGATATAATATAAGGTAGGAATTAATATTATAAATTTTGGTGTATTTAAATAAGTGTTTAAGTGTTAAAATAACATTTTATAAAGATTTGGGGCTATTTTGTAATTTATGGAAAGTTTGGAGTAAAACCGAGATATATATGAATTTATGGGTATATTAAAGTATTAATTATGAAATTAAGTCTTGGTCAAAGTGTTGACCAAAAACTTTGGGTTAAAATGATTTAAGACATAAAATATTAAGTTTATAAAAGTTATTGGGTGAATATGTAATTTATGGAAGTTTATTTGGAAAACCGATTATAATATGGGGTGGATGCATAATTTGTAAAATTATAAGGTTCTTTCGGTTATTAAAAGAATTAAATATTAAAATTATAGTTTATGAATCAATATGTAACTTATACAAAGTTTTTGGGGTTAAAATGTAAATATAGAAAGTACATGTTGTAATTACTGAAAGTTAAGTTGTTATTTAGTAATTTATAAAAGTTATTTTGTCCAATTTATAATTACCGAAGTTATAAGGTTTGTTTTGTGATTTAAGGAAGTAAGGAATTAAAACTAAGGAATATAATGTATTTTGGAATATAATGTAAAGTTTATAAAATAAAGGAGGTTATAATAAAAATAACCAAATTATATTGACATATAGAATAAGTGAAAACAATTATGAATATATAATTAATGAGATGAAGATATACCATAACATGGAAATTCATTATCACATGTGGTTACTACATAAAATAACGAACTGTTAAACTACCTTGAACCACTGTAAAATAACAGGGGAAAATAAAGAACATACGGGGTTAGTATACTATGAGTATTAGCTCTATAGTGACAGTACTGTAATACTTAGTGAATAGTTGTATTAACGTTACCCGGTATTGCATGTAAATATAACAGCGTACGGGAAGAAAGTACTAAAGCGTGAACTGTCAAGCTAGCAAGTTACACGGTGAACGGTATGTTAATTGTGTGGTCTGAATGTCCTAAGGATTTTCCTGAGGTCTAGACGTTGTGTGTTTAATTGCTAAAAGCGATATCTGTGATTTATGTATATGAACTTGTATACTGTATTGCTCAACACAACTGCGTTCTATTTTACGCGAATGTTTTACGACTGGAAGTTTATACATCTAAACTCAAACAAGACTAGGTGACCTTTAGGTATTATGAGAACCTAACTGATGGTCAACTGTTATAGTCTTAACTCAAGGATTGGATATTGTATCACTGACTATAGGGCTAACTTATAAGAGAGGAATCCAGACTGTTTCGACTTTCTGGTTGCGCATCGTGATCACTACGAGGGACTATATCAAGAGTCACTCAAGGGAATCAATTGTCCACATTCGACGATGGCAGAGGGCACTACTGTTGGTGCACAGGTTTTGACCGGATCGGTCGTCTTCAAGACAAATAAATTATCCAGGGCCATAAGGTCAGCTGGCAACGGTTCCATCGGAACCTAGGGGACTACTGTCCATTAATAAGTTGTTAAGGGTCGTCCTAACATGACGCTTGAGGTGGAAATTAACCGAAAGGTTCAAGTGATTGGTTAAAAAGGATAAGGGCCATGTGGCCAGCTAACAAGTACAGTTAATTAATACGCGTATCTTGTTTGGTCTGTTATTGATTATTGGTTATTTGGTTGTTGTTAATATTATGTGGTGATATTGTTAGGTGAACTATTTTGTGTTTATTTAACATTTACAGTTATTATTGCTATTGTAAACTGGTATAGCACGTAATGAATCTAATATCAAGATGGCTAAACAACTTAAGGAATCCAAATGATTTAGGACTACATTTAGCATACCAGCATATCGTTTGCTGAGCCCTTCAATGGGCAAAACATTCCAGGTTACTGAGAAGAGACACAAGCCGGAGTGCAGGATATAGGGTAGCTGATGTGTTCTCAATAAACACTTTTAGTTTTGTCATGTTCTGTATTATGGAGTTTGTTGTATTTGGGTTAGTTGCTCAGTTGTTAAGTTTGGATTTGGTTTGTAATATTAAGGTTACTCAGTATCTGTTCATCACAGCGGTGAGGAGTTGAAGTTGATGGATGGAGTAAGGTTGCCTTGTTACTCACATGGGTGGGTAACGACGTGTAACACCAACGTTAGATAGTTTTATTTTCCGCTGCGAATTATATTTATTATGCTTCGACTTGCGATATTATCACAGGATTAGGATTAGGGGTGTTACAAAAAGTGGTATCAGAGTGGAGTTCCGCTCTGATGAAAAGATACTGAGTCAAGAACAATGAGCATAGCAATTTTGGGATACGGGAAACGTCTGTGAGGATTCGTGACTTAGAAGGAAGCTTTTAGGGTATCTTATTGCTAGTAGTTAGTTTTCTTGCACATTTTGATTGTGATTGTAAAACGGTGTACACCGAGTAAAAATAATAGTATACTATCCTATAGATGTAGAGAGCTGGTAAACCACGTGGAGGCAGTAGTGGACGCGGTGGTGAGACACCGGCATATGTTCCAGAAATACCAGGTCTAGCAGAGGCCATGGCAGCCTTTGCCCAGCAGCTAGGAGCTCAGTTTGCGGGAGCTATACCGCACCCGCCGCAGCCCAGAGAAACAAACTGGTTGAAGAGCGTTGCAGACACTAGAGTACCGACGTATTCAGGGGAACTAGACCCCGCCGCACTTGTAATACCCCCATCCCACATCGGGATATGAGTTGTAATGTGAGTGGCTTATAAGGATACATATATGTTGACTACAACAACAGGCCTTCCACTTTTCAGCCCAAGTGAGGATTGAGGGCCTAAAGTGGCTAGTTTTCTAGCCCGGATGGCTTGGGAGCTAGGTTGTTGGACAGTTGCTCATATGGGGTGTTACAAATGGTATCAGAGCTGACTCGGGACCGTGCCGGGATGAGCTACCCGACACCTACCGAGGAGGTCCATGGACTTGGATGTTAGGCTTGCGACGAGGACGTCACGTTCTTTGAGTGGGGGAATATGTAATACCCCCATCCCACATCGGGATATGAGTTGTAATGTGAGTGGTTTATAAGGATACATATATGTTGACTACAACAAAAGGCCTTCCATTTTTCAGCCCAAGTGAGGATTGAGGGCCTAAAGTGGGTAGTTTTCTAGCCCAGATGGCTTGGGAGCTAGGTTGTTGGACAGTTGCTCATATGGGGTGTTACAACACTAGAGAAATTCATTGTGGAATTCCAGAAGGCATTCAAGGCTGTTAGAGTTCCAGAAGACCAGAAGGTCGAGATAGTAGCGTACAACCTGAAGGATGCAACAGACATTTGGTGGCGGTTTGTCGAGGGCCACCATAGAGCCACACCAAACTTTGATTGGACAACATTTGTGGAGGTGTTGTGGGAGAAGTACTACCCTGAACACCTGAAGCAGAGGAAGAGGCAAGAATTCGAGACCCTGATCCAGGGGAGTCAGACGGTTGATCAGTACTACGCACAATTCATCAGTCTACTAGATTACATACCAGGGGTCGACTACTCCGACACCGTAAGGATTCAGAAATTTAGGGGAGGTCTACAGTATCGCATCTAGGGCTCCATGGGAGCAATACATTTCACTACTATATAAGAATGCTATGACGCCGCTTCAGCATCCGAGTTAATGCTCCAGTCCAGGGAAGAGGCCCAAGGAAAGAAAAGAAAGAATTTTGAAGGAGAGGATGGGGGAGCGAATTCTGGCGGTTACAACAAGAAGGGGAAGTAAGAAACCTATATTCGAGAATGAGATGCCATTATCTACTATGCTTAGAAATGATCACTAATCCTAAAACCTTCAGCAGGAAATTCTTCGATAGGAAGAAAAGGCAGAAAGACTTCCAAGGTCAGAAGGCAAAGGAGCAGGTCCCTTGTCTGACCGGCCCAGCTATTAATGCTCAGCCACTTAGATCAGCACCACCTAAGGGTAAGGATACCCACCTCTCACTTAATCAAATATTCATTAGCTATACCTTTACTAAACCATGTTGTATAAACAATAGGCAATAAGCCACCCCAGCGCCACTACTAGTGTAAGCGCTGTGGAAATGATCACCCTGGCGTAGATTGCTTAGGCAGGAAGGTGGAGTGCCACTATTGCAAAGAGGAAGGCCACCGAGAGTATGACTGCTTTTCCAACCTAGGAAGCCGAGTGTATAAAGGATCTAGAGATTCACAGAGGACCCCAGCCATAGAGGCGAGCGGATCACGAAGAGGCCAAGCGCCACAGACTAACACCTACACTAGAGGTCCGGCGGGACAGCCATCTGCAACTGCACATCAGAAAGGAAAAGAGATTGTTCCAGGAAGAAACACCCTGTACTCAGTGGGAGCTTCAGGCACTGAGACTAGCACTCAGCGCGAAACCGGTAAGCCTAGAACCTAAACCAAAAGCATGCTGCATGAATGTGTGTTTACAGTTATCAGTCGATGAGACTTGTATGTGTTTAGTACGAATCATAATTTAGAGAGACCTAACTTAGGAAACCTCTCACCTAATAGGATACTTCAACATTTGTTACCCCTTACTTATGAGACCGAGATCACCTAAGCCTATGAGCGAAGGTCGGGAATATCCAGAGGAAGAATACCAAGTACTTCAACCCGGCATGATCCTACTCAAGCAATACCTAACCCTAGATGAACAAATAGCTATTGTAAATGTATGTAGAACTTTGGGAATAGGACTTGGTGATAAGTGTGAAACATATAGGCTTTTTAGGGTTTAAATACCTTATAATTTGTAACAGTTCAGACAATGTTTCCCACTTATTATGTGTTTTTCCTAAGATTGATGTTTTGATAAGAATTGATGTGTTATATATGTTAAATGCAGGAAAAACCCAGGAAAGAAAGATTATACATCATAAGGATTACAACACAACAAACGGGGAACAAATCAGGAGAAGAGACCAAAATTGGTCTTATCCGGATCAGTTTGGCCGGACACAAAGCCGGCATCTCTTGTCCGGATCTGATTGGGCCGGACGCGGACATGACTAAAATTTCAGATCCGAGAGTTCGCGTTTCAGATCTAAAACTCTGTGTCACGTCCGGATCCAGACACGATCCGGACACGATCCGGACGTCACACAGAATTGAAAAATAAAAATGCACGCACTGATAATTCGGCTAATTATCGAGCGGCGCATTACAGACAGTCGGCATGGAAACACGGGAGCGGCGCACTGCAACATTGATTAATCCAGGCTCCATGCTCAATCAACACAAACGTCAAAATCACCACTAACCCTTGTTTTCCTCCTCTAACCCTATATAAACCCAGCACTGCCTTCATTCCAATTCGCATCAGACTTCATAGTCTAACCCCTCATCTCTCCCTCTCTAATCCTCTCCTTCACACACCCCATCTCCATTCATCAAATACCCTCCATAAACCTGCATAGCTCACCCACGATTCACTCACTAATTCATCTGCTATCTCACAAACACACCTTCGTAAACCTTTGCTCACATCCCGTATCCATTTCGTGACATTTTAGCCTTGTCCGACCCTTGTCCGGATCCGGACAAGCTCATTCCACCCACGTCCGGATCGCGTCCGACCCAGACAGATCCGGACATCTCACGTCCGCCTCTCTGTCCGACCCTATTCAGCCGGACACCTCACAAACCTCACCAAAACTTCCATTTTCGCCCCATTTCACCCAGTCCACTCCATTATCACCGAGATCAACCTTCAAGCTAGCACGGTGCAAGGACAAAGGACGGAGCGAGCAAGAAGATATTCGTAACAGATGAATTCTTCTAACTCTCTCTCATTTATGATTATAATTGCTATGTCTAGCTAAGAGGATATACTCTAGGGGAAGGGATGTTGTAATTAGCTAAACTCTACATTATGTTACTGCTTATTTGAGACAATTTGGATTGTTCAGGTTAATGCTTTTAAGTGCTTTTAATAAACGTTGCTAAGTTATTATAAGCCCTCGAATCATGTTATGATCAGATAAGGTGATTAGCATTGATGGTCCTATTAACCTGTTACCTGTGATAATTGCAATCGGATAGATTACACTATTCACTAGGAGCTTTAGTCCGGATTAAACCAGACTAGTAATTCTGTGCAATAAAACCATCTAGATATACTTGCTAGGTCTAGACTAGAACTACATGCCCTGTCTAGATGAGCTATCTGGAATTAAGACTTAATACAGAATAGATAATTGAGAATTACAAGCCGATCCAAGTCTCCACTTAAGCGGTATAATATGCAGAATCTAGCTAGTGAAACAACTCCCTGAACCTAGAGTACCGTTCACACTCCCAAGACTATCACTTTAATTTATCTGCTATTTACTTTCTTGTTATTTATTTGCAACCCAAAACCAAAACAAAAACCCCTTTTGAGTTAACCAATACCTAAGGCTAGACTTACTTATCGAGTCCCGTGGATTGACACCCCGGTCGCTTCTTTAATTACTATACTATTTCGACCGGGATTTTTGCAACCTGACGATCTTTTGAATTATTGAATTCTAGGATTATTTCTTAGTTTTTAATACACCAAATAAATCGTTTGCAAAATGGCGCCGTTGCCGGGGACTTGACTTTTGTCTAGTCCCTAGCCTTGGTTAATTCGTTACTTTATTGCAACACACTGTTTATAATTGTTTGTTTTGTAATATATTTTGATTTTAATTTATTTTGTGTGCCATTTTATACAATTGTTTTTCATTACTTTAAAACTCACTCATTTTGTTCCTTTCTCTCGGGCTGATTATAAGCACCTAGTGGATGCGAAGAACACGCTCAACTGGTCCCCCGGATACAGACTTCGATCCTGAAATCGAAAGAGTATTTTTGCAACCTGACGATCTTTTGAATTATTGAATTCTAGGATTATTTCTTAGTTTTTAATACACCAAATAAATCGTTTGCAAAATGGCGCCGTTGCCGGGGACTTGACTTTTGTCTAGTCCCTAGCCTTGGTTAATTCGTTACTTTATTGCAACACACTGTTTATAATTGTTTGTTTTGTAATATATTTTGATTTTAATTTATTTTGTGTGCCATTTTATACAATTGTTTTTCATTACTTTAAAACTCACTCATTTTGTTCCTTTCTCTCGGGCTGATTATAAGCACCTAGTGGATGCGAAGAACACGCTCAACTGGTCCCCCGGATACAGACTTCGATCCTGAAATCGAAAGAGTATACCTCCAAGCTTTGAGAACAAGAAGGCAGCTTGACTTCAATATGGCAGGAAATCATGACCAAATTGGAGCAGGTGCAGTGGCCCAATACACGATGGGAAGGATAAACAGACACCAGCCACACCAAGACGAGGGCCAGTGGTTCTACCCAATCTAACTGCAGAACTTATAGCCGATTGGCAAAAGGTAAAACCTTCTCACCAATCCAATGCTGTTAGAAATCACCCTGCAGGTACTTTTTCAGGTGCAGACCCATCGGATGCATTGGACCATGTACATCGCTTTCTGGTGCACTTGGACTCTCTTGGCTTATCTCAAGGATTGGAGGAGTACGCCAGATTGAGCCTGTTCCAGCACAGCTTATCAGGAGAAGCCTCGAAATGGTTCCACAGACTACCACCAGGCATCATTACCACCTGGGAGCAGATGATGGACAAATTCTACGAGAAGTACATTCCCATCTCCCGGACACGACAAATGATTGCCGACCTGATGGCATTCAGACAGAAGGGGTAGTGAGACATCTGTGAGGCGTGGGACCGATTCAAAGAGCTACTCCGCCAGTGCCCTCACCATGGTCAGGACATCACTTTAGCTCAGGGATTCTTCCAGGGGTTAAAAGACGAAACAGAGGCGAGATAAGATCCGCCCTAGGAGGAAACCTGCTAGCAAAAGTGGGGGAGATTTCATGGCAGCTATGGAGTCCTACTGTGAGGAGCTTCGCCAATGGAGCAGCAGTGGAGGACGAGTATTCTCAATAGGTCAGAGTTCTTCCAGAGCTCCAGACCCGATGATGGAACAACTAGCCTCCGAGCAAGCACAGATGAGGACCACGATGGGAAGCATGGCGAAAATGCTTGAACAGCTCACCATGGGGCCAACCACCAGGCAATCCGCCAAGAAAATCTCTACGAACGAAGCTTGCTGCTCTCAGTGGGGGATGCACACGACTATGAGGACTGCCCACTAGTAGCCGAGATGAGGCAAACCGAGGAGGCCAATGTAATAGGCCAGTTCAACAACAGGCAACCCTGGGTGCAGAATCAGCACCAAAATCTGAGGTACGGAAATCCTAACAATGCACTTAATTCACATCAAATGCAGCCTCAGAGGACGAATCAGGGGGGACCACCCGGTTTTTCAAGGCCTCAATATAATCAATTCCGGCCACAGCAACCTCAAGCTCAGCAACCATCTTTGAGCTCAAACAATGCATCTAAAGGAGATGGTGGATAAGCTGATGGCTTCTCAAGAACAGCAAACGGTAATCAACCAGAAACTAGAGAACGCCATGGTGGAGATGCAAGGAACAATGAGTCAGTTGACTCAATTCCTCATGCAGCAGAGACCTTCTGGATCATTGCCTTCCCAACCAGAAACCAATCCAAAGGAGCAGTTGAAGGCAGTGTCGGTCTCAGACGAAGACTGCGAGGATTCTGAAGAAGCAGCAGCAGTTACCCTGAGAAGTGGGAGGAGGAATTAAAAGACCAAGTGGCAGGAAGTCGTACTGATGAAGAGACCGCGCCTCTTTCTAATACCGCCGGTGCACCATCAGGGCATCCTGCCCCTCCTGAGGTAGTTTCTGAGGAGACCCAGGCTCCTATTCCTTCTTCCTCTCTTTCTACTGCTGTTAAAAATAAAAAGGGAAAATATCTGCAAAGAACTTCCATTTCCAAACCGTCTCAAAGAGCGAGAGCTCGATGAGCAATTTGGAAGATTTTTAGATGTTTTTAGAAAGCTGACTATCAATATTCCTCTTATTGATGCGATTAAGCAGATGCCGAATTATGCTAAATTTGTAAAGGATCTGATTTCGAATAAGAGGAAATATAAAGAGAAGGACACCATCCAGCTGACCGAAACTTGTTCAGCAGCTCTCCGACAGATGCTGCCTCCAAAGCGTGGTGATCCTGGTCAGCCCATCATCCCTGTTCAATTGGAGACATGGATTGCGGATACGGTCTCTGCGATCTAGGAGCGAGCATCAACCTGATGCCATACACCATGTTTAAAAAGCTTCATGCGGGTGAGCTCGTTCCCATTCATTTCAGACTCCAGTTAGCTGATAGATCATCGATCACCCAGAGGTATGGTTGAAAATGTAGTTGTTAGTGTGGGTAAGTTTTTCTTCCCCGCTGATTTTGTGATCCTTGACATGGATGAAGATGTTGAGGTACCTCTGATTCTAGGTAGACCTTTCCTCAGAACTGCAAAGACTGTTATTGATGTTGACAAGGGGAAGATTACCTTGAAATTTCATGATGAAGAATTAAGCTTTGATATAAATAAGATGATGCAGAAAAACACTTCTTCTCAAGCTGTTTTCTCTGCTGATTTAATTGATAATTCTTATGATCTTGATGATGACTATAGGAGTATTGATTCTTTTAATTCTTTGTTTAAGTTTTCTGATACTTTAGAGCAGGTAATAAGTCGATCCATTGAGGATGACAAAGACAGTTTGAGATGGCCTCGGTCGTCCAGCAGCTGAATCACGGGAAATCATACTTTCGTTCCTCCTCTCCTCCTGTGGAAAAGTTGGATCGATCCATCCAAAGACCCATACCTTCAATAGAGAAGCCTCCTACCTTGGAACTTAAATCTCTCCCCTCCCATCTCAAATATGTTTTCTTGGCAGAGGGTAACACCCTGCCTGTTATTATCTCTGCATCTTTGTCTATTTTGCAGGAATCTAGACTTCTGGAGGTGCTAAAGAAACATAAAAGTGCCATGGGTTGGACAGTTGCTGACATCAAGGGGATTAATCCGGGTTTCTGCACACACCGGATTCATATGGAGAAATTACAAGGCAGTGAGACAGCCCAGAGAAGGTTGAATCCAAATCTAAAGGAGGTGGTCAAGGCCGAGGTACTAAAGCTTCTTGATGCAGGTATTATCTACCCTATTTCTGACAGCCAGTGGGTATCTCCAGTCCAGGTTGTTCCAAAGAAAGGGGGGATAGTTGCAGTGCCAAATGAGAAAGGTGAATTGGTACCCCAGAGGCAAACCACAGGTTGGAGGATGTGCATCGATTACCGGCGCTTGAATGAGGCCACAAGGAAGGACCATTTCCCACTACCGTTTATTGATCAAATGTTGGAGCGGTTAGCTGGGAAGAGTTCTACTGCTTCCTTGATGGGTACAGTGGTTATTTCCAGATTCCCATTGCGCCAGAAGATCAGGAGAAGACTACCTTCACCTGTCCTTATGGTACTTTTGCTACAGGAGGATGCCCTTTGGTCTCTGCAATGCTCCAGCCACATTTCAGAGATGTATGATGGCGATTTTTAATGATTTATTGAGAAAAGTATTGAAGTGTTCATGGACGACTTCTCTGTCTATGGACAAAGCTTCGATGTTTGTCTGGAGCAATTAGACCAGATCTTGGCTCGCTGTGAGGACACGAACTTGTGCTGAATTGGGAGAAGTGCCATTTCATGGTACAAGAAGGAATTGTGCTTGGGCATAAGGTGTCAAGAGAAGGCCTCCAGGTGGACAAGGCCAAGATAGAGGTAATAGAAAAACTGCCCCCACCAACTTCAGTTAAAGATGTAAGATCTTTCTTGGTCATGCAGGGTTTTACAGGAGGTTTATACAGGACTTCTCAAAAATTGCCAAACCCCTGTCAGATCTGCTCAGAAGGATATCAAATTTCAGTTCACAGAGGAGTGCTTGACAGCATTTCAGACTATCAAAGAGAAGCTCTGTTCAGCACCAATTGTGGTCCCACCGGATTGGTCTGAACCATTTGAGATCATGACGGATGCGAGTGACTATATGTTGCGCCGCACTATGTCAGAAGAAAGATAAGATGCTGAGGGTAATCACTTATGCTAGCAAGACCTTAATTGATGCACAGAAAAATTATACTACTACAGAGAAGGAGTTGCTAGCTGTGGTGTTTGCTCTGGACAAGTTTCGACCATATCTGCTTGGAAGCAAGGTGATAGTCCACACGATCATTCAGCCCTCAAGTATCTTTTTCAGAAGAATGAATCGAAACCAAGACTTCTGAGGTGGATCTTTCTCCAAGAATTTAATTTAGAAGTTGTGGATAAAAAGGGGAAGCTGAACGGAGTTGCTGATCACCTATCAGACTTGATATCCCTGATGATGGAATCCCGATCAACGAATTCTTCCCTGATGAGACGGTGTTCAAATTGGAAAAGTAGATGAACCATGGTATGCTGACTTAGTTAATTATCTTGCTACTGGTTTAATTCCTCATGACTACAGCTATAACCAGAGGAAGAAATTCTTGTCAGAAACCCGCCATTATATCTGGGAGGATCCATATCTGTTTAGGATCTGTGCTGATGGCTTGATGAGGCGATGTCTTCCAGATAAGGAGATCCAGAGTGTAATCGAATTCTGTCATGCTAAAGAAGCAGGTGGCCATCATGGTTATACAAGAACAGCCAAAGATATTGGAGTGTGGATTCTACTGGCCTACTCTACATAAAGATGTCCACCATTTCTGTTCCCATTGTGACCCCTGTCAGAGGATGGGAAACATCTCCAGAAAGCATGAGATGCCTCAGAAAGGTATTCTTGAGGTAGAACTTTTTGATGTTGGGGCATAGATTTCACAGGCCCTTTTCCCTCATCTCATGGAAATCAATACATCCTGGTAGCTGTAGATTATGTCTCAAAGTGGGTAGAAGCTATTCCATGCCACAATGCTGATTCAAGACAGTGGTGAAATTCCTGAAGAAACACATATTCACCAGATTCGGGGTGCCCAGGGCAATTATCAGTGATGGTGGCTCCCACTTCTGCAACCGAGCATTCGACTCCTAATGAGTAATATGGGGTGACCCACAAGGTAGCACTACCTTACCACCCCCAAACTAACGGTCTGGCAGAAGTGACTAATCGAGAGCTGAAATGGATCCTACAGAAGACTGTAAATGCATCAAGGAAGGATTGGTCAGTTAACTAGATGATGCTTTGTGGGCATACCGGACTGCTTTCAAGACTCCTATAGGTATGTCTCCTTTTAAACTTGTGTATGGAAAAGCTTGCCATCTTCCAGTCGAATTAGAGCACAAAGCTTACTGGGCATTGAAAGCCCTGAATTTTGATATGCACACTGCTGGAGAGAAAAGAAAATTTCAACTATCTGAACTAGAGGAACTCAGAGAGCAAGCCTATGACAGTTCCAGAATTTAAAGAGCGCACAAAGAGAATCCATGATCAGATGATCCATAAGAGAGAATTCAAAGTAGGGGATCTAGTGTTGCTCTATAATTCCAGGCTGCGCCTCTTTCCTGGTAAGTTGAAATCACATTGGGCAGGTCCATTCAAAGTTGTGGGGATCACTACTTATGGTGCTTATGAGCTAGAGAATAAGACAGGAGAAGTATTCAAAGTAAATGGTGCTCGATTGAAGAAGTACCTAGGCGATACCTTTTCTCAGCCTCCTGCACCAGGTATATCCTTGATTGAAAGCTCCAATTCCATAAATTCTATCTCTTCTATCTATTGCAGCACCACCTCCCAAAGCATCCAAGAAGCCCGCCAGCAATGGTATTTCAGACTGAAGAAAACTATTGCTAGCTGCTATGGCGGCCCTCCTTGACCTTATCTGTAAAGTCTAGCCAGAGACTTTAACTCCGGGCAGCTTGGTGGGAGGCAACCCACCGGTTTGTATCTTCCTTGGTTTAGTTAATTATTTCCTCTTTGTTCTTATTTAGCAGTGTTAATCACTGTTGTGCAAATTGAAAGAGCCATGGCTCTTATTTATACTGATGGTTTTACCTGGTTCCACTTGAGTTCTTCTGGTTTTGTAATTCAGGTAATTCACTCTAATGCTAAACTGAACTCAAGTGTGAGGAAGAATCATGGCAATGTTCATCAAGATTCCAGGGAGTCCCTAAACACTCTTGCTATTTAATTTCTGTATTTGTGTTTTAATTTATTTAATTCTTTGTGGTAATTCATTTTGTGAATGTGGTATTTTAGAGTATTGGTTTTTAATTTAATTTAAAAAAAAAGAGCTTTTTAACGTGTCCGGCTGAACTTAGCCGGACACAAATCCGGTCACGAAATAACCAAGCGGCGTCCGGATCCGGACTAAGAGGCGGACAAGACTAAAACTGACGCGCTCCGCGTCTTAATTTCTGTCTTTCTGCTCCCTGTTGTCCTTCTTCACCCGTCGAACACGAACCCAAACATATTTCCTTCCTCCATTAACGCCACCAACAGAACTCCACCACCAACAATCAGCCCACCTCCACCTTGTCACTCCGGCGCCGCACAACCTAGACCACCAGGACTCCACACCCGACGCCACTGCATCACTACCCGTCGCACTCATCTTCCTCATCCTCTCGTAATCCAGCCGACCTAAACGCCTAAACGCAACAGGTTTTCACATTTTGTTTGATTTCAATTCGAAATATTTGTTACATTGTGATAGATTAGGTAACTTCTAGTGGTTTAATGTTGTTAATTTGTTGCTGCGGTGAGAAAACGTGTAGTTTACCGTGAAACTTGCGAACTTCTGGAAAAATATTGTGTGCGACTGCCATCAAAATTTTTGAATTCTGTTCTGTCCAATCGAGTAGAATAGGTAGTGTTGTTGTTAAATTGTTGATTGGGATGAGAATGGTGAAGTTCTTTGGAGAATTTGTGCGTTTTTCTGGTTAAATGTGTGCAAATTTGGATGTTTTCTGTGCGTGTTCGACGCTGCAGTTCGCAGAGAAATTTTTTTAAGGGTTCATAGTCGCGTCCGGACTGCGTCCGGCTAGGTTGAGCCGGACGTAGGTCCGGACATGTGTAAATTTTCTGAATTTTTGTGCAATTGTTTCTGGGTGATTGTTGTCCTGTTTAAATGTTCTAGTATGCAATGTTTGGCTGTTTTAATGCCTTGTTCTGTAAATAAACTGTGTGAAATGATATGTTCAAATAGAACATGATGCTCGATTGGTTTCGGGTTTTGGTGTGGCTATTACTTCTGTTTACTTACTGCCTGTGTTTTGTCTGATAGATGGCTCGCACTAGAGGTGGTCTTGCACGCAGAGGGTCCTCTTCGAGGAACCCACGCCCTGACGATGAGTCGGAGTCGGCCGAGTCACCACTACGAGAGGATGGTTTCAGATCAGCTACCACCAGGGCTTGGTACGAGAGGGGTGGAGCCTTCGTCATTGAGAGACGTATCACTGACGAGGCAGCAGCTGTGGCCGGGCTTACAGCTATCTTCGAGAATCTCGGGGCCACCAGCATATTGCGCATGGGCGTGGGAGTGTTCTCACCAGAGCTGGTACGTGAGTTTTACGCCAATGCTGTGGCGTCAGACACGACACACAACATTACTTCCTACGTACAGCATTTTGAGGTGGAGGTAACCCCTGAGTCTTTTTCTGAGATTTTACTTCTCCCGGATAACCCGGACACACATAGAGATACTTCAGAGGATGCACTTAGGGAGAGTAAAACTAGGTGGTTAAGCGAGGTCGGGAGTACTACTCGCCGACGGGGTGAGGAGCATAAGACTGTACTCCCGTATGCCATTCTTCCTTCCCTTCAGCAGAGGACCCTAGCAGAGATCCTCAGTCATCAGATCCGGCCTCAGGCTGGGAATGATGCTTCTGACGAGGATTGTGTCCTCCTAGACTACCTCATAGCCTCACCACATCCAGCAGCCCAGCAGATGTCATTAGCCTACGTCATGTTCAGACAGCTGCATAAGGTGGTGACATATCTGTGGACGAAGAAGAAGAAGATCACACCTATCTTTCCTATCTTCATCCAGCATCTTCTTATCTCTACCCTCCCCGATGACATCTTCACTGACATGCGTATGAGGGAGGGTGAGACACCCATCTCCCTTACGACCTTCAGGAGATGGGGCTTCTTACGCCTAGATGACGGCAGCTGGGTGAAGGGCAGCTCAGGCCTAGGATCTACGGGTACATCTGCGAGCTCCAGCTCCACAACGGCCACTGCTACCATGGCGCCCCCGGCCCCAGTGATGAGCATCCCACCTGAGATGCAGACTCTGATGGACTCCATTCTCCAGCAGCAGCAGAGGATGGAGTAGAGATTCGGGGGTATGGAGCAGCAGTTCGGTTCTGTACAGCAGCAGGTAGAGGAGGTCCAGCAGCGCCAGGTGCGCATGGAGGGACATATAGATGAGATCCGCCAGACCCAGGGCCACCTCCAGGCAGAGCAGACCTCCATCGCTGAGCGTTTAGAGCGCAGTGATGCTTTACACAGAGTGGCTGCTAGGTACATGGCAGATGCATCCACTCAGCAGGCCCAGAACAACCAGCTCATGCAGATGCTCATTTCCCAGTTGGGAGCGAGACAGCCACCACCACCACCACCACCACCTCAGTGATAGCCATTCTATTTTTACTGCTTTCTTCTCTTTTGTTGGTTTTTCTGTATTTTTCTTTTCTTTTTCTTTGACTTATTTTTACTTTTGTTTGTTAAGACTAACGGAAACATGGGACTACAGGAGAAGTGGTGTTAGATATATTCAGCAGTGTTTTTAATTCTAAATTGCTAAATCTCTTGTTTCTCTGAGCAGTGCAGCGTTCTAAAATGATTACTTTACATGTCACCTCTACTGCGAAACAAATGGCTATAAGTACAGAAAATGGAACCACACCACTTGCGAATGTCTGCTAAGCTTAAACGATGGGGAGTATTCTTTCTCTAATTATGACTCATTCGATTCAAATATCCTCTGTAGTTCGAGTTAATGCACTTCATTCTGTGGTTGTACTTGCCAGTGAAAATTTAGCAACTCTTAATCTGCACACAACGTATACTGTCTGTGACTCATAAGGAATCTCTCGACCCCTGCCAAACTTCAAGTGTGAGGAAGAACATCTTCCTCAATCCATAACACCAGGGGAGTCTCAGTTCTTACTTTCCCTTATTTGATGTTCCACATTTGTTGCGTTGAGGGTTAATTATGGCATATGCATCTATTATGAGTATAGCATGTTTTGAAAGCTCTTTTCTCTATTTTTCTTCTTTGACCAATGAGGACATTGCTCATCTTAAGTGTGAGGAAGGAGAGACCTTTCCCTAAAAACATGCTAATTGTTCTTTATTGCCACACTTGCTTTTTGCTTCTCTAATGCCTGTGCACACTGAGTGATGTTAAACCAAAGTGAAAACCGTAGGAATCTTTTTGCTTGATGAGGTTTGTATAAAAATAGTTTAATTTAAAAATACTCTCTTTTCACTAAAAATCTGGTAGATTGGCTAGTTGTGGAAACTAGATTATTTTAGCTTGGGATTTTGGGAATAAAGTGAATGTTTGGAATGTAAAGGATAAGGCAAGGTACTCCACTGATCAAAAATTTTTCCTAACAAAAGCAGGCCTCGTCTATCCGGTTATTAAGTCTTAAGGGTGCCTTATCACCTATCTACCTAAGGTCTCGTGATCTGGGATAGTTGACCCAACACCGTTACAAGGATAGAGAGAAAAGTCTGGGTTACGGAATAACTCTGCAATTCACAATATTTCGTTTGTTTTGTATATAATTCTTGGTAGAAGAATGTTTTTGCATGTGAAAGAAAAATTCATTGCAGTTTAATTTTTGTTTTTGATCACGAGTACGTGGTGTTGAAAGGTATTGCGGAATAAGGCATTACTTCACACCCCTTGTCATCCAAAGGTTAGAGGAATGAAAATGGTGGAAAGTCCCAAGCTAAGTTAACTTGTTTTCTACAATCTAGTTTCTCTATGCTTTTACAAAAATTGTTCCTGCTTCACTGTTTGTGAAAACCTACCTCAGAGAGCGAGATTATTCTTTCATTTATCACTTGGTTTGATTTCGCCCTGCACTTGTTTCAAATTTGAGATTATTTGAAGGTTTTAGAGATATTCTTATTCTTATTTTGCTTGAGGACAAGCAAAAGCTTAAGTGTGAGGAAGTTGATAAGTGTGAAACATATAGGCTTTTTAGGGTTTAAATACCTTATAATTTGTAACAATTCAGGCAATGTTTCCCACTTATTATGTGTTTTTCCTAAGATTGATGTTTTGATAAGAATTGATGTGTTATATATGTTAAATGCAGGAAAAACCCAGGAAATAAAGATTATACATCATAAGGATTACAACACAACAAACGGGGAACAAATCAGGAGAAGAGACCAAAATTGGTCTTGTCCGGATCAGTTTGGCCGGACATAAAGCCGGACATCTCTTGTCCGGATCTGATTGGGCCGGACGCAAGCCGGACATGACTAAAATTTCAGATCCGAGAGTTCGCGTTTCAGATCTAAAACTCTGTGTCACGTCCGGATCCGGACACGATCCGGACACGATCCGGACGTCACACAGAATTGAAAAATAAAAATGCACGCACTGATAATTCGGCTAATTATCGAGCGGCGCATTACAGACAGTCGGCATGGAAACACGGGAGCGGCGCACTGCAACATTGATTAATCCAGGCTCCATGTTCAATCAACACAAACGTCAAAATCACCACTAACGCTTGTTTTCCTCCTCTAACCCTATATAAACCCAGCACTGCCTTCATTCCAATTCGCACCAGACTTCATAGTCTAACCCCTCATCTCTCCCTCTCTAATCCTCTCCTTCACACACCCCATCTCCATTCATCAAATACCCTCCATAAACCTGCATAGCTCACCCACGATTCACTCACGAATTCATCTACTATCTCACAAACACACCTTCGTAAACCTTCGCTCACATCCCGTATCCATTTCGCGACATTTTAGCCTTGTCCGACCCTTGTCCGGATCCGGACAAGCTCATTCCACCCACGTCCGGATCGCGTCCGACCTAGACAGATCTGGACATCTCACGTCCGCCTCTCTGTCCGACCCTATTCAGCCGGACACCTCACAAACCTCACCAAAACTTCCATTTTCGCCCCATTTCACCCAGTCCACTCCATTATCACCGAGATCAACCTTCAAGCTAGCACGGTGCAAGGACAAAGGACGGAGCGAGCAAGAAGATCTTCGTAACAGATGAATTCTTCTAACTCTCTCTCATTTATGATTATAATTGCTATGTCTAGCTAAGAGGATATACTCTAGGGGAAGGGATGTTGTAATTAGCTAAACTCTGCATTATGTTACTGCTTATTTGAGACAATTTGGATTGTTCAGGTTAATGCTTTTAAGTGCTTTTAATAAACGTTGCTAAGTTATTATAAGCCCTCGAATCATGTTATGATCAGATAAGGTGATTAGCATTGATGGTCCTATTAACCTGTTACCTGTGATAATTGCAATCGGATAGATTACACTATTCACTAGGAGCTTTAGTCCGGATTAAACCAGACTAGTAATTCTGTGCAATAAAACCATCTAGATATACTTGCTAGGTCTAGACTAGAACTACATGCCCTGTCTAGATGAGCTATCTGGAATTAAGACTTAATACAGAATAGATAATTGAGAATTACAAGCCGATCCAAGTCTCCACTTAAGCGGTATAATATGCAGAATCTAGCTAGTGAAACAACTCCCTGAACCTAGAGTACCGTTCACACTCCCAAGACTATCACTTTAATTTATCTGCTATTTACTTTCTTGTTATTTATTTGCAACCCAAAACCAAAACAAAAACCCCTTTTGAGTTAACCAATACCTAAGGCTAGACTTACTTATCGAGTCCCGTGGATTGACACCCCGGTCGCTTCTTTAATTACTATACTATTTCGACCGGGATTTTTGCAACCTGACGATCTTTTGAATTATTGAATTCTAGGATTATTTCTTAGTTTTTAATACACCAAATAAATCGTTTGCACTTGGAGGATTTTACACTCCAGGATACGAGAGTGGGTCAAAACTTAAATTATATATGATGTGTATGGGTAAGAATTGGGATCCACAAACTAGGTTGTATCAGGAAGTAAGAAAGATAGATGGAGCTCGAGTTCCTAGGATACCCAATATTTTTCAAACCTTGGTGACAAAAGCGGTCAAGATTGCACAACAATTAGAAACCAACCCCGTACCGGACATGAAAACCGACTTTTACATTGTGAACTTCTACGAGAAAGAGGGAAAACTTGGATTACACCAGGACCGAGATGAGACATCAGAGTCAATTACCAAAGGGATACCAGTTGTATCATTCTCCATTGGAGATGATGCTGAGTTTCTATATGGTGATCAGAAAAGGATGGACAAAGCGAGCAAGATTGTTTTGAAGTCAGGAGATGTGTTGATATCTGGTGGAGATTCCAGATTAGTGTACCATGGGATTAAGAGCATTAAGCTAAATACAGCCCCATTGACCTTAGTAAACATTACCCATCTGAAACCAGGACGGTTGAATTTAACATTTAGGCAATATTGATGTAATTATGGAAATTGTATGTAAGAATCACCGGATTAATGAATGGCATTTTAATTCCTTTGAGACATACACCCAACCTCACTGTCTTACGAATTGTTAACCCCAGGCCACGAGTCTAATGGAGGAGCAGTGTTGAATGTGTTGGACAAGACCGAGGCCAGGGATAAGGGGAATGTTATCAT
The DNA here is from genome assembly GCA_023374045.1 of Limonium bicolor. Classification (NCBI taxonomy): domain Eukaryota; kingdom Viridiplantae; phylum Streptophyta; class Magnoliopsida; order Caryophyllales; family Plumbaginaceae; genus Limonium; species Limonium bicolor. Next base: position 128,950,157 of record CM041782.1, read on the forward strand.
GGGAACCTTCACTGCAAATGGCGTGAGTGCATCGATACTGCTAGATTCAGGAGAGTCTCATTCCTTTATATCCTCTGCATTAGCAAGGAATTAAGAGAGAGCCCCTGAGCCTCTCTCAGATTTCCTAGTCACACTACCGACGAAGGAGAGAGTGAGGTGTACGAAACTCCACAAGGGAGTTCAGATTAATATCATGAAGGAAGATTTTCACGCGGATTTGATTGAGTTGGATAATTTGGGCTTTGACATCATCATGGGCATGAATTGGCTGCAGAAATATAAAGGTCGACTACATTGCGCGGAGCATAGATTACTACTGAAGAGCCCGAAGGGCAAGACAGTTTCATATCGCAGTACTCTAAGAGAACCAACTTTCAAGCTAGTATCTGCTATATCTTTGATGAAGAAGGTGAAAAAGGGACAACCAGTCTATTTGTGCTACGTCCAGGACATGCATGAGGCAAGAAGAGAATACACAATCAGATAAACCAGTCGTTTCAGACTTCGCTGATCTATTTCCTGAAGAATTACCAGGGATACCACCCAAGAGGGAGGTTGAGTTCTCCATCGACTTAATACCAGGCACGGGGCCTATTGCTAAGGCACCCTACAGGATGGCACAAACAGAGATGAAAGAGCTGAAGACCCAGTTGGAAGATCTGCTTGATAAAGGTTTCATCAAACCGAGTGCATCACCATGGGGAGCACCAGTATTATTTGTAAAGAAGAAGGATGGTAGCATGCGACTATGCATTGACTACAGGGAGCTTAACGCAGTCACAGTCAAGAACAAGTACCCTTTACCACGAATTAACGATCTGTTCGACCAATTAAGAGGCGCTACGGTTTTCTCAAAGATTGATCTAAGATCAGGATACCACCAAATATGGATAGCTGATGGAGATATAGAGAAGACAACTTTTCGAACGCGCTATGGGCACTATGAGTTCACAGTTATGCCATTTGGCTTATCGAACGCCCCAGCTATATTCATGGATCTTATGAACCGACTATCTAGAGAGCAGTTAGACTCATCAGTGGTTGTGTTCATCGACAACATTCTATTCTATTCTAAGACCAAGGACGAGCACGAGGTGCATCTGAGGCAAGTTTTGCAGACCATGAGAGAGAACCAATTGTATGCCAAGCTTTCAAAGTGTGATTTCTGGTTAGACAGTGTAGCTTTTTTAGGGCATGTAATATCAGCCAGCGGTATATCTGTAGACCCTGCGAAGATTAAGGCAGTTAAGACTTGGCCGAGACCGAAGACAGTGATAGATATCCGTAGTTTCTTGGGATTAGCTGGTTACTATTGAAGATTTGTCCAAAACTTCTCCAAACCGGCGAAACCAATGACTAGTCTGATGAAGAAGGACTCACCATTTGTATGGACCGAGGATTGTGAGCATTCCTTTCAGACACTGAAGGACCTACTGACGTCGGCACCCATACTCACCATTCTAGAGGGGACCGACGAGTTTGAAGTATATTGTGATGCCCCAGGCACAGGGATAGGGTGTGTACTCATGCAGAATGGAAAGGTTGTTGCATATGCATCACGTCATCTGAAGAAACACGAAGAGAACTACCCGACTCATGATATGGAATTGGGAGCAGTTGTGTTTGCACTGAAGATCTGGCGCCACTACTTATATGGAGTTACAGTGACAGTCTACTCAGATCATAAGAGCCTTCAACATTTATTCACACAGAAGGAGCTAAACATGAGATAGAGGTGATGGGTCAAGTTTCTGAAGGACTACGACATCGACCTCAAGTACAAGGAGGGCAAGGCAAATGTTGTTGCTGACGCCCTGAGCCGTAAAGCTCATTCCTTATTTGCCTACAGGAGACAACAGCCTCATCGCAGAGGTACGTTGTGCTCAGGAAAAGGACCAGTACATGCAGACTATCAAACAACAGTTGACTGACGGTATTTTTGAAAGACAGAAGTATGATTTTGTACTCAGTGAAGATGGGTTAATCAGATTAAATGGTCGTTTGTGCATTCCAGAGTCCAGCCCCGACTTGAAGGAAAAGATACTACAGGAAGCTCATTGCTCTTCCTTATCAGTACATCCAAGGTCGTCCAAGATGTACAAGGATCTGAAATTACATTTCTGGTGGAGTGGTATGAAGAAAGATGTGGCAGAGTTCGTGGCAAGATGTATAACGTGTCAGAAAGTAAAATTTGAGCACCGGAGGCCGGGCGATTTAGTACAGCCAATGCCCATTCCATATTGGAAGTTCGAGGATATATCCATGGATTTCGTGGTCGGTCTTCCACCGACTAGAGGAGATGCTAACATGATATGGGTCATCGTCGACAGACTGACAAAGGTAGCAAAGTTCATTCCTATCAAGGACACTTGGAAAGTCCCCAAGCTGGCGGACCTCTTCCAGAGAGAGATCATTAGACACCATGGTGTACCTAAGTCAATTATGTCAGATAGAGATTCCAGATTTGTTTCTAGATTTTGGCAGTAAGTTCAGGAGGCATTGGATACGAAGCTAAAGCTAAGTACCGCCTTCCATCCACAGACAGATGACCAGAGTGAAAGAACAATTCAGACATTAGAGGACATGCTTAGAGCTTGTGCCTTTGACTTCCAGGAAAGCTGGATAGATCGACTACATCTGATCGAGTTTGCGTACAACAATAGCTATCATGCATCCATTCAGATGCCACCATTCCAGGCATTGTACTGCAGGCCATGCAGGACACCTCTTTGTTGGGACGAGGCCAGTGAGAATATCATCTTAGGGCCAGAGTACCTAGACCAGATGAAAGAAGATATTGTGCAAATACTCAAGAACATGAAGATAGCCTAGGACAGACATAAGTCATATGCTGATGTCTGAAGGAGAGACCTCGAGTTCGCAGTAGGCGATCGAGTCTTCCTCAGAGTTTCACCAATGAAAGGAGTTTTCAGATTTGGGCAGAAGGGCAAGCTTAGCCCGAAGTATGTAGGACCGTACCTTATCACGGAGCGAGTGGACCCATTAGCCAACAAATTAGATTTACCTGTTGAGTTTGGGAGACTGCACAATGTGTTTCACATTTCTCAGCTAAAGCAGTATGTGCCTCACCCATCACATATCTTAGAGCCCTAGACACTCGAGCTAGATCCTACACTTAAAAATGAGGAAACCCCAGTTCACATTTTTGACTCCAAGACTAGGGAGACCAGGAACAAGACCATTAGAATGGTTAAGGTTTTATGGTCAAACCACGACATTGAGGACGCGATATGAGAGTTAGAGGACTCCATGCGAGACAAGTATCCAACACTTTTCTCTTAGTTTGTGTATACTTGTGGGGGTACGTGGGCGTAACCCTTTTTAAGGGGGGTAGAGCACCACATGCGACTTGCATATTTGCAGTTTGGCTTTGGTTTTGTGTTTGATTGTTGCGCATGTGGGCAATTGATTGAATGGTTATTGATGTGTCCTATGTGACACTTTAATGGTTATTGATGTGTTCTATGTAACACTTGGATGGTTATTTTTGTGTTCTATGTAACACTTGGATGTTTATGGAAGTACTTATTTACTTTACAGCACCTACTGGAATATTTATGTTATGATACATTGATTGTCATGAAAAATCGAATGACTGGTGGAATGTAGAGGTATCAATATAGTATTGACACCCAGGAATGATAAGAATACAGGAATAGACATGGGGAACTTGATTCCGTAGGATGAGTAAGTAGAAGTTATGACTTCGGGACAAAGTCCTTTTAAGGGGGGTAGACTGAAATACCCCTAACCTTTAAATAATCAAATAATGATAAATAAGTATTATTTGGGGGATTATGAGACCCTAAGAAAATAAATAAACACTTAGGCATTAAAAACGCACCGAAACTCCTTAAGGTTAAAAATGAGCGTTAAGCCGGACCTTAAGCTAACCAAGGTATATGAACTATAAAACTCATACTAAGTCAACTAAGGATCATTATATGACCTTTAAAACACATGTCCTCAGTTAGAACTGAGTAAAAATGCAAAATGCCCGGTAGAGTCACACACCTCCCTTAAGGCTCGAAAGTCCCGGAAATACTTTATAAGAAGAAATAAAGCATTACACTTCATTCCAAATGCACCATAACACTTTATTAAACATATAAGATGAAGTCCTCATGCTAAATTCCCAGTTAAATACAAAGTGCTCGGAGGTTCCCGTTGGGGGCCCCATAAACCCCCGGGAATGCCCCAAAGAGGTACCGAAGTGGCACGAACTCCTATATAAATCATTCTTGGAGTCCCTATCATCATTATTTACCATTATAAAGAGAATGCTAGATCTAATTTTTTAAAAATACACAAAGTGCTCGGGGGAATTTCTTAACGCTCCTATTTTGCTCGGTAGTGTCCCGGTAGCCCGGAAATTGTGTCATGAGTTGATATAACCCCATATAACTCAATGTAACACCTTAATATATTATTATTGACCATAAAAAATGTTTATAAACACTTGGAACTCATAGAGACTACCTATTGTCCAGAATATCCTTAAAGCACAAAAACGCACCTTCGGGTGTCATAAAAACGCGTGCTACGCTATTACCTTGAAGTTTTTGAGATGCCACAAGTTGAGAATCTTAAATGGGGATGAATTGTATATCTAAATCAATAAAATTCAGTGCTAAACTCATAGCACAAATAGGGCCGATTATAAGATCAAAAAGTAGTATAAAATCAGCATTTTACCTTAGAAACTTTCATCGTTTACCTTGGTATAAATGTACCAATTAAATGTTGTGACTTATAACATGTTACAATATGATCTTAATACAATATAGTGTGACAAGAACCAAATTTAAAATCAATTCCAAATGGCCATGAAGGGGGCCGTTTTTTTGAGTGTTTTAACTTGATTTTTAGCAAATATAATGCCTTATGGATGGTGAATCATCCTTGCACACACCATGTGACATTATGTCAAAAGAAGCTCAGTAAAGGTAGCCTAACACTGCCGAAAACCTGCAGGAAGACAAGGAGAATAAGTTAGGAAAAGTTAGGAAATTAAATACATAAAAGTAGATCTATAATTATTCAATGTAGAGTTACAATTAAACAAAGAAATCAACTTGCTTTCTATAGCACGTGGCCGCCAAAAATGTGTGGAGAAAAGAAAGATTTATTGCTGTACATTAGTCAAATAAAACAACTACCTAACTATGCATGTTCCCTTGTCAAATATAAACAAAACCAAGAGTTACCTATACAGCACATTACAAAAATCAAGCAAGGAAAAGGAGGTCTAATTGCTGTACTATAATCAAACTAAAACATCTACCTACCTAGGCATGTTCTTATGTCTTCAAATAACAAAAAAAAATCAGTCACCTACCTACATCCTCCTTGCCGAAAATCTGTAAGAAATAAGACAAGTTAGCATGGGTATTCTACTAAGAAAATTCAAAAGAGTCAACCACCTACCTTTGCCTTTGTCCTCTTGTTCAAATTGACAATCAAGTCTTCTTTCTCCTTGTCAATGTAGCCGAAAGTTCACCTAATTGAGAGACTTTTGGAGCCAAATATTAAAGTAAAAAAAATAAAAAACAAGTCATAAAATAATGCCATGTGACATAACAATTATTTCCATTTGATTCATTCCCTTGTCTTTTCTTAATACCATACGTGAGCCTACCATTCCATTTGCCCCTCATTCTGCCGAATGGGTAAGTTCTCCATTCCCTCTCTTTTCTTTCTTCCCTAGCTAGTTAGCCTTGTGAGCTTCAAAGCTCCATTAATGGTGTATTAAGTTCTAACACCATTTTTATGTAATTTTCTTAGTTAATTCTACTAAGTCTTGAAGCAAGAATCATCCTAGCAACCCTTGCAATTTTTGCCAAGCTTTAGTTCTCCAAGGAGTCACCTTGATTCAACAACAACTCAAGGAACAAACAAGAACAAGTTAAGGTATATTTCTTGTTTGGAAACCCTAGTGAATACCAAAGCTATTACCGGAAATTTATAGCTTCTAAACCAATGTTCTCTTCACCATTTCATGAAGGAAACTTGGATCTACAATCATCTTGATTTAAGGAGTAAGTTTCTATAATTAAACCTATAAAGTTTAAGTTTGATTTAAGCTTCAAAATTTAGTACAAAAATTATGTATAAACCTTAGATAAATTAAGGCCGAAGATCATAGGTTATAATATCAAGAAAATAATTTATAACATACAAGGTAAGATTATTACCTTAAGGAATAAATTTGTGTCACAAAAATTAATTATGATGCATACATAATTAGGCTGAAATATCTAAGAATTAAATGTTCTATTTTGAGTTTATAATCGTTCTAAGTCATTAGCATAATTTTTAGAAGTGTTATATGGCTTATATACATTTATACATACTTATTATAAGATATAAATCAACTTTTAAAACTATATGATAAATATTTGTTACTACCGAGAATTAAATGGGTTATTTGGTGATTTTTGAAGTATATAAGCATATTAGCTTATATTATAAATTTTGGGAATATTAAAAATAGCTACAAGTATTTAAATGGCTAGTTTATAAGTTATGTGGCTAAAATGTAAACTTTGAAAAGATTGGTCTACTAAAAATAAATGCCGAGAGCTAAAGGATTTATTTGGCATAATTATGATATAATATAAGGTAGGAATTAATATTATGAATTTTGGTGAATTTAAATAAGTGTTTAAGTGTTAAAATAACATTTTATAATGTTTTGGGGCTATTTTGTAATTTATGGAAAGTTTGGAGTAAAACCGAGATATATATGAATTTATGGGAATATTAAAGTATTAATTATGAAATTAAGTCTTGGTCAAAGTGTTGACCAAAACCTTTGGGTTAAAATGATTTAAGACATAAAATATTAAGTTTATAAAAGGTATGGGGTGAATATGTAATTTATGGAAGTTTATTTGAAAAACCGATTATAATATGGGGTGAATGCATAATTTGTAAAATTATAAGGGCCTTTTCGGTTATTAAAAGAATTAAATATTAAAACTATAGTTTATGAATTAATATGTAACTTATATAAAGTTTTTGGGGTTAAAATGTAAATATAGGAAGTACATGTTGTAATTACCGAAAGTTAAGTGGTTATTTAGTAATTTACAAAAGTTATTGTGTCCAATTTATAATTACAGAAATTATAAGGTTTGTTTTGTGATTTAAGGAAGTAAGGAATTAAAACTAAGGAATATAATGTATTTTGGAATATAATGTAAAGTTTATAAAATAAAGGAGGTTATAATAAAAATAACCAAATTATATTGACATATAGAATAAGTGAAAACAATTATGAATATATAATTAATGAGATGAAGATGTACCATAACATGGAAATTCATTATCACATGTGGTTACTACATAAAATAACGAACTGTTAAACTACCTCGAACCACTGTAAAATAATAGGGGAAAATAAAGAACATACGGGGTTAGTATACTATGAGTATTAGCTCAATAGTGACGTACTGTAATACTTAGTGAATAGTTGTATTAACGTTACCCGGTATTGTATGTAAATATAACAGCGTACGGGAAGAAAGTACTAAAGCGTGAACTGTCAAGCTAGCAAGTTACACAGTGAACGGTATGTTAATTGTGTGGTCTGAATGTCCTAAGGATTTTCCTGAGGTCCGGACGTTGTGTGTTTAATTGCTAAGAGCGATATCTGTGATTTATGTATATGAACTTCTATACTATATTGCTCAACACAAATGCGTTCTATTTTACGCGAATGTTTTACGACTGGAAGTTTATACATCTAAACTCAAACAAGACTAGGTGACCTTTAGGTATTATGAGAACCTAACTGATGGTCAACTGTTATAGTCTTTACTCAAGGATTTGATATTGTATCACTGACTAAAAGGCTAACTTATAAGAGAGGAATCCAGACTGTTTCGACTTTCTGGTTGCGCATCGTGATCACTACGAGGGACTATATCAAGAGTCACTCAAGGGAATTAATTGTCCACATTCGACGATGGCAGAGGGCACTACTGTTGGTGCACAGGTTTTGACCGGATCGGTCGTCTTCAAGACAAATAAATTATCCAGGGCCATAAGGTCAGCTGGCAACGGTTCCATTGGAACCCAGGGGACTACTGTCCATTAATAAGTTGTTAAGGGTCATCCTAACATGACGCCTGAGGTGGAAATTAATTGGAAGGTTCAAGTGATTGGTTAAAAAGGATAAGGGTCATGTGGCCAACTAACAAGTACAGTTAATTAATACGTGTATCTTGTTTGGTTACTGTTATTGATTATTGGTTATTGGTTATTTGGTTGTTGTTGCTGTTATGTGGTGATATTGTTAGGTGAACTATTCTGTGTTTATTTAACATTTACAGTTATTATTACTATTGTAAACTGGTATAGCACGTAATGAATCTAATATCAAGATGGCTAAACGACTTAAGGAATCCAAATGATTTAGGACTACATTTAGCATACCAGCATATCGTTTGCTGAGCCCTTCAATGGGCAAAACATTTCAGGTTACTGAGAAGAGACACAAGCCGGAGTGCGAGATACAGGGTAGCTGATGTGTTCTCAATAAACACTTTTAGTTTTGTCATGTTCTGTATTATGGAGTTTGTTGTATTTGGGTTAGTTGCTCAGTTGTTAAGTTTGGATTTGGTTTGTAATATTAAGTTTACTCAGTATCTGTTCATCACAGCGGTGAGGAGTTGAAGTTGATGGATGGAGTAAGGTTGCCTTGTTACTCACATCGGTGAGTAACAGCGTGTAACACTAACGTTAGATAGTTTTATTTTCCGCTGCGAATTATATTTATTATGCTTCGACTTGCGATATTATCACAGGATTAGGATTAGGGTGTTACAACACATCTCAAATAGTGTCTTTCCATAAAGATACCTTCCAAAAGATGTCTCCCTTCATTATAAGACATTCCTTTATATGAAGAGTTGTATTAGTATGGAAAGACATGTCCCTTTAGTGATGTCTTTCCCAAAGATTCACAACTCTACTAATACCTTCACATAAAGATACCTTTTATTAGGCATTGTTTGGTATTTCTACACAACCAAAATGCAACTTGCCCATATGGCTAATTACCAAAATAGCCTTTGAGCGTATAATTACTAAAGTACCCTTATAATTTCCTACAGGGTGTCTAAATCATCCGAACACTTGCCCCGTTAAAACAATTGAAAAATCCACAAAAACGGATGACGGATGAAACGAATGCGGGTGAAAGGTCGAATCGGATGACTGTTCCACTTGATCATCGACCGTTTCACCCCAACCCCTTTCACTCAAATGTATTTTAATTTGTAATATATGTTTATATATATATATATAACTCATGGTAATTCTGCTACCTTGACCGGCGAAAAAGGAACATACATGTCTTGTGCTTCAATTTTCTTTCTCTCAGTCTCTTCTTCTGTTTGCACCTCTGCTCTGAGATAAATAAGTGGAACTGGTAATTTTGCACCTAGTGAAGTTCACGTTAATTTTGAAAACTAGAGACAAGGAACATACAACTCTACGCTGCTGAAATACCCCTGAACGTTAAACGCATAAAATCATAACGCGTTTTATAATACGGACATAAAATAACGTACGAGCAATTAAATCTAATATATGTATATACATATGAATATGAAAAATACACGTACGCAGCATTACGATATTGTAACGTTGTAAATAGGTGACAATAACGTCGCATAACTTCGTTACAAAAATATATAATAACACGATATAATATATAGTCGTATATATATATCGTAACGTTGTAAATAAGTGACGATAATGCGGCATAACTGCGTTACAAAAAAATATAGAATCACATGATATAATATATAGTCGTACATATATAAATAATCATGTATAACCTATACAAAAACAGAGAGAAAGAAAAAAAGGAGCAAAGACGCTCCTACTGAGGTTTAAACCCGAGACCTCCCATACCTTCCCTGAATGTTTAACCGGTTGAGCTATGCTCGTACTCGGTATCTAACCCACACGAATTAGAATTAGTACCCAATTGACTAAGGTAAATGGAAAACTAATCGAATCAGACACATGCTCTCCATAACACCAATTCCTCCTTCTTCTTCTTCTTCTTCTTCCCTGATGAAGCACCAGATCGAGCAAATAAACAGAAGCCAGAGAATCTAATCTCCAGGCGACAGAAGTGTCATATTTAATCAAATGCCCATGACTTCTCTTGTAATCTGCGCATCCTATTGGCTCCCAAATTCTCTTCCAGACACACAGTAGCCATCGCTCAATGTCATGCCCTCTCAGTCTCTCTGTTACGCGCTTGAATCGAGAACAAAAAAATAATGACTACAGACACTTCCCTCGTGACAGTTCTTGGTAACCCGAGACCCAGCTCCCCTATCTAACATTTATCTCCATACTATATCTTCTCGGTAGCATCTGGAACAAGGAAGACTGTACAATAGACCACAAACACCCTCTTGTTCCCAGTCTCTAGACAGAGCCTGTTTCTGTTCAAAATCCTATGCACCAGAGCCATACACTACAAACTCCCACGCATAAACTGTTTGGTTCAAATTCTCACAACTCTGCAAATTGTCCCCTGTGCCTTGTGTTAACTATTTCATAAAACCCAGGTACCATTCTTTTACTCTCCTGCCTTGCATTGTTCTGCATGGGCAGGAACAATCTTCAATTCCCTCTGATTTCCTGATGCACAAGGTAAGTGCCACTGGGTTACACTCCCTCTTCTGTTTACCTTGTCCGAGAATCCACTGCTGCCTAACTCCTTCCTTCTCAATTGTTCATGCATGGTTAGGGGTGTAAAAACCAAAAGAACAGGTCACTACTGTCACCAGCTGTATTCTCCATTCGATACCCAACTCAGGTAATGTTTTGGAAATGTCTGTTACATGTCCCTTGCTTCTGTTATACCCTCTCTGATTAACCAAGCCTGACTTCTAGGAGATCTTTTCCCCAGTCGTGTTAATAACCAAGGTGCAAGGGGCCTGCTAGAGTGTCTGGACCAACGAGGAAGCAAAGGAAAACAATTAAACTCTCACTGGTGAGCTGTACTAACTGGTTCTGTGATAAAAGAATAAAACAACATCAATCTGTCAAGTCCTGATAGAAACTTCTTGCTCAATCCTTGCTGTAACAGAACCAAAAGCTGAGGCCTGGAGTCCTGTGTCACACGGCCAAACACAACTGAGGAGAAATCCAAGGAGAAAACTAACTCCTAGACAAGGTGAGAAGAAACAGAAATACTAAAACTGTTGCAACCTGCTGCTCAAAGAGAAAAAACTCATCTATCGACTTCAGTATTAAAATACTTCAATTCTGTACCATGATTCTCAGTTTTCTTGTTGTCCTGGAATAGTATTGAGTAATGATGCTTATAACATTATGAATACACTTACTGAGTTATCCAAACGTGAGAGAAATTCAAAGGAAACAAAAAAAATCTAACCTGGTGCATATGTAGAAAAAAAGGAAAACAGAAAGAGCTGAGACAGTCTTGTTTCAATTCTAAAAATGTTGTGCTTCTGTATATGTGTTTCTCCGAGTACAGCCAGAGAGGTGGTGGGCTTCTTCGAGAATAACATCACATTACACTAACTAGGTATGCAACTAAAGAGCTCTGAGGGGAAAGAAAAAGAAGACAGAAACAATAACATCTTAACAGAACAATAAAACCATGTAATAGTCTATATATAAATACCTCGTGTTTCTGTTGCAGTTAGTGGTTAAATCATGTGTCTTGGATTTTGTTCGGTTAGCTCTGAGAGTATAACCCGTACTAAGATTTTAATTAAGCAACTAGAGAACTTGGAAAGAAAAGAAACAAATGAAGAACCAGATTAAGAGGTGACAGAAAGGAGAATAATCAGTTGTATTTTCAATTTCACAGTTTCTGTTCCAACTCTTACAGGTTCGGTGTAGAGTTTTTCTCAGGGGTGTGTGTGTGGGTCTTGGTTATTTGGGTTGTTTCTGGTTTGAAGAATAGCTAGAACCGTAATGAATACACAACTAAGTCACCAAAGCAGTGAGGGAGACCAAAGAACAGATTAGGTAACCAAAGCAAAATAACAGAAGCAGAAAGAAGATATCGGTTTTGCATTCCAACTTACAGTTGCTACTGAGGACCTAGGTCTGTATGATTCTGTTACAGAAAACTTTAGAAGGTTGTATTGAGTAGTTATTGAGTCTAAAGCATCCTGATCCATTTAAGAAAATCTGTAAGCACCGTGGGAAAGATAGAGAGACAAGTAACATAAAAGAAATACAACAGTCCATGGGTTCTGTCTCTTTTAGTTTCAGTGTTAAACTTCAGTTTCAGGTTTGTGTCTGGTGGGAGTCCATGCCACTTTAAGGCCTGTTTTGAGAGTTAAGCTGCAGTGAGGTCCTAACTAAACAACTAAATAAGTTGGGGAAGTCAGTTGACACACTAAGACAGAAGGGAAAAGAAAAATATACCTAAGTATATATATATACTAGTTCCATGGGTTCAAGTACACAGGTTTCTGTTTCGGCTATAATTAGTGTTGGAGGTTTCCTGTAGTTCAAAAAAATGTTGTTGGGGTCTGTTGGAGTTTAAAGACTATCACCCACACTAAACTACTCGAGTTGTTAAGGGGAAGAGGTTAAAACTTAGTTCCAGAACAAACAGATACCAGGGGCACAGTTATCAGTTTATAGCCTTAGCATTGTCTTTAGATTTCTCACTTCTGGTTGGGGACATCTCTGTGACTCTGTCTAATGCTTGGGACTACCTTAGATACTAGGGCCTGAGTAAACACCTAGCTAACTGAGTAAGAGGGTGGTGAGGGGGAAACGAAAACAAATCTGTGAACTGAACAAGAGGAATTAAGAAAAGAGAGCAGGATTTAGTGTTTCAGTTTTATACTTTATTTCTGGAAGTTGTCCTCTGTGTAACCTCATTTCAGGGCTTACAAGGGTGGTATGGAATGGTAAATGAACTTAGAACCTACCTAATACACTTAAGAAAATTATAAACATCTTGGGGAAGAGGTTTGAAGTCAGATTGATCGATTAAATGATAAGTGAAGGAAAGATTTCGCCAATTGTTGCTTCAGTTTTCCTTTCAATTTCTGCCCTCTGTGTAATGAACTCCCAGGGTTGTTATCAATGTTGTTGAGTTGGGTTTTGAATTTAAAACATCATTAACACCGGTATCTAGCTGGGTAATACTGTGGGGAAGAGTGGAACAACAATTCCACTCAAGGAAACCAAGGAAAACAAAAAGAGACTTTCGGTTTACAGTTTCAGATTCTCATTAGTATTACAGTTTCTGTATGCCTAGGTTTCGGGGGCATTACAAGGGTGATTTTAGTTTGATAATGAGCCCAGACCAGTCCTAATATACCTAATTAGGTGGTGGAATATCTTGGGATAAGGTAAGCCACCGTTGATACATTAAAAGAGGAGTTAAGTGTGATTTAAACCAAAACTATGTGACAGTTCATGAACTTTGGAACTCTGTATAAATACAATTTAGGGGTATTCTATGGTCTATATTATCATTATACAAGGGTTAAAACATTGCCCACCTATTTATTTAAGGATGGAATACACATTAGACATGTATAGCTATGTTATATAAACTTGTTACTAACTAACGTTAAAATACTTTAAAACATTAACTAGGGAAAAAGACTTCGTTAACGTATAAACAGGGAGTTGTGAGTGTCCTAGGAGTAAGATAAGCCTAGAAGAATGCATGTGAAGTTCTAAGAATTAATATAAACTAAGCATCTAACAACATACATAGGGAATAACATCGTTATAAATATCATCATCATGAAATGATAACCTGACACATTGTTTCTAATTAACGCTAGGGACGTAACGAACTTAGACCGGAACTCCGAGAGTGAGACAAGTCGTACTTGCGAAAAAGGTATGGACATGTGTGGTTCGTATGTTGCCGTGTTACACGGCTTGTGTGCTGTGTGCTTTGTGTGAAAAAGACCTTAAGATTAAAGCATGTAATTGGATTGCTTGCTTATCGTGTTATATGACTTCTATTTCATTGTGGTATTTTATTTGTGCGTACACAGTAGTTTAGTCCCCTTCGCGTTTATGGAATTTGAGATGAAACACTGTGAACTGTCGAAAACACAAAAATTCTATAAAAGGGGAACTCCTCTCTAACCATGGAGGATATACCGCGAAACCCCTATGGTGTCTATTCATGAATAATAATGAAGAGAAAAGCTCAATTGGAGGAACATGAGGATAACCCTGGAAGACAACATCTCGGGCCGCGCGGTATGGAATACTCGGGAGTTGTATCTGCACCAGATCCTTCGCCCTTCTATGTGGAGCACATCCTGGAGTTTAGAGGTGACTCCGCTTTCTCGACCCTGGGTGTCGTGGGAATGGAGGAGTGACAAATTGGTGGAGCTTATCCTGGAGTCTAGAGGCGACTCCGCTTTCTCGGCGCATGACGTCGGGAATGGGGGACTAGCTATGGAGAGATCCTCCAACGCGCGTAACAAAGGAACTCACAATTAATCTATGAAGAAGCAAAGAAAGACGGGCACCCATACTATATGGTCACGAGAACCAACCTGCGGGCCCCAGACCTGGTGCAAGAAAGAGGGGAGAAGTACACATGATGGAAACCAAGAAAAAGAGACGAAAACACTCAACATTGAAGGATCCCCTGTGCGGATCCTCATTATTCAAATGCTTTTGTAAGCCCTGCTTGTTTTACATGCTTGAGATGCCTGGTGTTATCTCTATGCCCAACATGTTGCGTGTTGCTATATTGATGTTGTATACTGTGTGTTATTGCTTTACTATTGCATGAAAATTGTACTTAATCATATTCGACCAAGTAGTCGTGTAGCCCGGTAACATGCGGGCTTCACACGTTCATACTCAGCATAGTTTTGCTGAGTCCTTTATTTTTACAGGTATGAAAGGGAAGCTGGCGGAGAGTAGGCAGAGTGACTACTACAGGGGTAGTCCATATGGGCAGGACTTTTAGTAGTATGTTCTAATGTATGGGTTGAGACTATGTATCATTAGACCCTTGTTTATGTTCCAGTTTGTGTATTTCACTAAGAACTTATGTTGTAGACTCTCGGTACTCGGTTTGTATCTACTGTTGGTATTTGGATTTGGTTATGTTTTTAATTCCAGTCATTCAGACCGTAGCTTGTTGTTAATAGCGTTGTTGTGTCAACCACGTGGGTGGTTGACGTCTGTGACACCCCGAATAAGAGTTGTGAATCCGCTGCTTCGTCTGATCGTGATCTCGTTGGGTTATCGGGGGTGTTTACAGCTGCTCTTCATTCTCTTTCATTGACGCTAATTTTTCAAACTGCCGCCGACAAGGAACGTACAGCTGCTCTTTATTTACTTTCATTCACGGTAATTTTGCAAACTGGAGACACAGGAACATACTACTCTACACACTGTTCTTCATTCTTTTTAACTGACGTTAATTTTGCAAACTGGCGACACAAGGAACATATAATTCTGCGCTGCTCTTCATTCTCTTTCACTACGCCTTCAATTCATTCTCTTAATCTCTTCTGTTTTCACCTCTACAAAAGATAAATCTGTTTAAAACTGATTCGATTTCATCCCAGTATTTTGCACCTTGTGAAGTTCATAGTAATTTGCCAACTAGCGAGTAGCGACAAGGAACACACATACTCTGCGCTGGAAACAAACAGTGAAATTTCACAGAATCACCACCGCATCACCCCGGGTGACAGGTGAAAATTTCACCGCACTCACCCGCGGGTGACAGGTGAAAATTTCACCACATCACCCCGGATGACAGGTGAAACAGGTGAGAAAATTCTTGATGACAGGTTGGTTGAGTGGTGCAGGTGAAAACGGGTGCGGATGGAGTGTTACCCAACCCGATCTCGACCCGTTATCTTCTCTACTTCTGGAAGATTTCCCATGTTTTCTTCCTTTCTCTCTAAGGATTTCTACCATGGGTTCTTGTTGTTCACCTTATTTTCTTGGAGCGCATAATGTGTTGCTATTCATGTCACATTGGATCTGTTTGTGATCAGCTGCTCTGTTAACTATCAGACCTAGCCGCTAAAATAAAGTAGAGAAGAAAAGATGGGTCTCGGGTGGATCCCGCACCAAAACGCTGGCCGGAATGCTGGTACCTCAAACGCACCCTCATCTCAGCAGTTTTCTAAAACTCTTTATACTTTCGATGTGGAGACTTCTTAGGGAATTTCAGAGAAGAAACAATACACTATATGCTACTTTGTTAGCTAGTACATATATAAAAGAGAACACTAGTACTTATGAGATTTGTTAATCTTAAAACTCTTAGGACATGTACGGTTGAAGAGAATTGCAATGAGTCTATGAGAATGTGAATACTACACCTTTTGATTATGATGCTGTAAAAAGGAATAGAAATAATAGAAAGTGAGAATGTGAATCAAATTCTATCTATTTACACACATTTTTAATATAATGAATTATTCATTTGGTATACAAGCTGTTAATGCACATGTGAGTTACTCCACATTTTAAAGAAGGAGAAACACCTAACATAGCTTATAAGTAAGTAGGCCATTCCACTTATCGCCAATAGGTTTTACTAGGAAACCATGTAAGCTTATTTGAGCCTTTGTTAATAGGATTAGGCTCTCCCTGTTTGATCTTCTGATTAATTAATTAGCTTATAAATAGGTGGGCTGCTTCGCTTATTAACTCCATCTTTCTCGACGGCGAGAATATCTGTGTGAGTTACTTCCACTTACTATATCTCAAGAAACACGTTAATTAAATTAATTTTAAACTGATTTTAGTATATTTCCGATGGCACTAAAACACGTCTATATAATGTCGACACCTTCTGATGGATGGGATGGGACTCGGCATTTCTATCTTTTACTGGTATCGATGCTCATACCTCTTACCTTTGTCTAGCACAACTAGCTAGCAAAAAAATTTCCAGTTGGGAACAATGCCAAAAGAAGAAATGAATCTTTTTCATCATTTCTAATTTATATATCTTACCTTTGGACGATGGGACTTTCTTGGGGTTTTTTTGAGAGAATGAGCCGATGAGAAAGTGAGAGAGATTAGAACTCTAAAGAGTGACTATCTGAGAGACCTATAAAACGTGCTTACTTGAGAGCGTATTGGGTATGAGAGAAGAGAGAAATTACATAGTAAGAGTCACATGATTGAATCCACCATTGTCTAACATGAAGAATAGATTTCTAGGTCCAAGGGTCCCCCCTTTTGGAGTAGATGACTATATGTTAGAAACACCCATGTAAACACTATGAATCCACTCAATCCATAATGTCTAAGTATAAATTACAATACTTGAAATAGTCTTATGTAGAAACACCATGTTGCCTTTATAGATATCCTTGAGACCGAGACCCCAAATTTCTTGTTTGTGTATATAGAGCTTCAAGCCACCAGTAGTAGGTTACTATTGGTATCACCAGCCAAAGGAAGGAGCAAAACTTCTTGATAATGCTTTTGATAACATTCTTAGAGAGGAGAACACAAAGAAGCCCGAAACCAACAATACCATAAATGATTCTCTGGATAAGGGATTGGTGACCTGCAAATGAAAGGTTATTACTAGACCTGTCAACCGGTAATCCGTTCGGGTTTTGGGTGATCATATCAGTTCAGGTCAATATCAGTTTGGGTCATTCAAATTTTTGAGTCGTTTCGGGTTCAAGTCACTCGAGTTCGGGTTAAATCGGGTTTGGGTTGTAACAATATCAGGTTTTGGTTATTGAGGTTTATGATTAATATTTTCTAAAGAAATTATTAAATAATACATACCTAAAATCTATCAGAATATACTATGGGCTTCGTTTAGTCTTGGCATAAATGTGACATATTTGACACATAAATGCAGCATAAAGGGGTGATCCGTGTGTGGGTCCTGTGCTTTCCTTCAATAACATATTGCCACATATAAAAAACCAGACCAAAACAACTGCAAAACAGACATGCCAAACAGAGCCTATATCTAGATTACCAAAAAGTGAATACAATGCATATTTTGAATTTTATTTGGATATAATAACTAAATTAAGTTTTTTTTTGTCATACTTATTTAAGTTATTTGGGTGCGGGAAATTTTTTACTTGCTATTATTAAATTCTTTCGGATTCGGGTTAGTTTCAGGTTAGTAGTATTTCGGGTCATTGGTTTCAGTTAGTTTTAGGTTCGGGTAGTTTCGGGTTTAATACATATAAATATTTTCGGGTCAATTGGTTTCATGTTTGGATAAAACACGGATATCATGTTCGGGTTAATATTGACAACTGTTCTTACCACCCCATGACAAAATGCTCTGGTGGATAGTGTCAATTAGAGGATTAAAGGTCAGAAATTTTGGGCTTCTTTGCGGTGATCACTGGTAGGTACTGTCAATCCATTCCTTGTTAATACTTAGGGCATGGTGACGAGTTTCTTAGCTTTTGGTATGGTGGATTCCACACCACTACAATAATTATTTATTTATTTATCTAAAAGGGTGGAATCCATGCCACTACACCATATTTCATATCGTTTTTGTAATTAAATGTGAACGACTAAGCTATATTATATTTTTAACTGAACACTCTTTTCTGGACTTCAACAAGTAATAAAGAGTACATAGTGTGGAGAAGTTGGATAATTGTTGTTTGAAAGCTCCTTTTGATACAGCTATTATTTTTGTCAAAATGAATAAAGTAGAGGAGAAAAAATGGGATCCAGTCGTCAGAATTTCAGCTATCAAAATAAATAAAATAGAGAGAAAAAAAAGTAGTATGGGAAAACTGACAAAGATAGATTAATTCATCAAAACGAGCCTAACCAAATGTAAAAAATTCAAGTCGTTTTGGCAATTTTGTTTCAAAATATGAAAATAATACCATCTCCGCAAGTAATTAATGTATGTTCTTAGAAATCTTGTCCTAGGGACCTTCATTGACCTCTTCTTACTACCTTCCAGGCTGGGTAATCGGAGAGTAATAAACTCCTTTCCCCCACCAGGTATGTTCTTACCAGCATGAAACGATTTTAAAAATATAATACATGCACTTATGCTTGTTTACAAAATCTAGCGATAATCACAGCTGTCGTCATCACACTTTTTTTTGTTCGATTGAAGTGGCCTGTCATTTCTTGGCGCATAAGTTCCTAACTCATGCTTACCTTCTTAATCTAGTACAGTCCCATATTTATTCAAATTCGGGTATTTTAGTATCTATGTTTTTGTGTACACCATCACTATTTCACCTCATTATGCCAATGAAAGAACCATAGCTACTTTTCAGATAGATTCTATCCGTTATTCATGGAAGTATGAAAGCCTAACATTTTATGTATTTGTTGTTTCTGTAAAGTATATGTCAAGACATAATGCTAAAGGATCAACGTCTTATCGCGCGTACAAAAGTAGCTAGTCCGTTCTCTTTAAAGCCCTTTGATGAAACATACCCCAAAGTGCTCTCTCTTTGTGGGCGTATAACTGATTGGTTCGCCAGATGAATTTGGAAAAGGCAGACAAGAAAAGATTGACGCAAATGCGGCTTACACATCCGACATTGAGGCGCAAGAGTTTATGTTTGTTAGTGTGTAATACGTACATATCTTTGTAGAATTACCTCCATATGAAGGATTGATAAGGGTCTTTTTTAACGTTGGGACTGGACACAGAGAGCTAGTTGAAAAAAAGAATAAATGACGTATAATAATTTATGGATAATACTAACCGTAATTTAACTAGTGCACCGGCGATAATTAATCACGGTTTTTATATAAACTATAATTTATAGTGGGCCAGGGGATGAAAACGGGTACATCAACTGACTTTAGATTACGGTTATATGCAGAACCGTAATCTAAAGGTTGGTGTGAGGCTTTAGATTATGATTCTCATACAAACCGTAATTTAAAGTTCATTGACCTGCACGCGCTGACTCACTAAGACGACGTCGTTCTACATGTCCGTATCCGCGCGTGCCTATGCACATTGACAACATCATTTAATCAAGATACTTGATCTTTAATTATGCTTTTCTTACAGAACTGTAATAAAGTTCGACGATATTAAATTGGGCGTTTTTTTCAGATTTCAAAGTTTTTCGATACTGTGAGATGCTAATTAATCATACTACCCCTCTCGTTGAATGTCTTTTTCACATTCCATTTTCATATTCTCATACTTTAATCATACACTACCCCTCTCGATTGAATGTCTTACACAACTTTCCATGCATACTCTTTATTTTCCTTCTGTTGTCAAGTCATAACTTTTCTTCCGCAAACTCACCATAGCCCGAAACTCTCTACGCTTCTAGCCGACTGATAAGCTTCTTCCTCTCTTCTCCCTCCTTTTTCTTTGCTTCAACTCTTTCATTCGGATGAAGATTTCCATTGTGCAGATTGACACTTCTCTTTCACAATCTCACCAAGCCTTGACAAACATGTACCATAGGACGAACAAAGTAAGTTCTTTAAAGTTAATGTACATGAAATAACTTTTTGGTTTCTTTGTTAATCTATAGTGTGTGTTGTAGTAATAGTAGTAGTAGTATTAAACCATGCATGTTTCGTATGCATGCAATTGATTGATGTTCATATGTGATTTCATAAGTATGCGGTTTATTTTGTTCATCTATATAGTCGATGAGTAGACTTGTCCGATTCTTGTGCTGATATCAGTTTAATTTAACGTTCATTAAGTTATTTCAGTTTCTAATAATTAGCAGATATAGTTGGTTGATTTATATCTATATAACATGCCGTTACATACGAGCATATCTCCTCTGTTTTACTTTCTTATTTTGTTCTGTTGCTATTGTTATATATAGAGTCAACTGACTTCAAAGATGATGCCCATTATCTTAGAGGCGGCGTCTGGTTTAGTGTTGCCTGATAAAAAAGTTTTTCAAAGTTTTTCCAGATTTCAAGGTTTTTTTCTTAATTTTTCTAATTTATTAATGTGTCTTTATCATAACATTTTATCTCTGTTTGATCTATGTAATTGGAAATGGTAGAAAGATGACACACTAGTGTTGAAATTGTACACCCTGCATGACCTCACCACGTCTCCGCCAACGGAGACGTTGTGCATGTAAATGATGGATGTGGTACATTTTTTTTACTAGTGAGGGTAGAACTATACCTACACCTAACAGTAAGGGTTGTAGCCACAAACCCTCGAAACACGCAAAAGGATCTCCTAGTCTCCCTTCCCACCGGATGTATTCCTGTTGAACCCTACAAGCAACTGAGAAAGATCAAGCTAGAAGAACAAAGGAAATTATGGAAGAGAGTACTAGTTGATGCTGAATCTGATGTTGATTTTGGAACAAGTTATGACAAAGCTTCGTCTATTTGATAGTTTAGAAGTTTTTTTAAAGACATTTTAGAACTTGCAATTTTAGTTGTTAGTCACTAGTGCGGGTGGAAGCATAAACGCGGTCAAAATCGCTCAAAAACGACGTTCTGAAAGACGGTTGTCTTTTAAAATGATATTAAAACGGTTTTGGTCGAACCGTCTTTAAAAGCTCTTGAGCGCAAAAATAAGTGAATTTATTCTCATGCGCCTAGATTAATTTGTAATCTTTGTTGGTGTCTCGGATTCAAACCGTGACCCATGGTAAAGTCCCACGCGTGCACCCCTTAACCACTATGCTACGACATCAAACTCATTTATTTTATGAACAAAACATATATATATATGTAGCATTTATAACTTAATCTTTTAATAATTGGAATTCTAATTGTTATTCAAACTTATGTCCACTCCTATATAAATTATAATAAGTAGTAAAACATCGTAAGAGGTAAATAAGCATCGTATTATATACATACTAAGCTAGATATTATAAGATTACATATATGTACATATAGTTACAATGTTAATTATAAAAGACTATAATTTACTAAAGTAATACTCCCTCATATTTTAATTATAAGTCGTTTTAGACTTTTTCACAATATTTAGAAAGAGTTTAAAAAGACTAGTATACCCTTACTTTTTGTATTGGAAGAATAAAAAAGTAAGTATACTTTATTGGTAAGATAAAAAGTAGAGTGCAATGACAATAATAATTAAAAAGAAAGGGTAAAAGTAGAAAGATAGATACAAAAAGTCTAAAACGACTTATAATTTGAACATAATACTAAAGCCTAAAATGACTTATATTTAGAATAGGAGGGAGTAAATGCTAATTATAAAATACAAATTTTTAAAAATTATATATACATATAATATCTCAACCCTATTTTGTGAATTTAACCATCATGTAAACTAATTTAAATATTTATTACTCTATACTATTTTTCAAACTTTGTTAATTTGTGTTTAAACATATTTTAAAACACAGTTTAGTACGAAACCGTGTCTTTAATCATATTTTAAAAGATGGTTTCCAAGAAATCATCGCTAAGTTCATTCTGTGCGCGCTTGTACCTGTTTTAAAAAGACGGTTTAACGCAGACCGCCGTTTAAGTTCTGTTTTACAAGACGGTTTTAGGTGAACCGTTGTTTAAGCTATATTGGCGCGGTAAAATCACAGGGCCTTAAAGATGGTTTATACACAACTGTCTTTAAGATGCCTTTAAGTTAACCACGCGCGTTTCCAACAGTCTTAAAAGACGGTTTCCGCCAGAACCGTCGTTTAAGCTATATTGGCGCGTTGAAATCACAGGGTCTTAAAAGACGGTTTATATACAACCATCTTTTAAGATGCCTTTAAGTGAACCCCGCACATGTCCAACAGGCTAAAAGACGGTTTCCACCAGAACTGTCGTTTATAGACCGTTCTTTTCGATATTTTTTCCACTAGTGAGTGGTTGGATTTTAGTTGCTGGAGATTTTGTTGTTTTTTAGACATCATGATTTTTGTTGCTGGAATTTGAAATTATCTGAATATTTTGTGTCATTATAATCGAACTTGTAATGAATTTTAATTTTTCATCAAAATATATCTTTTGGAGCTGCTTCTGCTACATTTATTATCTAATTTAGTCTATTATTGCAACAGGTTTGTGTTATTTAAAAAAAGAAAAGAAAAAACTTTAGATTACGGTTCCAATAGAAACCGTAATAAAAAACCTTACCGGTGCACATGCCAATTTGGCTTTAGATTATGGTCCCGGTTGAAACCGTAATCTAAAATAGTTTAGATTACCGTTTCGACCTGAACATGTAATTTAAAATTCTTTAGATTCGTGCCCGTCTAAGGCTATTGATTACTATTTTAAATCGTAATTAAAACCTTTAGGAATAGATGACACAATCACTAATTACAGATCAAAATTAAATTATGGAGCTATTTAATCATCATATTTACCTTTGTTTTCACCTGTGCAGTGAGGAGTCCAGGTATGTCGGATAGGGCTCTAAGCTTAATGCAAGATATAAATATATAGAATGTAGATTTGGGGTATCCATGATTGATTTTTGTGCAATGTTGAATAAGTTCTCATAAGAAGTGAGTACTTCCGTGTTTATGAAGAGATACAATCTCATTTCTTCACATATATAACTTCTTCTCTTTTTTTTTTTTTCCGAAAAAGCTCCAACCACACATATATTAGTAAAGGATTACAAACCTAAAAAAAAAAGTTACGAAAAGTCACTATATTTTTTGAAAAGTCCATGAAATGCCACTATAGATGGAAAAAGACAAAATACCCCTACTAGTTAAATAATACTTTTAAAGTTCACAATATACCCTTAAGTGTTAAAAATTAACAAAAATATCAAAATATAAAAAATAAAAAAAAGTTATGAAAATTAAAAAAATAAAAAAAGTTATAAAATAAAAAAGTTATAAAAAATAAAAAATTATAAAATAAAAAAAAATATTATAAAATATAAAAACTTTTAAAATTAAAATAATTAAAATATCATCAAATATTAAAATAAATATTTCCTTTTTAAAACTTACTAAATATCATAAAAAGAATATTGAGTTTCAAACAAATAATTTATGGGGGTTGCTATTTACAGTACAAAATACTAATCACCGCAGTACAATTTTTTTTTAATTCATATTGACGTTGTACACATGTAATGATGTGTCGCTGTGTTTTTTTTTCCAAAAATGATATCTGAAAGTAAATTACCGAAGTAGTTTGTAGTTGATTAGTAGCGAATTTTACTAGTTACTTTTGTGGGTAATCAATACCGGAACCTTTTTTTTTTGTAAAAAAGTGTTGGATTACATTTTTATGTGATTAATTATTAATTAGACTAAAATTAATTTGTACTGCAAATAGCAAAATACTTTACTATTTGCAGTATAATTTTTTTTCACCAAACTTAGTTGAATAAGTTGGAATGTTGTGGGGAGACATTTTTTTCTGAAACAAATGGGAATTGAATGACCAAATTTCAGTCACAATGAGTAAAACAACAAAATTAGATCAACTAAGTTAAAGAAAAACAAAGTTACAACAACTAGGTTAAAGAAAAACTAAGTTAAAACAACAAAGTTAAAGAAAAACTAAGTTACAACAACAACAGTTAAAGAAAAACTAAGTTACAACAACAAAGTCACAGAAAAACTAAGTTACAACAACAAAGTTACAGAAAAACTAAGTTACAACGAGTTACAACCTAATTGATATTATCAATCATCATTACTACCAACTGACTCATCACTCTCGCCTTCATATGAATTGGAGACTGACTCCATTGAAAAATCATTGTTGTCAAATTAAGACACTAAGTGAGCTCACTCTTGTCAAATTAAGACACTAAGTGAGCTCACTCGTGTCAAATTAAGACACTAAGTGAGCTCACTAGTGTCAGATTAAGACACTAATTGAGCTCACTCGTGTCAATTAAGACACTAAGTGAGCTCACTCGTGTCAAACTAAGACACTTATTTCGTTCGGTAGAATGGTTCAACATATAACGTTCGTCGGTTTCATATAGCGTTCTTCGGTTTCATATAGCGTTCTTTGGTAGATGTTTGGACGTGGTTTTTCCTGAATTATGTATCTAACTTGATTTCGAATTTATGGTCAGGCACCTACGAAGACTGCTGGTATGTTGATATGAAGGGTTAGATGCATCTACATTTCTCTCATAGTTTGTTTCAATATTTTACATTCCATTTCTTGGAATGTAATTTTGTTGTTTGTATGCTGAGGGACAAAAGAAAAAAAATGATGTTTACCTTTTAATAATGTAGAAGGCCTATAATGTGATAGTTAAAGAGACAAGACACGATGAGCAGTCTCCTTGGAGCTTAGAATGCCTGGAAGGATGAAAAACAAGACAGTGAGTAGAGTTTCCTGAAAAAGGATGGTGATTTTAATCTCGTTGCTGATACTTTATCCTTTGTTACCTTTTTTTTTCCCATGTTTTCATTCTTGTTTTCTAACTTATCTGCAGAATGTGTCTTCAGCAATGCTGAAGAAGGTACTAAGGAAGATCGGAAATAAAGTTTCGTTTGTATGCTGAGGGACAAAAGAAAAAAATGATGTTTACCTTTTAATAATGTAGAAGGCCTATAATGTGATAGTTAAGAGAACAAGAACAATGATGGAGCAGTCTCCTTGGAGCTTAGAATGCCTGGAAGGGTGAAAAAACAAGACAGTGAGTAGAGTTTCCTGAAAAAGGATGGTGATTTTAATCTCGTTGCTGATACTTTATCCTTTGTTACCTTTTTTTCACAATGTTTTCATTCTTGTTTTCTAACTTATCTGTAGGATGTGTCTTCAGCGATGCTGAAGAAGGTACTAGGAAGATCGAGGAAATAAAGAGTTCACGATCAGGTGAGCCTAACTTCCAAGCTCATGAAGATGAAGTCAATGCTTTACAGGTGGCTGTAGCTCATTATATTCAAGTGCGAGGCATTGGACAGAGAATTAACATTTAGGAGAAATGAAGAGCAAAAGAAATGGTGCATTTCTGAAATTTTTTGGCATAGTCTCCCCTGTTTTCTTCTCTTCCCCGGTTCTAAGAACCTCCACAAATGAACCACAAGGTGATGACCAGCAATTTCATCAATACGGTAACAATCACCAAGTCCACTAGAAAATAACTACATCCATACTGTATCTTAAAACAAAAAAACATAAAATCCTAAACTATGCCCCTCCATACTGCTGATAGTACGAATCCCATATAGTCAAGGTACTGAGAACCTCTTCTATCCCCTGTTCAGTTTGCCTCTGTTCCTCGTGCGGCATCTGCTCACGGTAGTAAGGCAGTCCCAGCTACGATTCCCAGGTAATAAAGGCCTAGCAGCCTCAGTTGCCTCATGCATGAGCTGTAACATAATATTATAAAGTTAGTCTAGCATTCATAAAATGCTATAATCAACTGAAATTAGAAAGGAAGAGATCAACTTACTAAGGCGGGATCCGGCCGATGAACGAAGGTGTTTTCGTATATGTCAGGATTCATGATCTTCGAAGGGTGTGTTTGACGTACCAATCCAGATAATCTCCGTCACATGCATGTACGGCCGCCCGTGTCTTAGTCAACCCCGGAGTAGGTCCACACTCACGTGTGGTGTCCCACACACTATACATGGTGGGGTACACACATCTATAGGGCTTTCCTTTTCTCCCTCTTTTTTTCGGATCTATTGTTCGGTCTAATAGGGGGAGGTGGGATACACTGAACATACCCGAATTGGCGAAGACAACGCTCTGGCATATATGGCTCATTCACGGTCATGTACTGCAAGGTACCCCTGTACCAAGAGCGGCCCCTGTTCTCATTCACCTTCTCGCGACCGTAGGGCAACCAATCAATCGACATTGGATCACAGGGAAATGTAAGCATCAATAATAAACAATATAGTAAATAATACAAATTGAAATTGTTGTACCACTTAAATTTCTTGCTGTCAGAGCATCTATATGCTTGCGGTAGCTCTCTAGTGAATTTTGATTTTTCTGCTGGGAGGTGGGCCTGACCCATCTCATAGCCCACGGTCTATCATCCCCATCACGCCAGTCAGCACTAACTGCTGGTCTAAGAGTGGGGAAGTACGCATATATCCAGCACTACATAAATTTTAAAAAGAAATTATGCCAATTATTAATGTGAATTCATGAAAATTTATTACACATTGTTGTACATTAAAACACTTACCTCGAGAAGGGTCAAAGAGCCAGCAATGCTATTACAGTCAGCACGAGATGCTACCCCTAGCTGGCGATACAAGCACGCAAGAGTACCTGCTCCCCATGCGAACCTCTTTAGCTTCGTATTTTTACCCATGGGAGTAACTAACCAGAACGGTAGAGGACTCATGCGTGAATGGCCCTTGTTAGCAAAGATGGTAGTAGCGAGAGCATAGTAGAGCCAACCGCACGCCTGCTTCATAGGTACCCTCTGGCCGGTCGAACACCACTCTATAAGTGGACATATCTGAACAGCACCAGTATGCCACATGAATTTCATCATCTGGTCAACACCCTCCTCAAAATCTAACAACTTAGCCATCGCCTCCTTAAGCTCACTGTTTGTTGGACTCCCCAGAATCGGATGACCAACGATTGGGATCCTCAGTATCTGCCACACATCATGAAGTGTGATCGTCATCTCTCCAAAAGGCATGTGGAAAGAATTGGTGTCCGGCTGCCACCTCTCCACAAAGGCCGATATCAAAGACATGTTGTTGAAGCCCCATGTGACATCTAGCAGATGCTCCAACGCTGAGTACTTAATCATATTTCTTGCCCTTTTGCAAGTAACCCCGCTAAACGGCCAGTTCGTGATTATAGGTCTTCGGGGTTTAAATCCCAAACACCCCGGTCCTAGACAATTAACACAAATTTTACACACGCATGAAGAATAGTTAAATCTACATGCCAAACTGAAAGATAAGATAGTATATACCTTAGTCATTGACCAAAGGTCAATGGCGACATGCCCACCAAAGCTGGTGATAACACTAGTCAGCAGTGGACCACCGGGTACTGGCACTTCAGTAAGCCTCCAAAAGGGGAATAACGGGCTCCATAGCGAGAGCAGCTTCCTCATCAGTCACGCTCTCCTGATCAGGGTCATCCTCGTCTAGGCCCTCATCCTTAGATGTCTCCTCAGCCTCCTCCTCCTCCTCCCCCTCCTCATGTATGTCCATGTCAACGGGTGCTGCAGCATCCGGAGGGGTCCGGGGGTCATGATAGCTACACCCAGCAGAAGTCTGTGCCTCTGCATGCTCCACACGGTGGTCATGATAGCTACCACCAGCATGATCGCTACCACCAGCATGATAGCTACCACCAGCATAAGTCTGTGCTCCACATGCCCCTCCTGGTGGCTACTCTGACCCGATATATTGTAACTGGAGCTATGGAGTTGGGCCCATCAGCAGATGACCAATCACCTGCAGAGGATGAAGGTTCAGGCATCCTTCTCCTAGGTATGTTGAAAGCGACTGGGTCGGAATCATTGAATGACTGCGTAGATGGGTCCATGATGGGCTGCTGCTGTGGGTGATATGACAAGTGACGAGGCGATGACCGTGCTGGAAGATGAGTGTCGTGCGGCTCAGCATGACCCTGCTGTGGCTGGAAAGATGAGTGTCGTGCAGGCTCAGCATGACCCTGCTGTGGCTGGAAAGATGAGTGTCGTGGAGGATCAACTGCGGCAGCCCGCTCACGACGGAACGAAGCAGTCATTGGCTGCTCCGAATTCCTATCCTTCTTCTTTTTTTTTTGCTGTAGACGTTCATCACAATATTCTTTAGCTTATCCATCACTGCACAAGTTGAAGCAACCCAGTTAAGATTAGTTACACAAGTAAGTAATAAAATCAACAGAACAACTATAGTATAGCCCCAAAACTTTCCAAATTCATCATTGTAATCCTTAACTCTTATCTAACTTTGCCAAAACTTATAATATAACATTAGGTCAATATTATCTCTAATCACTTAAACTTTATTTTTAATTACCCAACACTTGTAAAATAAGTTTATAAGTATATTTAGGTCATTATGAATAATAAATTATACAACACCTACACCCTAGTTCCCTCCCTCATTTTACACTTTAACCCCAAAATTTCATAAACTTGTCATTTAAGTCCTTTAACTCATTCTAATGCTTCAACCTTGTTCTAAACGCATTGTAAACTTAAAATGCAGTAAATAAAACAGTAGGCATTCGGCTTTATTGTTACAACACCAAACAATACTCTTTAACCCCCGAAAATTTCATAAACTTGTCATTTAAGTTCTTAAACCTTATTTTAACTTACTCAAACTTATGCTATAAGTTCATAAACATAAATATATCATTATAAAATTTCATACAGAAACAATTCAGCCCTATACATAACTAACTCTTTAGTTTTCAAAAATTGCATTTTAGCCCCTTTTTACTTATCCTTTTGTACCTATAAGCCCTTTAACACATATTAATGCTTTAGCTTTGTTCTAAACACATTATAAACTTAAAATACAGTAAATAACACTAGGTATTCGGCCTTAATACTTACAACACCAAACATCATAAAAATGACATTTAACCCTAACATAAGGAGTTACCTCCTAATGCCCAAATGTTGATTTTTCAAGAGGCATGTAGCTTGAATTTTTCCTTGCTCTTTGGCCCTATTACAGAGGATTTCACTTAGATTATTGGTACAAATTTCAATCTTAGCCAACTCTTTACTTTCAAGGTTTAGAGTTTTTACCTTTACAAAGATGGACTTGTTTCGCTTGTTTTTCTTGGCAATTTCAAATGATTCCCAAGCTCCAATTTCCTGCCATAATACAAGGAAAAAGAAAGTTCAGAAAATAGAACTTCAACTTAGTAAAATTACTAGGTAATTTATGATTTATAATAATTATTCAATATAATTGTAACTCTTGACTTTATAATTGTCATTCTCTTATTTATATTTTACTTTTTTTAGCATTTTTTTCAATTTATTTTTTCATGATTTATAATAATTGTTCTATATAATTGTAACTCTTGACTTTATAATTGTCATTCTCTTGTTTAATATTTTAGTTGTTTTATAAGCACTTTTTAAATTAAATTTCATGATTTATAATTATATTAACCAATATAAAAAAATTTAAAAAAAAACCCCATCTCGCCCCAACAGACGGGGTGAGTCTTCTACGATCGCCTTTGCAGCGGAGGCGAAGCAGGCAACGACGCCTTTGCATCGAGGGCGAGCAGCACAGGGTCGCCTTTGTCGGCGCGGCTAGCAGACGCTACTCGTGTCGATGGCGAAGGCGAGCAGCGTGGAGAAGCCTTTGTCGGCGCGGCGAGAAGACGAAGCTCGTGTCCAAGGAAGAGGCGAGCGACAAATAAGTCGCCTTGTCGGCGCGGCGAGGAGATGCAGGTCGTGTCCAATGTTGAGGCGAGCGTCGTCTGGTCGTTCAAGGAGCAAGGGCGAGTGACTGAACTCCATTAATGGAGTTTCAAGCTTTTTTTCCAGATTTTTATTTTGTAGATCTAGGCTAATTTAATGTGTATTTCTAAATTCTAACAACATATTTGAAATCACAACATCAAGATCTATAACTTGCAAAAAAAATAATTGAAAAACTCAACGGAAAATTTTTCCGGCGGTGGTCCGGCGGTGGCTCCGGCGATCAGGAAGAGAGGATTCCGGTTGAAATACCCCGAACTTAAATACAGGGATTAACATAATTCTAATATGTATTTAAGGGCCTAACAATGCCTAATTAATATTTGTAGGGAAAATAAATCCAAAGAAATAAAGAAACGCTTAAAAGCGGAAAACGCTAAATAAGCGTTAATAACCATAGGAGGTATGCGACCTCG
This sequence comes from Limonium bicolor, assembly GCA_023374045.1. Classification (NCBI taxonomy): domain Eukaryota; kingdom Viridiplantae; phylum Streptophyta; class Magnoliopsida; order Caryophyllales; family Plumbaginaceae; genus Limonium; species Limonium bicolor. The sequence goes on from CM041782.1 coordinate 128,980,901, forward strand.
GTTAGCGTATTATATGGATTCCAAAGGTTTAATAAGACCTAAATAATATATGGGAACAACTCCCGAAGAAAACGGATCCAAATAATGAAGTAAAACACTAATAAACTTTAGAGCGCGTTTTCCGAGAAAACCCGAAAATGTGACTTTAAGGGGTCAAACGGACCCGTAAAAAATTATAAATCATTAAATAATAATTAATATTAAGCATTTAAGGGAGCTTAATAGTCAACAAAAATAATTAATTAAACGAGGAAATTACGGAAAAACGGGCCCGGTAGTGAACGGTATCTAAACCGGGTAAAATAACGAGCGTTTTCTGTAAAAAGACGAAAAACGCTCCAACTAGTAATACTGAGTGGGACCGATTTTTAATAAGTTAGATAACCCCCTCACACACACATGTAACTAGCTAATTAAGTAAGAGAGCAAAAAGCAAATAAAGTGAAAAAGGTAAAAGTACCTTACATACTCTCTCACCTCTCACTTTTCTTCTCTCTCTCCCATTTCCTTCTTCCCCACCGTACTCCCTCTCTTTCTCCTTCCTCTGGCTGCGATTTGAGCTCCCCCTCTACAACCATGGAAGCTTCATCTTCTTCTCCTTGCTCCATCTCCATTTGAGCTTCAATCACAAAAATAAGTACATATTTGTAATCCCCTCATCCTCCTCTACATTTCCCTCTTTTCAAAATTCGAAAAGGATGAGTTTAATCTCCATGGGTTTTCCCCATTTGAAGAGAAAAGCACACCATTGTGGAGCTTGGAGTCTCCTCTTTCCAACAAGGTAAAAATCTACATGAAAAACTCATGTTTCCACCATCTCCTCTCATAACCGATTTTTACCCATATGTAATACCTTGTGTTTCTCTCTCTCTTTTGAGCATAATATCAACCTTGCAATGGTGGTGGATTCACCTTCTTGAACCAAGGGCTAAAACCCCTCTTAAAAGCTTCAAAAGGTAAACCCTAGAAATTGTGTTTTAACACTTTAAATGAATTAGCACTAATTTAAGGATTAGTAGTTTAATTGCACTTGTTTTATGTGCTTTGGGTGGTGGGAATGGAGTTTGGTAACTCCATTCCCCATATGGCCGATTTGGGCAAGAAAGAAAGAAGAGGAGAATTGGAAAAGGAATGAAGAAATATAAGCTCAAGGTAAGAGCTCCCTTTTAATGTTAATTTTATGCATTAGAGTAATGGAATGGGTAAACAAATAAAAGAACCTAAACTATTGTATTGGTATTGTAGTATTGGAAGTTTGAGTAATTGTGAGTAAGTTTGAGTATTTGTGCATTAGTATGTGAATTGTAGCCTTGGAGCCAAATGTTGTGTATGAGTATTAATATGATGTTTGATGGAGTATTGGTGTATTGGGATGGATTTATATTTGCTTAATTGCTGGTAGGACCCTTGTATGGGTGTGGCTAGAATAGGAATGATTTTGGTGAAAATGTGTATGTGGAGAAGTAAGGAAAAGTAGGTGAGCTATGGCAAATTTTTGGTGGGAAATGTACATTTATGGATGACTTGGTGAATGGGAGAACCAAGGTGTGTATTGGAGTTAGTAGGTATGTTAGTAGTGATGGAGAGGTAGTGCAGTAAGAGAAACAAGAAGTGTGAAAATCTGTAACAAAAGGATATAGAATGTATGGAGAAGTTGGGAAGAATAAGTGTGTAAGAATTGGTAAAAAGAGTGTTGGACTTGGGTATAGATGTTTGTAGTTGTTTGGAGATGTATTTGGGATGCTAGGAGTGACATTGATAGAGGAAGTATTGAGTGGTAGGAGTTGCAACAAAAATCTGTAGCATAGGTAAAACAAAAACTGTTACATTGGTTGGGAAAAGAAGTGAGGAACTTGTGTAAGATTGATTGATGGATTTAGTAAGGAGTTGGTGGATGAACTAAGGTGTATTAGAAGGTTAAATTAGTGTTATAACATGTGGGATTAAGTGTAGGAACAATGGGGAGTAATGGGCAAAAGAGGGGACTGAAAACAGAAATAAAAATGCAAATACTGGGCCGGACCGGACTTGCGACCGGACTTGCAAGTTCGTCGAGCCCAGATTTACAATGACGGGAAAGCTTCTGGAATCGACCGGACTTGCGACCGGACTTGCAAGTTTGGTCGGACCAGAAAATTTTCCCGTCTGAAACCTACTGGAATCGACCGGACTTGCGACCGGACTTGCAAGTTCGGTCGGACCAGAAAATTTCCCGTCTGAAACCTACTGGAATCGACCGGACTTGCGACCGGACTTGCAAGTTCGGTCGGACCAGAAAAATCCCCATGATGAAACCTTCTGGAATGGACCGAACTTGCGACCGGACATGCAAGTTCGGTCGGACCAGGAAATTTGCGTAATAAAGGCTACTGGAATGGACCGGACTTGCAAGGTCGGTCGCAAGTCCGGTCCAGTCAAAAAAAAGAATTATTATTTCAATTAAATAATAATTATATATATATATATATATTATATATATATGTATCCCACATATATATATAAATGTGCATGTATGAAAGCATGCTAATAGTAAGTAAGAAAATAAAACTTAAGGTAATGAAGATAGGTAAGTAATGTGTAAGTGTAGGAAGCATAAGGACTTAGTAAGTATGAACTAGTAAACATACTAAGAGCAATTGAGCTAAGATAATGATAGTTAGATTAATCATTCAACTGCATGTATATAATAGGAATTGATTTGTGAACACCGGAGGAACGTTGGGATACAAGTACAACGGTGAAAGGTATGATTTCTTCATGCCCTGTATCCTAATCTGGTTACCCCGATTTGTGTGCTTATTTGACCACCTAAATAAGATAAATGCATGAATCGGACTATATTGCACTTACCTGTGCTTGACTTATGTTGTGCTTGATATTTATTGTCTTGAGCACTAGTTTGTATAATTCATGAAATGTAATAATGATGATGAATGGTATTCGAACCTAGTATTGTACTTGTGTAATGTATTGTACCTCGTATGTATATGTATATGTGCATTGTATTATTGTGGCATGGATGTTGACTTGTGCTAATTCCTAACTATCTAACTCCTAACTTAAGTGAGTAAATTGGAATGAGTACAAGTCCGATATAGCTTCGGCCACGCGTGAGGATGCGGAGTCACAAGAGGTTGGCTGCAATTCCTGACTCTTAAACTGGTCCGCGGCCCAAATCCCTTAAATGGGTAGCATCCCGGATTGGTGAGTCAAGTAAATCCCGGAGGTGGGACGGTGTAGTCCCCAGGGCCGGAGGTCCCGACGACTTAACTTGAGTAAGAGTAGTAAGTAGTATGGATCCGTAAGTAAGTATGAGTATGAGTATGTATGTGGATGAAGTAACGAGTAAAAGAGTAATCTCCACCCGATTAACCCGGGTGGACCAATGAAGCTAACAAGAATTGTATATTGTGTATGTAATGAGTATGTGTATTTCGGAAGAAGGTAAGTATGTATTGGATGGTTTATTGCATTCCTTGTATGTAATGTAGTGTATGTATGTATGCCTTGCGTAAGTATTGTTGTATTGTGTATAAGAGCATGTATGCATGTATGTTTGAATGAAATCAACCGCATGTATTCGACCAAGTGGTCGGCGTACCCTCACTAGTACGCGGGGTATGCGGTTATCATGCTCGGCGAAAGCTGACCCCTTCGGGGGACATTTTTTAGTGTGCAGGTACCCGAAGCGAATGTGGTCAAGGCACGAGACCGGTGACTACATTGGATAGTAGTAGCAGAATGTAGAGGTGTATTACCTAGCACCCCCTTGTATTTAGAAAGTATGTAGTAGTGAGGAATGGGTAGTAGTAGATAGTCTCTTAGTGAGTATGTATGAACTGGAAGAGGTATTATACTTGTAAAAGAACCTAGTAAACTCGGTATGTAGATTATACTGTATTGTACTTGGAGTATTGTATTGAATGAAGATTGTAGTAGTATTTGGTAAACGGAGAATGTATTGTAGACTTGTAGTACTCGGGATTCCGGTCCATCAGACCGATGCTGTATGTAGAAGTAGTAGCCTTGTTAGTCACGTGGGTGACTAACGACATTGTATCACCCATTGTAGGTAAGCATATATCCGCTGCGTGTATCTGATATGTAAGGAAATTGGACGGTAAGCACTGTATTAATGGTAGGGGTGTTACAAGAATGGGCATTGAGGAGAAAACAAAAGGAAAAATAGATTTATGCATTTGTTTCACTTTTGCATAAGAGATGAGAAGATAATATGTAAGCATCAAGCCTTTGTTTTTAAGAACACTCAACTCTCTTTGTATGTTACCAATGGTGTCTCGCAAGTCCCTTATTTATTTTTTTTCTTTTCTCTTCTTTTTTTGACAGAGAAGCACCCCTTAACAATCCCTAAGAAAGAAGACAGAAAGAACCCCTGAGTAATAAAAATCCATCCATTTCAGATCATTTGGTCACACCACATAAAAAATGCTCCTCAAACGCAAGATAAGGAGAGAACAACCCACATATAAAGGGTCCATAATTTGAATTTGGACAAACGCAGATAAGGAGAGAGATTAAACATTTAAGCATAAAATGTCACCGAAAAGGGCACACTCCCCTACACTTAAATTGAACAATGTCCTCATTGTTCACCAGAAAAACAAGGGAAGTTTCAGAGACCTTTCGGTAAGTAGATAAATAGAGAGAACACAAAGCTCACGTATAATCATTTAAGCACATAAACTCTCCTCTGCATATTTTATTTAAATAAAAGCATAATTAAAGAAACTGGTACTCCCCTGAGATTATTTTTGCTAGCCTTTATAGGAGTTCCCCCACACTTGAGCTTCAGCCTCAAGTAGCGTAGCTTGGTTGCGGCGTAGACATGAAGTTGCACCTGCATAAGACACTAGAAGCAACCATACTACAAACGGGGTTAAGAGTTAGCAAAAACAAAATTTAAAGAGAACCTGAAAATTAAAAGAGCATAAAAGCATATAAAGAGTTCATCCGAGTTGCCTCCCGGGAAGCTGCCCTTCTTTTTAGTCTTTGGCCAGACTCCCGCTTCGTTATCCTGGATCAAAAATATAAGTAGACAACAGCTCTGCCAGGAAAACGAAGTTGGCAGTAATTAAAGCAAACCACCTGGATCAAAACAAAACGTTACTTCGGCAAATATAATAGGAAATGAATACTCCACAAAACCTGGTGTTTGAGGAGGTACTGCCGGTAGGTAGTTCTAACAAGAGACCAGGTGTGATTGGCTTTGCTTCCTCAAATTGGAAGATGTAAACATCCTCCTCTTGTTGTTGAGGCTTATGGTAATCAACGTCAGAGGGAAGTGGCTCCTTGAAATTGATTATAGCACTCTCTTCTGATGGCTCGGAGGAAGACGGTATCTCCTCCTTCTCAAGGTTGAGGATGTATCCACCCTCATCTTCTGGGTAGAGCACGGAGAAGGAGGGGAAAAGTAGTTGACTTCAGAGGGAGGAAACTCCATGAAGTCCAAGGGAAACTCTCTTCTGAGGGGTTGTCTTCATAATCAAGCTGATGGTTGTTTGGTGATGGATTCTCTAATTCGAATAGGGGAAGAGGTGGAAAGTAGCTGATGTCCTCAGCAGGTTGTTCCTCCTCGTGAACCACTTCATTCAGTTGTTGAAGCGGTTGTTCCATGCGTTCGATCTGATCTAGCGTTCTTTGCTGGATCCTTTTAAACTTTGAGGTAAAATTTGCCATCATTTCCCTAAAATGGCGTTATCTCTCTCTATTGCAACCATAGGACAATGGGAACTTTCATGTCTCCTCCACACTCTTGGCAGACACTCCATTGATTGTAGTCCTCTGCGCCATAGGGGTAACCATACCAACATCCTGCTTGATCGTAGTGACCATCCATCAGAATTAAGTACCTTTAAAAAGAAACAAAAATTTATATACAAAAGGGGCAAATACGGAAATAAAAGAAAAACTAAACAGATAATAAACCAGATAGTTGGACCGAAGTCCCCGGCAACGGCGCCAAAACTTGTTGGGCAAAATAGTAGTTAAACTATCTTGCTAACTATGGGCAGTGAACCCAATCTTTGTAGTACAACAAGGTCGTATCCACAGAGACTTCGCAACTATTTAATTAATTATCCAGTTTAGTAAATGTACAAAAAGAATAAAAGTGCATAAAATGTAAATTGGGGGTTTAGCCGGAGGCAAGCTTGATTTTTAGGATTAGTACAAAATAGTAAATACAGTAAAATAAAGTAAATGGATGGAAAAGGTATCCTAGGATAGCGGGGGAATTTTCTAAATTACTTAAACAATTTTAATCCTGTCTTAATTATTTATTGTCTATTAGAGTTAATAATTGTCAGTTACGAACTCTTATTAATAGCCTCAGTATTTTCCTGCTCAATCCGGAGTGTAAATGCCAAGGTTAATTCCTTTGTGGTACTTTGACTATCTCAAAATCATATGTTGATAGTTACCAAATAAATGCAGTAGTTTATCACGCTAAAGCATTTAACAATATTTGCTGAAAGGAATTAAAACATGTTTAATAAGTGAAACAGGTGATAAATATTTATTTAAGTACAGACAATATTATAATCCTAATTTGCTCTTATTTGTCTGTTTAAGAATTTATCTTGTGGCCTTCCTAAATCATAGATAAGGACAACTCTTAATTAATTCAATAGACTTTTTACAATCAGAAAAGTCTAAAATCATTAATTAGCATTACGCAAGAATTCTTTTTATAACAGTGATGGATTTATCTGCTAATCAAGGAGATAATATCTAACGTTTGTCTCTCTTTGTGGTCTATTCTCTAATTTACAAAATCATTGAAATAAGAGAAACCGTAAATGCATAAAAATGATCAGTTGTTAAGCATTTAATAATTTAGAGAGACAAAACAAATATTTATAAGCAAACTTGGTATTAATAATAAGTCTGAATTATTTGGGGTCAAACCCCATCCTAGGATACGAGTAAAATCACTCAGACATTAACAGTAATAAAAAGAAAACAGAGTTAGCCATTAATTTGGAGACTGCCGGCGGAGACTGGACTGCGATTCGCTTCTGCTCCAGCTCCCTTTTCTTCTGTTCTTCTTATCGTGCTTCTGCTGTGTGGTGGAGTGAAGAATGAAATAAAATGGAGAAGTGGGAGATAAGAGGATGAAATGGATCGTAGTCTGATGGAGAGCTTTGGATTATGAGGAAGGGATCATTTATTTGAGCAGAAGCAGCGTGGGTTTTATAGCAGATAGGAAGAGGAAGAAGACAGGGGGAACACCGCGTGAGCAATTTCAGTAATGGATTGGGGGGGCGGCAGAACGCGTGAGGATTTACTGTCGGCAGGCGCCTGATATTGTTGAAGGAGTAGACGGATAAGTTGCAGGCGCCGCGAAGAAGATAAACAGCACCGAAGTCTGTCGCGTTAATTATCTGGACATTTACACGCGTCCTCGTAGATGTCCGCCTTGTTTAATGCGCACACACCCATGTCCGCCTGTGTGTCCGCCTAGTATCACGCGGACGTCTCACGTCCTCGCTTGTGTCCGCCTAATTCTACGCGGACAACACTACTCCTTACGCGGATAAATTCCTGTCCGCCTATGTGTCCTCGTGTGTGTCCTCGTTATTTCATGCGGACACTAATGCGGACACAAATGGAGTCCGTGTCCTAGTCTTGTCCGCATGGCTATCCTCACTTGTGACGTCGTGGTTCTATGTGGACACACATGCGGACACAAATGGAGTCCGTGTCCTAGTCTTGTCCGCATGGCTGTCCTCACTTGTGACGTCGTGGTTCTATGTGGACACAAATGCGGACACAAACTTGACCGGCTCTAGATTCTTCGTTTGGACTCCGTTTTTCGAGCCGTCTGCGCCTATGCGTTCGTCTCTTCATCTACTTTGCTCCTAGCTTGGTTTTCCTCATGTTTAAACCAATAAATTTGTGAGATAATCAATAAAACATAAACTAGAGGAAAAACATACGATAAGTGAGAAATGAGCAGAAAAGTGCTGATATAATATATGAAATACACCCATAAAACATGCTCATTTAGACATTTATCAACCACTGTTCCATTATGAGACATTACAGGTAGAGCAACTCTTTGAACCCCTGGATGGAAATTCTCCCACCTTTACGGAGGAAACATGTGAACTATCCTGGTCAGTAAGTGGAAACGGCGCCTTCTCAACCAATACTTCTATGATGCGGTCCTTGTCCTGCGCTCCAACAATCAAACCTCAGGGTGCTGAGCTTTTTGGCGCAACTACGCCCCCCCCCCCTCGTATTGATCTGCTGGTCTGGTTTTATGTCCAAAGCTGTAACACCCCAATTTCCAGCTCTAATTTTTTTCTTCTTCTTTGTGAACAATACAGCGGAAAACTTACTAAACTAGTCAGGGTGCTACCGCCACACCCACACTCCCTGTGGATGTTAAGGCTTATTACCACCACTATACCAAACTAAGTTGAAACTATTAAACCCCTATATATATATATATATATGTTAAAAACCACACCATAAACTTTAACAACATATACATCCATAGATTAATACCTTCTTCAAAACTCATCACTAGTTTACACAAGTAATTTAAAACCTATTACAACTGAACTTCATTGCAACACTACATTGCCTTCAAACTTCAATCTCTAGTCCCTTTAGTTCCACTCCCACATGCGACTTCTTAACCTATTCATGTGGTCAATCATACAATCACAGAGAAATGACCATAGGGAACATGCCAGAAACAAACGTCATCAAAGCTGAGTAATTCTTGCCACAACATGTAAAATACATTTAACTTATAAAACTCTTTAAGAAATACAATATTATAGCAACATAGCATAATCATAGCGAAATCCATCAAGTTCATGACAAATACTAAGTTCCACCACAAGTACAACATCCAAGAAAACAATGGCCGTATGCCCGGATTTATAGAGTCCGATTTTTTCCAATGGCCGCATGCTCAGATTTATAGAGTCTGACCTCTTCCAATGGCCGTATGCCCAGATTTATAGAGTCTAACCTCTCTACCTCACCCCCGTGTCCTTAAGTATGCAAACCCCTTATGAGTTATCATCCTATAGAGTAAATCATGATGGCTTACCCATAATTCTTTCGTTGTAGGGAAAAATCAGTGTCTGGCCTCCGAGGGCTCATAAATGTGTAACCAGATTCCAAAGTGAGTACCAAGTGATTAAGTAGTCCAACCACATCCTCGACCTTAATAAAACATCCACACAACATAACAAGAAGAATCAAAGCACATAGCCACCATTAACCAACAAAGACCAAGTTAAAACACATAATAAACACCTTGAAAATACCTTAAAAACAACTCCTTGTTTAACGTCTTACCTCTTTATAAATTCGATCCACCTTTTAACCAGTTCAATATCAATATCTTATGAGTATTTAGTCACGAAATCAAAGCAAAAAACCTTCGAAAACCTCTTCATAATTTGAATAGAGACCAAAAAGGTCTTAAACATTTTAGGTCGTGTGTTACCTTTAACTCATAAAAATTAAACTGGAGAGCCTAGCCACGAACTTGAATATTGTAAAAGGATAAGTACTTATAATTTTTAGCCAAAAACTCATGGAAGTTGTTCACAAAAATCACACACCAAGCTGGCTCCAAGTTAAAGCACAAAAATCACAAAAATCATCAAGAATTCAAGGTTTGTTCACCAAGTTTCCCAGAACCTCTCAGGGTCTATTTGAAAATACCCGTGAATTTTGGCATAGGATTAAATTAGCATATAGTCAGGAATGTTATTAACAGAATTATTAAGGGCCCAGAGAAGCAATATACATATATATATGTTCACGTTCGTTTCCGACTACTTTATTTATGTCCAAGAATACAAACTGGATTTTTACTCCTTCCTAAAATATTTTCCTATTCCTAACTTATTTATTCAGCTACTATGTATTTATTTCTTTATCTATTTATTTAGATAATCCTTCTCATCCTTCACTAACGATCAGTTAGCCCTTCTTCTATTTTACTTTAACCAAATAATATTCTTTATCTCTCTAATCTTGAATCTAGATCCTTCATTTCTTGAATCTAGATCCTTCCTTGATTTTTAACATTATTTGATTACTCAGTTTTCAGATTAATATTATTGTGGTAATTATTTTACAAACTACTTCTCAATTCTCTCTCCTTTAAATCAAGTGTATATATTAATTAATCACTACTTTATTATGTTATTTAATCCCTATTTAACTTCACGATCTTTACCACGATCTTCTTCATCCTCATTACGCCGTCTCTATGCTCCTCTCTTTCTTCAAGCTCCCAACCTCTCTTGATTCTCGTTCTTGTTTTCCCGGTCGCCGTTAGGCTGCTTCTCTGGTGCCGGTTCTGGTAGAAGGGTAAGGGGAATCCATTGGTAAGGTTAGATAGTTAATTCTTTGATTTTTGAGTAGTTCCTGATAGTGTTTCTGCTTACAATTCTAGACACCGAATTCCCTGACGAATGCTACTGCTGATCTTGCTGAGTAATTCTGTGGCGGTGAGCGTATCCAGGTAAATGTTGTGCTCAACATTCTTTACCTCTGTGTTTCGCGATTATCGATGGTTTGGGTTTACTGTGGCTTTGAGATTGTGAAAGTTTGGGAATTATTTTCCCTTGTGTATTCTGATGAGATGTTTTGCGAAAGGGTTTGAATAACTGTTTTGGGAGACTTTCTTTGAATTGGTTATTGGATTGTTGGTACCTCTTGGTGCTCCGTGTATATTGTTGGTGCCTTATTGGCGCTCCGTGTAATTATTGGTACTACGTACCCCGTGGATATTCTTATTACTTTTGCCTGCAGACATTACTTGCAGTTAAGCTCTAATGATCTACTCCTTGGGTCATAAGTTACCTTCTGGGGGTGTGCACACTTAAGGACGTAGAGTGAGGTGGGATTCTAATTATTGTGACCCGATTTGGGGGTCGTCCGTGTGTAAACCATTGATTTGATTCTTTGAAAGTTCTCCCCCGAAATGTTTTACTAATGGTGTTTGGTGTTGGTGAAATTGGTTAACGTTGTGGTGTGAGACAATGTTTTGCAAATGTAAAATGAGTTTCAAAATGTATTTTACAGGTTGAGGCAATGTTTACTCAGTTTTGCTGATTTGCGCGATCCCTTCGCGTTTTCCATTGCTGTTTTATGATCGCATCGGTACTCATGGCTGAATTGGGGATTGGGACACGCTGTCACATAGCTTAGGATGACTGGATAATTACTACGCTTATTCGAGTTGAGTTATTTTTGGAATTGCTATGCTTTACAAGTTTTGGAAACGTTTTGGTATTTGAATTGTAGTTTAAAGCCTGAGCACTCTTTGTTAGAGTGTGGTGATAACGCCCTTTGGATTTTGCTGTTCCGCTGCTATTTAGTTGAAGTGTTTTGTTGGAGAATTGTTTTCTGTATAAGAGATCTTTCGATAGTGTTTTGTTATTATTTGAGGTACTAGAGTTATTGCAATGGTTCTTCTTTTGTTGCTAAGTCATTGTGTTTAATTTGGTGCTATTTGGTTCTGTTTTAGCGTTTAAAAACGCATATCAGGACCTGTCCGAACGTCCGTCCGGACATCTATGTTCGGACAGGCCCCGAGAGTTTATTGAGTTTTCTCTGTTCGGTTGTGTCCGAACTTCTGTCCGAACCTCGATGTTCGGACAGCATGCGAGGACGAGGCCGACTTTCAAGTCTCGACTTATGTCCGAACTTGTAAGCTCGACCAATGTTCGGACACGCCACGTAAGAATTTTCGGACTTTGAAACTCGACTTGTGTCCGAACTTCCCATGTCCGGACACAAATTCGGACGCCTTGGTTTTCAGACTTTTCAACTCTCGACTTGTGTCCGAACTTCCCATGTCCAGACACAAGCTCGGACCAAGCTTGTTTTGCACTTTTAGGGCTCGTTTGGAGTCCGTTTTCGAAGCCGTTTTCACCGTAAGCTTTGTTATTTTATTACCTATGTTTTAAGGCAAAATCCAGGGTGTTACAAGGTGGTATCAGAGCCGTGTTTGGTAAATAAGATAAAATTTGGATTAAAAAGGGAACTAAAATGTGGGGTAAGCCGTTTGGGGAATCGTAGTGCCTGCGATACTATGTAAGTGATGTTATACTGTATGGACACTGAAGTTCATTCTCCGTTTGTGTATTACAATGATTGTGATGATGTTAGCATAACTGATTGAGTATTGCATACTGGTATTGGAGCTATTAGATGTGTTAACTCCTAATATGGGGTAGAGACTTAGTATATGTGGATATGGGTGGATGTTGCTTACCTTGCTTAGTATATGTAATCAGGAGTTCGCATAGAGCTCTAGGGAGTGCAGGACTGGCTGACAGACTGAGTTTCCCATACCACACCAGAAGTAGGAGTCGCAGAACTCAGATGGCCGCCAACGACCCCATGAGGCAGTTGCAGGAGTTGGCCCTCAACCTGGGACAGATAGTCCAGAGGCAGGCGCGGAGGATAATGTGCCGGAGGACTACACTAAGAGAATTGCCCATCTGAAGCCCGCATCCTTCAAGGGAGAGGAGGACCCGGTGCTACTTGAGGACTGGATAAGAGAATTCGACAAGATTTTTGAGGCAGTCAATTGCCCGGCTGACCGAAGGGTAAACGCAGCAGAGTCAGTTACTATTTCAAGAGTGAGGCAGACATCTGGTGGTCCGCCAACAGAGATGTGTTATTGGCTGGGCCTGATTTCGGTTGGATGGCCTGAAGGAGGCCATGAGGAGGCGCTTCTACCCGAGCATGTCAGGATGCAGAAGTATTTGGAGTTCTCAGAACTCAAGCAGTTATCTTTGAGTGTCAAGGAGTACCATTCGAAGTTCCTGGAGCTGGCCAGGTTCGCGCCCACGATGGTTCCCGCCGAGGCGTCGAAGCTGCAGAGGTTTGTGGGCGGGCTAAACTGGAGTCTGCAGGAGGCCCTCAATGTGCTGACAATCCCGACGCTCCAAGATGCGTACGGGAAAGCTGCTAACCTGTACAGGGTGCAGCAGCAGAAGAGGAGGGAGGTCCTAGCTGGTAATAAGAGGAAGATGGAGGGACAGGAGATGAGCCCCGAGGGACGAGAGGATCAGTCCCACAGACATCAGCAGGAGAAGAGGTGGAAGCCTTACTCGGACCGTAGGGACGGGAGGCCGAGACATGGGGGAGATCAGAGGGGTGATCAGAGGCGAGGTGACCAGCCCCAGCACCAGTTTCAGAGAGGAGAACCAGACAGAAGAGCACTTTACTGCAAGAGGTGCAACAAGGATCACCGGGGAAAGATTGTGAGGGGAACTTAGTCACCTGTTTTTGCTGTGGGAAGGCGGGGACACCGATTATCGAGTGCTTTCAGAGTCCCCAAGGAGGCAGTCAGCAGAGAGGCTACAGTGGCGAGCCGCTCATTCGGCAGTCCGACCAGCAGGGCAGAGAGGCCCGAATCAGAGTCAGCGCAGGGACGCTCCTCAGCGTAGTAATGGAGAGGGCGGCAATGGTGCAATAGAGGCCAAGGGGAGTACCGAGGCAACCAGCAGCGGGCCCCAAGGAAGATAAATGTGATGAGTCGGGCGAAGCCGAGGCCGAGGAGCAGACGTACTGCAGGTACCTTTACTGTTCTGGTACTCCTGCACGCATCCTTTTGATCCGGGGGCTACTTATTCTTTCATATCTGATAGCCTAGTTGGGAAATTGGGGATAGAGATTTGTGAGACCCTCCTATAGCTGTATCTATACCATAGGGACGGGTGATTACTTGTAAGAATGTAATGAAAGACGTAGGTATAGACATCAAAGGGAGCAATTTGTAATAGATTTGATCCAATTCGCCTTGACCGACTTTGATATAATCCTGGGGATGGATTGGCTGAGCAAATACACGGGAAGGATAGACTAGTGAGCCAAAAAATTATTCTCAGAGGACCGTCGGGACGGGAGTCTCGATACAGAAATGTGGAGGGGAAAGCCCGAGTGAAGCTCGTATCAGCAATGACCATTCTCTCCCAAGTAAAAGAAGGACAGCAAGCAGCCTCTGCTATGTCCAAGTACATGAGCCAGGAGCCAGACGAAAGGAAGGAAATCCGAGTAGTAAGCGAATCTAGACGTGTTCCCAGAAGATATTCCGGGTATGTCGCCAGACCGAGAAGTGGAATTCAGCATCGACCTTGTGCCAGGTCAGCGCCGATTTCGAAGGCTCCTTACCGGATGGCACCCCAGAGTTGAAGGAATTGAAGACTCAGTTGGAGACCTTTTGGATAAGGGATACATTCGCCCTAGTGTATCGCCTTGGGGAGCCCCGGTCTGTTTGTAAAGAAGAAAGACGGGAGGTATGAGGTTTTGCATAGACTACAGGAGCTGAACCAGATCACGGTAACGAACAAATATCCCTTGCCGAGAAATAGACGATCTTTTTGACCAGCTGCAAGGGGCAGGGACCTTCTCGAAGATCGATTTGAGGTCAGGATACCATCAGCTCAGAGTGGTAGAGAGAGACATCCGAAGACAGCTTTCTGGACTAGGTATGGGCACTTTGAATTCTTGGTGATGCCCTTTGACTTACCAACGCCCCATCTGTCTTTATGGACCTCATGAACCGATCTTCCACCCCTACTTAGATCGGTTCGTGGTGGTTTTCATAGACGACATCCTTATATATTCAAGGACGAACGGGGGCATGAGAGCATTTGAGACTAGTCATTGCCAGAATTGAGGGAGCAGCAGCTGTACACGAAGTTGTCCAAGTGTGACTTCTGGTTAGACCGGTGGCATTCCTGGCCATGTCATCACCAGAGAAGACATTCTCAGTAGATCCGTCGAAGATTCAGGCCGTAAAAGAAGGCCAAGCCCAGTAACCTGACTGAAGTGAGAAGCTTTCTAGGCTTGGCAGGGTATTACAGACGTTTCGTGAAGGACTTTTCGAAGATAGCGAGAACTATCACCAACCTCTATGAGAAATGAAGATGATTAAATTCCAGTGGGACAGCGACTGTGAGAAGGCGTTCCAGACATTGAGAGGAGAGGTTGACCACAGCTCCAGCTCTGACCTTGCCTTCAGGACAGATGGGTTCGAAGTTTTCAGCGATGCTTCCAAATATGCTTAGGGTGCGTCCTGATGCAGCATGGGAAGGTCATAGCCTACGCGTCGAGGCAGTTGAAGGAATATGAGACCAGATATCCGACGCATGACCTGGAGTTAGCAGCAGTGGTTTTTGCACTCAAGATCTGGAGACACTACCTCTATGGTGTCTCGTGTAAGATCTTCACCGACCACAAAAGCCTCAAGTATATTTTCACCAGAAAGAATTGAATATGAGGCAGAGACGATGGTTAGAGCTGATTAAGGACTACGACTGGAGATTCTATACCATGAAGGGAAGTCCAACTTGGTAGCAGATGTTGTTAAGCAGGAGAGGAGTCATTCAGTGAACTCATGTGGGTCTTTCCTGATGAGCTAGCTCGTGAGTTCCAGAAGTTAAATTTGGAGGTGAGGAATCTGGAGGGAGTAGAGCACGAGGTGAAAACGGTACCACATGGGTGTCTCTTCCGACATATATAGAGAGATACTCAAAGGACAGCCTGGCGATGTTAAGTTGGAACGAATCAGGGAGAAAATTGAAGGAGGGGAAGCAGAAGGGTTCGAGATCCACGGCAATGGCAGTCTTGATTTAGAGGCCGTTGGTGCGTTCCTCAGAGTTGTGCAGATGTGAAGGAGAGACTGAAGAAGGAGGCTCATAATACTCCCTATTCAGTCCACCCAGGCGGAGATAATTGTACAAAGACCTGAAGAAGCTGTTCTGGTGGCCGAAGATGAAGCGGGAGGTGGTAGAGTTTGTGTCTAGATGCCTCACCTGTCAGAAGGTGAAGTTCGAGCATAAGAGAATGGGAGGATTGTTGCAGCCTTTGGAAGTACCCAAATGGAAGGGGACTCTATTTCTATGGATTTCATAGTTGGAATACCGCCGGCGAAGGGTGGAGTCAACCAGATAGGGTGATCATGGATCGACTCACCAAGTCCGCTCGATTCATACCTATGAAGAGTACTTGGTCCATGAGTCAGCTAGTGGATGCATACATTAAGCATGTGGTCAGATACCATGGCGTACCATAGACGATAGGATCTGATCGAGACTCGAGATCTTAGCACATTTCTGGCAGCAGTTTCAGAAGGCTATGGGTACTAAATTAAAGTTGAGTACTGCTTTTCACCCGGCGACAGATGGTCAGACGGAGAGGACTATCCAGACCTTGGAGGACATGCTTCGGGCATGGCCATGGACTTCCAGGGGACTTGGGCAGACAGACTTCATCTGGTGGAGTTCTCATATAATAACAGTTACCACTCTAGCATTAAGATGGCTCCCTATGAAGCCTTGTATGGGAGGAAATGCAGAAACCCCTTTATGTTGGAGCGACATCAGTGAGACAGTGATATTGGGACCCCAGCGAGCTAGAGGAGACGATGAATGGAACATGTCCGAATCATCCAGAGCCGAATGAAAGCGGCCCAGGATAGGCAGAAGTCCTATGTTGACTTAAAGAGGAGACCGTTGAATTCGAAGTTGGTGATAGAGTCTTCCTGAAGGTGTCTCCTGTGAGAGGGGTAACCAGATTTGGGAAGAAGGGGAAATTGAGCCCCAAATCCGTGGGTCCTTACGAGGTCCTGGAGAGAATTGGAGAGGTGGCCTACAGGTTGGCACTACCTGGTGAGCGGGAGAGAGTCCATAATGTTTTCCATGTCTCTCAGCTGAAGCGTTTGTTCCCGACTCATCCAAGTTCTATAGCCTGAGGTGCTGGAGTTGGAGCAGAACCTATCGTACGAAGAGTACCCCATTAAAGTATGGACACCAAGACTAGAGAGACCCGATCGAAGTCCACCCAAATGGTCAAGGTATTGTGGTCGAATCATGGGACTGAGGAGGCGGCGACGTGGGAGGTCGAAGAGGAAATGAAGAAGAAATACCCTCGACTTTTCGAGCAGGTAACCGTTTAAGACTAATGTCAAGTTCAGTTGGATTCAGCTTTTAGAATCAGTCTTTTGGTTGGAGCATTGCCTAGGTAGCTTCGAGGGCGAAGCTTTCTTTTAGGGGGATGAGATGAAATACCCGTGAATTTTGGCAAAGGATTAAATTAGCATATAGTCGGGAATGTTATTAACAAATTATTAAGGGCCCAGAGAAGCAATATACATATATATATATGTTTACGTTCGTCTCGGACTACTTTATTTATGTCCAAGAATACAAACTGGATTTTTACTCCTTCCTAAATATTTTCCTATTCCTAACTTATTTATTCAGCTACTATGTATTTATTTCTTTATCTATTTATTTAGATAATCCTTCTCATCCTTCACTAACGATCAGTTAGCCCTTCTTCTATTTTACTTTAACCAATAATATTTATTTATCTCTCTAATCTTGAATCTAGATTCTTCCTTTCTTGAATCTAGATCCTTCCTTGATTTTTAACATTATTTGATTACTCAGTTTTCAGATTAATATTATTGTGGTAATTATTTTACAAAACTACTTCTCAATTTCTCTCCTTTTAAATCAAGTGTATATATTAATTAATCACTACTTTATTATGTTAGTTAATCCCTATTTAACTTCACGATCTTTACCAACGATCTTCTTCATCCTCATTACGCCGTCTCTACGCTCCTCTCTTTCTTCAAGATCCCAACCTCTCTTGATTCTTGTTCTTGTTTTCTCGGTCGCCGTTAGGCTGCTTCTCTGGTGCGGTTCTGGTAGAAGGGTAAGGGGAATCCATTGGTAAGGTTAGATAGTTAATTCTTTGGTTTTTGAGTAGTTCCTGATCGTGGTTCTGCTTACAATTCTAGCACCGAATTCCCTGACGAACGCTACTGCTGATCTTGATGAGTAATTCTGTGGCAGTGAGCGTATCTAGGTAAATGTGTGTGCTCAACATTCTTTACCTCTGTGTTTCGCGATTATCGAGGTTTGGGGTTTACTGTGGCTTTGAGATTGTGAAAGTTTGGGAATTATTTTCCCTTGTGTATTCTGATGAGATGTTTTGCGAAAGGGTTTGAATAACTGTTTTGGGAGACTTTCTTTGAATTGGTTATTGGATTGTTGGTACCTCTTGGTGCTCCGTGTATATTGTGGTGCCTTATTGGCGCTCCGTGTAATTATTGGTACTACGGACCCCGTGGATATTCATTATTTTGCCTGCAGACATTCTTGCAGTTAAGCTCTAATGATCTACTCCTTTGGGTCATAAGTTACCTTCTGGGGGGTGTGCACACTTAAGGACGTAGAGTGAGGTGGGATTCTAATTATTGTGACCCGATTTGGGGGTCGTCCGTGTAAACCATTGATTTGATTCTTTGAAAGTTTTCCCCCGAAATGTTTTACTAATGGTGGTTTGGTGTTGGTGAAATTGGTTAACGTTGTGTGAGTGAGACAAGGTTTTGCAAATGTAAAATGAGTTTCAAAATGTTTTTTACAGGTTGGAGGCAATGTTTACTCAGTTTTCTGATGATTGCGTGATCCCTTCGCGTTTCCATTGTTGTTTTATGATCGCAGGTACTCATGGCTGAATTAGGGATTGGGACGCTGTCACATAGCTTAGGATGACTGGATAATTACTACACTTATTCGAGTTGAGTTATATTTGGAATGCTATGCTTTACAAGTTTTGGTAACGTTTTGGTATTTGAATTGTAGTTTAAAGCCTGAGCACTTCTTTGTTAGAGTGTGGTGATAACGCCCTTTGGATTTTGCTGTTCCGCTGCTATTTAGTTGAAGAGTTTTGTTGGAGAATTGTTTTATGTATAAGAGATCTTTCGATAGTGTTTTTGTTATTATTTGAGGTACTAGAGTTATTGCAATGGTTTTCTTTTGTTGCTAAGTCATTGTGTTTAATTGGTGCTGATGTGGTTCTGTTTTAGCGTTTAAAAACGCATATCAGGACCTGTCCGAACGTCCGTCCGGACATCTATGTGGACAGGCCCCGAGAGTTTATTGAGTTTTCTCTGTTTGGTTGTGTCTGAACTTCTGTCCGAACCTCGATGTTCGGACAGCATGCGAGGACGAGGCCGACTTTCAAGTCTCGACTTATGTCCAAACTTGTAAGCTCGGACCAATGTTCGGACACGCCGCGTAAGAATTTTCGGACTTTGAAACTCGACTTGTGTCCGAACTTCCCATGTCGGACACAAGTTCGGATGCCTTGGTTTTCATACTTTCAACTCTCGACTTGTGTCCGAACTTCCCATGTCCGGACACCTCGGACACAAGTTCGGACCAAGCTTGTTTTCACTTTTAGGGCTCGTTGGAGTCCGTTTTTGAAGCCGTTTCACCGTTAGCTTTGTTATTTATACCTATGTTTTAAGACAAAATCCAGGGTGTTACACTATTATACATCAAAATCACCATTGAAGAGTCTAATTTTACACCATGAAAATATTTAGATGAGATACAGCATAAGCTATCAAAAATAGCACAAACAGAAAGCGTCACCAGATTGACACATGAGGAAAGAATGGTGGAGCACAAGAACTACCTTAATCTTCTTGTCATTATTTCACCATGAGTTAGGTACTTCAAATAGATAAATGGGCACCCAAATAACTCCCAAAGAGTCGCCTGAAGACCTCCAAATTCCCTCACTTCTATACACCTTATGTACTGGCAAGGTACTTTGGCTTCTCTTTTGGTGTTCTTGAGTGGCGGCTTGCTATACCTTCTAATTTGTGTTTCTATGTGTTTACTGAGGTAGGGGGAGAAGATGATTTCTGTGTATTGGAGTGCCTGGTCGTGGTCTCTCGCGTATAGGCAAAGGATGAGAAGTCTTAAGACAAAGGAAAACATTATAAGCATGACACAACATGACACACCTATCTACCTTTGTAACCTTTGATTGAATAATTAATGTGAACACATCTAAGGACTAGGAAGAGGTAGGGGAGGTCGTGGCTGGTGCAGGAGTCATCATGAGCTGAAAATAAATCATTGACATGTAATAAATGACATTAAATGGCTTAAATGTGGCCGGTTACCTTAAGACGTGGTTTGGCTAGTTTGGCCGCCTCCTTGCTAGGCTAGTTTGGTAAATATGTGCTAATAATGGGTAAGTTTAAGTGGGAGTGAATACACTTCTGGTTATAGCTCATTTAAGGCTCCACTTAAGGGTACAAAGGAATTAAGGGGTTTTAAGAGTAAATAAGAAACATGTTGTTTTACTTTGATTTAAAATCTAGCAATGACCTTGTGACACCTCTTACTAGCTTGATTCACCTCCCTACTTGTTGTTAGCTTGTGTGGACATCATTAAACCAATCATTTCATGACACCTCGTGCTTGCCGACCTCGTGCTTAGGTTAACTAGGTTACCATGAAACACCCCATCCAACATTAACACACTTAACAACAAACTGCAGCGGAAAACATATTCATCACATTACTTAACTCGTTGGTGTTACACGCCGTTAACCACCACGTGGCTAACAAGGCTATTACATATACATTGTATCGGTCTGATGGACTAGACTCCCGAGCGACTACACATTACTGTCCATTTACGTTAACAACAACAACAACATATACCTTTCAACTGTACCGTGTATTCACAAACTAATGCCGATAACAGTTTCGGTCTTTACACACTACTGTACATATATAATTTAAATGATTACCCATGTACAAATGACTACCCCGTCCTACTCTCGAACGGATTCAGCTCCTTGTACCTGAAATAGGAAAGAAGAAGAAAGGGTGGCCCCCAGGGGCTCAGCACCTTTGCTGGTATGGTAATCCTGCAGCCCGCATGCTACCGGGCCACGCACAACTAATTGTCGTCTTAGCATGCGGTTGATTATATTTGAATCATGCATGCATGTAAACTATAAACACACAAAACACATAACATTCCACCACAATGGGCTCAACAAACAGATAACACATCCTTTCTTGATAAGTCACTCATTGTGTTCTTTAACCTAGAGTGTTTCTCCTCTAATGGAGCTACTTCCTTAATAGACGATACTTACCAATTAATCGGGTATCCTTAAACGCCTCTTATCATAAACTGGGGGCTCATATCCATGATCCACATACTCCACATTTACAACATATAACATACACCACCATACAACACTTTTCACATTTCAACATGCCACATAACATAACATCGCAATGGGAATTGCAGTACAACAATAAACACAAACATACGGGAACGGTTCTCTTAGGAACCGACCCCAAACATAGTTAATTCACTGGTGAGCCTAGAGAAATAATGTCACCCTCATGATAAACTCGTTATACAACACTCATTACCGTCCTAATAGTCGGACGAGTAACTTAGTTAAGATGGTTCGGATATAGTGCCCCGAACACACCACATAAACACATGTTCCCCTAAACCGATCATAAGTCAGAATAGCTAAGCTTTGGAGTAAGCTAATGGGAGATCGTAGCCCGTGAGGGAAACAACCATAACAGAGAGGAGGGTAAGGCTAAAAAGGATACCCACTCCCAAACAACGCGCGACCGGCCTAACCGGATTCCTCACCCCCGTTAGTACATATTTACTTGTAGATAAATAGTTAGAGCCCCACTATGGAGCCTATCACATCCACACACCAAGAAGGTAATTCGACTGGGTTTAAACACACGAGGGAGGTCCATACATTCACACAACATCACACAATTAACTCACGCATAGCCGTGGTTAGAACGTCCCATGGTTCGGGTCGTTAAAATCCGAATACCGATCTCTCATGTGATCCTAGACTCAGTTAGCTAAGTTTAACACTTCCGAGGTTAAATGGTATCGGAACTAGACACGCCACATATATGAATTACTGTAAACTCATTACATGTTTTATCTTACAACGTGGCAAACATACAGAAAAACACATTGGCATACAAGCCGGTGTAATCGGTAGGACACAGGTTGCAAGAAAACCATACTGTCACCGGGGTTTCACTCTAACGTGCCATCACATGTTCCTCGTAACATCTTTGAACAACTGATAACATTACATTTACTTTTATTAACATCGGGGTAACATGATTGTTTAAAGTCTATTGCTCATAACTTATCCCGTTATCTAGTTAAATAACTTCACATTTAACTTGTTTTACTTTTTCATTTTAATACAACTTTTCCCCACTAAGTTGTCATTATAACTCACTTAACATGTCCTTAACAATCTTATAACATCATTACTTAATAACCCCCATCATCTATAACCTTAAACAATGTTTTTGGTCGACCGACCTTACCGGACCGACCTTACACAAGGTCGGTCCATTCAGAACATATTACCGTCAAAAATTCTACTCCGACCGACCTTGCAAGTTCGGTCCACAAGGTCGGTCCATTCCAGAGACAATTCCCGTTCAAAAATTTAGACACGACCGACCTTGCAAGTCCGGTCCCAAGGTCGGTCCATTCCAGAAACTTAATCCGTACCAAAAATACAAGCCCGACCGACCTTGCAAGTCCGGTCCCCAGGTCGGTCCATTCCAGAAACTCTTTCCGGTAGTGTAAACTGAGCTCGACCGACCTTGCAGGTCCGGTCCCTAAGGTCGGTCGGCTCCAGACCTTTGTTTCTACATTCCCATTTGACTCCAAACTTCACCTCATAGTGCCCTAGTATGTTCTAACCACATTTGGCACTTCAAACACATCCTTAGCCATGTACTAAACTCCTTAAATCACACACCAAAACCATCTTTATCATTCCACAAATTTCTTACGAAATTCCTAGCACTTGGAATGTTTTCCTTAGGATTTCTAAGTGGTATTTCACCCATAATGACCACTATACCAAGGTGTTTCCTCTACACCTTAACATCATTTCCCAAACATCCTTTCTTACTAACTAAATTTCCTTGTTCACACCTTCTTAAAATTCCTTCTCATATCCTTACTTAAACACCATTCATTCCTTATACATCAACATTACCTAAACCTACAACAAACTTCTCCAAGACTTTATTACATCCCAAAAAACCCATTGGATTTCTAGAACTTCAAGATAGTGCCTAAACCCTCGTAGCACTATATAACACCCTAATGCACATTTCTTTCCCCTAGTAAAACACTTAACCATTCTCAACACTTCTAAACCCACCAAAACTCATTTTAAACACTTAAAACTTCTTATACATTATCTAAATTTTGACATGGGTTCTTCTAGCACATTGCTATACCAAAACACATAGCTTTCACCATTAGACATTCAAGAACACCTAAAATCCATCAAGAAACCTTCTCACACACAAAACTTCACCGATTTACACTACATCACAATATTGCATAAACTTAAATGCTTGGCACTTAGGCCTTAAATAACATGGCTCTTAGGCCCTTAAATAACATAAACCTTAAACACTGAATTTCCCACATATATGTTGCCTTTGACCTGCAAATACACTCAACATCACATATGCCCTTTATAATCTCCTTAAGAAACAATTCACTAGCTCTTTTCCCATTGGCTCCTTAGATATTTTATTAAGCAAATCAAGCTCATTTTTCCTAAGGCATTTGGACTACATTTAGATAGTTTAGTTTACCTCTTTTCTTCAAGATTTTTACTTGAACACTCTTGTTCTTCCTTGTTTGGAAATCGGCAAGAGTACTTGGCTACTTGTCAATGTTCTAATCAATACACAAGTAAAAACCAATGAGCATTCAAGCTTCATGCTAAACTCATTTACAAACCTAGGTTATATATATGTCTTTACACATTAGGATAGTTGTTTTACCTTGGAATAAAAAGAGAGCTTGAATAAGCATCAAGAGAGGACTCCTCCTTGTCCCTTGAAGATTGAATGGAGCTATGAAAGATCAAAAGAACACACCATCAAAGGGTGATTCTCGGTTACACACAAAAACAAGAGGAAACATTGATTTTCTTAGGTTTTCCTTACCTTGAAGCAAAGGAGAATGACAAGGCATGAAAATATAAGCTCAAGCTCCTTCAATGGTGAATCTCCATGGCACCAAAATGGAGTTCTTGAAGATTTGAAAAGAGAGAAGTGTAGAGCTTAGCCTAACTAAGACAAATATGGTCTTAGAATTTGATTTGGTATATGGAGCTAGAAGTTACTAGCCATGGAAGTTGGAGATGACCTTGTTGCTGTAGCAAAACCGATGGAGAGAGGAGGAAGGAGGGTTGGCTACGGTGGGAACAAGAGAGGAAATGAGAGAATGTGAGAAAAGCTTGTTTTTGGAGATATTTAAACTAAAAGTAATAGTAACTATGCTTTATTACTTTTCCTTGTTTACTTGATTGGTCAAGTGTGGTGAGTCACACATGAAAAACCGGCCCCTTAGTGTGTTTTAGGCCAAGTCATGGTCTTTGTTGACCAACAAGACAACTTATATTGACTTATGTTATAAACTAGCATATTTTGGTACTATTCACAAAACAAGGCACATATTGTGAAATTTTTGATTTCCCATTGATTTAGACTCCCAATGTGATACTAAGTAGTACAAATGTTAATTAAAGAGTAATGATGGACATTTAGCCATTCAAAACCCATTTACAAGACAATTTTTTCAAAAATGTGCTTTAAGACTCCTTAAAGCACATTTTGTATTTTAACTTGTTTTCAAGCTTGGTTTTCTTTAGTAATTGATTTCATATGTTCATTAACATATAATTAAGGTATATATATGACCTTTAGGTCTTATACAAATTTATCCAAGCTTAGAGCACATTTTTGCCCATATTAACTTTAAGGTATATATTTGTGTTTTATTGGTTTAATTGTCTACCAAGGTTTCCTAAGGACTTATTTAGCCTTATTAAATCATAATTGAATATTATTAAGTCTTGGTAGGTTCTTTGGGTCCCAACCAAGTTCACTCCAAGCTTGGAGCATGTTTTGCTCAAGTTGTGTCTTAGTGCTTTATTGTGTTTTACTATGGTTTAAATTGTTCACTGCTGTTTCTAAGGCACTTTTTAGCCTTTAAATACCATAGTTTAATGTTTAAACAACATATCAAGGTTTGGGGTATTTCATACCACCTCATGCATCCCACCTCTACGTCACCCCCTCATGCTTACATCAACTATGTCACCACCTCATGCTTACCAAGCTGTTTAAGGTGTTTCATAAGAGAAAAGTGATTATGATGGAGTAAAATTAGCTATGGGAGCATTTCTGGCTATTAGGGTTTTACCGGGTCTTGTAGAATTTTCTAAGGCTTTTCATCTCTGGTTATTAGGGTTCCTAGGGTCTTATTAAGTTTCCAAGGATTTCCTAAAGTTTTTAAGGCCACTTCCATGATTTCTGGGACTTTTGGGAACTAGGGTTTCTAGCATTACGGGACTTTCGGGACTTCCGAGAATTAGGGTTTCTAGCGTTTCGGGACTTCCGGAAATTAGGGTTTCTTTCTTAACTTGGGGTATTTCAAAAACCGTCTACAACCCAAAGACCGCTTTGTTGTCATGGATCTGATTCCGCTATTCCAGATCTATTATCCATTTTTCCACTCTACCCCTGAAACTTTCGAGCACCTCCTCCTTCATTGTCTAGGATCACATCTTCTTGGTCGGGCCTTTAAGAAAGGTGAGGAATCTACTTAGTTTTTCCACAACAACCGTATGTTCTTTTCTAGGTCTAGCAAAGCTATTCTCATTACAGAACAAAAGGTTGGTGGATCTCCACCTTCTTCCACATCTTTTGGTCTATTTGGACCTTACGCAATCGTGGTTATTTGATTCCTCCCCCCCCCCCCCAAAAAAAAAAGAAATTGGGCAACGGCAACAAATTCAGTGAAGATGCTTATTATAGAGTGGATAAAAGTGGCGAATAATCCCAGTCTCCCATCACAAGTTTTGGCCTCGTCAAAGAATATATTCTCCCTTCTTACTGAAATACTCCAAACCTTAATATGTTAATTAATTATGTAATTATGATTTTCTAAGGCTAATTAAGTCCTTAAGATCATTGGTGAAGAAATAAAAACCAAAAAGAAAAAGAAAATGCGTAAAAGTCACAAAACGTGAAAACGCGTATTTAATTATTTTAGGAGGTATATAGCCTTCACTAGGGTTATAAATATATTTTTATACCCTAATTACACACTAAGAATATGTGGGAAAAATTCCGGAAGAAAACGGATCCAAATAATGCGTTTAAAATGCTAACGGAGTCTTAAAGCGCGTTTTTCGAGAAAACCCGAAAACGTGACTTTAAATAGTCAAATGACCCCGTAAAAATTATAGTTGATCATATAACTATAAATAAACATTAATGGGAGCCTAAGAGCCATTAAAATTAATTAAACGAGAAAAATCCGGAAAACGGGTTCGGATTAGTGAATAGTGTAAAAACCGGGAACATTTGGGGTGTAAATTGTAATAAGAGCAAAAATGCTCCCTTCCTTGTAAATTAAAATCTGGCACCCCTTCTCCTCAGCCAGCCACGTTTTAACCCCCTCCCTCCTATCTATAACTATTCTAACTAAGAGAGAAAAACAAAAGCAAAAAAAAAAAAGTACAACTTACTTTAATTTCCCTCATCCTCACTTCCCTCCTCTTCTCCTACCTTTCTTCTTCTTCTTCACCGTATATTCTCCCTCCTCTATGCGGTGGACGATTTTGAAGCCCTTCAATGGCTTCCCACCTTTCTCCTCTTGCCCAAGCTTCTTCCATGCTCCAAATGAAAAACTAATCACATATTCTTCTTCCTCTCATCAAGCTCTACGATTCCCCCTTTTCAAAATCCCAAAATGGTGAAGTTCATATCCATGGGTATATCCCATTTGAAGAGAAAACTACATATTCTTGAAGCTTGGAGTCCCCTCTTTCTTTCAAGGTAAGAAAAATCCAAAAATACTCATCTTTCCTCCATTTCCTAGCTTGACCGATTTTTCCCAGTTTTGAACCTCCATTGTTGCCATGCTCCAGCCAGTTTTATCCTCAAAATAGGAGTTGGAGTGGAGCTTGCTAGGAGGATTGCCAAATGTTCCATGTGGAAATTGGAAGGTAAAGGCCCTAATTTTGTGCTTTAATGCACCCTTCCTTGTTTTGGGTTAATTAAGGTCTCTAAGTAATGTTAATTAGTCCCATTCACCATTTGAATGTTGGTCTAAAGTTTTGGGCGATTGATTTGCCCATGGCCGATTTTGGAGCAAGAGAGAAATGAGAGAGAGAAGGAGGAGAATTGGAAAAGAGAAGAGGAAATTTATGAGCTCAAGGTAAGAAATCTACCCTAATGTGTATCCCTTATTTTTAGAATTCGGGATGGTTAAATTTAAATAATGAAACCAAAGTATGTGAGAGAATGTGTTAGATGGCTAGGAGAGATAATTGTGAATTGTTATTTGAATTAAGGCCTTGGAGCCAAGTGGATTACATTGTGTTCATAATGTGTTTATTGAGATTTTGGGAGTTATATTGTTGTTGATGAGTGTGTGAAGTAAGTGTGTGCTGGTAGGACCCTTATATGGGTGTGGCTAGTTTAGGATTGTTGTAAGAGAATTGGTGAGAATTGATGAATTATGGATATGTTAGGTTTATGGAGAAGTTATGGCGAAATTTCGGTAGTAGAAAAAAAGTTTTTAAGATGACTTAGTGAATTGGAGAACCTAGGTGTTGTGTGTGTTTAGAGTTTAGTGATAGCCTTGAAATGGCATTTGGAGAAGTAGAGGGAAGGAGGTAAAAATCTATAGCAAATAGGTATTGAAATGCATTGGAAAAAACTAGGAAAAAGAGCTAGTGCAAGGCTTAAGAGATGAGAGTTGGACTTGGGTATTAGAAGTGCAAAGGTATGAGAATGATTGGGAATGGTCATGAGGTGATTTGGTAAGTTTGGTAGGAGGGTAGACACTAGCAAGAAGAAACTAGAAATGCACAAGTGTGCAAAATGGGGAAGTAGGAATGAAGGATTTTGTAGAAAATTGAGAAAGAATTGGAGTAAGGATTTAACCAAAGATTTGGAGAGGTTAGTACATGTTTTAAGGTTTTTAAACATGTAGGAAACATGTGGAAAGATTGTGGTGGAATAAGTGGGAAAAGATTGGGGTGAATTTGGAGTTCAAATTGTGTAGAAAAACAGTTTTTAAAATGGGGTCTGTTGTGGACCGCCCCTAGGGATCGCCCTGTGGGGAGGTCCAGTCAAATTCTGCAGGACGGATTTGTTTCTGTCTCGGACCGCCCCTAGGGACCGCCCCTGTGGGGAGGTCCAGACCAGAGAGAAAAAATTGTTTTAAGGCTTCTAAACATGGGAGATTGAATGGTATTGGTTTTAGATGATGTTAGGAGTTGTTTGGTGACTTATAAAGGTCCTAAGAAGTATAAACAAGTGTGGAAGTGAAGTGAGTGAGTGAGTGAGTAAGTTAAGGAATTAAGTACACTAAGTTAAACCGAAATACGGGATAACGGGGTAAGTACGGGAGTAGCAATTATGTGCATACCGTAATGCCTTAATATTAATTGAACCATTTGACATGTAAATAGTGGTTCAAGAGTAAGACATGAGGAACAAGGGTGAACCGAGGGACGTGAGAACACCCGGTAAATTATTTTCCCGCGGTGACAGGTATAGTTTTCTTGCAACCTGTGTCCTACCGGGTTACACTGGCTTGTATGCCAATGTGTTTTTCTGTATGTTTGCCACCTTGCAAGATAAAGCATGTAATGAGTTTACAGTTATTCATTATGTGGCGTAAATAGTTCCGATACCGTTTAACCTCAAACATGTGTTAAAACCGTAGCTAACTGACTCTAGGATCACATAAGAGATCGGTATTTGGATTTAAACGTCCCAACCTACGGGAACGTTCTAACTACGGCTATAGTGTGTTAATTGTACAATGTGGTTGTGTGTGATGTTGTGTTACCCTTGTAGCATGCCGTTTTCTAACGCTTGTTGTTGTTCATGTATGTCGGATGGTAAGTACCCCCCTGTGTTTGACTAAGTTTAAACACCATATGGTGTCATGATGTGATAAGTTCCATAAAGGAACTTCTAGCTAATATGAATATATTATGGGGGGTGAGGAATCCGGTCGTTCCAGTCACGCGCGTTGTTTGGGAGTTGATGTATATATATTTGAATTAACTCCCATTCTGTTATGTTATGGTTGTTTTTCCTTCTTGGATTACAATCACCCACCAGCTTAACCAAAGCTTACCTACCTGATTATTATTCGGGGCTAGGGGGAATACTGTTATGTTAAGGTTGCTTTCTTTCCTTGGATTACAACACCCACAAGCTTAACCAAGGCTTACCTACCTCACTATTATTTGGAGCTAGGGGAAATTGTGTATGGTGTGATCGGGCCTATATTACGGCCGACACATCTAAGTGAAGTAAATGTGTACGGTGTGCTTGGACCTATATTTCCTCCGGCACATCCTAAGCAAAGTGTATGTTCTCTAAGAAGAACGGTATTGAGTTGTATACATGTTATTATGTGGAGTATGTTGTTATGTTGTGTACGTTGATCTCCGAAATCAACCCCGTACAAATATAAGAGGTAATTAAGTATAACCCGATTAAATGGGTATGTGTCGTCTAACAAGGAATAGCTCCATTAGGGTAGAACCCTCAAGGGTCAAAGAACACAATAATGTGATCTAACCAATGTGATGTGTTAATCTTATGTTGTATCTTGTTCATTGGATGTGTGATTTATAAGCATGATATGTGTGTATAGTTTCATGCATGTTTTAAATATAACTAACCACATGCTCAGACGACAAATAGTTGTGCGTGGCCTGGTAGTATGCGGCCTGCACGATTACCATGCAAGCAAAAGTGCTGACCCCCTTTGGAGGGCCCCAATTACTTTTCAGGTACAATGAAGCTGGCAGCCGTTCGAGAGTAGGACGGGGTAACTGTTTATGTATGGGTGGTTATTTAGTTTAGCGTGATATCGATGATGGAATGTACTAGACTCGGTACAGTTGTAATGTAAATGTAATTGTTTCAGTTTAGAAACGGTTGTTAATGTAAAGTGTAATGCTCGGTAATCTTGTCCATCAGACCGGTACATTGTGTATGTGTTAGCCTTGTTAGCCACGTGGGTGGCTAACGGCGTGTAGCACCCAAGGATTAAGTTAGTTGTTGAGTTGTATTCCGCTGCTAAATGTTGTTAAGTATGGTGTTGTAGTTGGGGTGTTACAAAAAGTGGTATCAGAGCCAAGTATCGCTCTGATGACTGGAAATACCGAGCTTAGGAAGTACCGAGTTAGGAGTTTAAGGCTTTGGGTTAAGGGTTGAGTGATAGCGTGAGAAGTACACTAGTTAGGAATTGCCAGTGTGCACTGGATACCTACAACATCCTTCCCGCCCTCCATAACCCCCGTTTTATAACTCGGGAAAGAACGCTAGAGAGATGGAAAGTCCTCTCATACTCGGGAACAACCCGATCAGGCTGTTATGAATTTTTCCTATAAGAACCAAAACCTGTCATACGGTAGATTCCAAGAACTGAGAATCCCAGAGACGGAACCTGCTTGAACACCTTTACCCGCACTTAATAGCGGAAGATTAAGAATCCTATCTACAAGAGACTGAATTTCCGGCGACCTGGGTCGACATGCCTAGCAGTCGAGGAAACCCAGCCAACAAGGAAGAGAAAGCACTAACTGTGCACAGAAGCGGATGATGGAGAAGCAACAAACCCGAGACACATGTCTATGGGAACACAAATGTTAAATAATACCGAAAATGGTATAGTAACCGACTAAGGAACTAGTCAAGGACGGAAGATTTCAAACCTACAACGCCAAAGAGGCTGTAATACCCGATTATCACTGTTTAGACCACTATGGGAGTATTAGTGAAACATACTTCAATAGGACTATGAAGTAGTACCTGAACAAGAATCTAGTCTCTGTAACCACGGCAAATGCGTGGGGAGGAACATTAAGGAAGAACACAGAGTTAAGTGAATGGAGAGTCACCCTAGGTAACGACTACCATGTCAAGACCAATGAGAGTCGCTCGAATGTTCTATTATCAAAACTGTAAGGTCAAAGGAGGAGCCAACAAGGCTACCGAACACGGTAATGATAAAAGTAGTACCGAAACCAGTATGTGTTGAACCGACAACTAGCCAGCATGGCGCACTTTCCATGGCAAGTGCAGCTATAGCGAAGCTATTTGGGAAAATTTTAATGACTATGAAGTACTTAGTGGAGTACCGTATTGGTGAACGAAGAAGTAGTTATAGAATCACGAATCCAAGAAGTTGGAGAGCGAAATCTGGAAGGGCTTAGTGGCCTAACCATTGTATGTGAAGATATACCAGTCAGCGAGATAGACTTGGTCAAAGCGTGAAGACATTTAAAATACCGGGAAGAATTTTTTTATAAACCCAGTTTCTCTTCTAAACCCAGATTTATGTCAAACCGTTTTTCGCACCCAAAATTTTCGTCCAACCCATACTCATTTCAAACCTTCTTTTAAGCCCAAATTTCTCTTAAACTTCATATTTACTTTAAAACCAAAACCAGAAGACCTACACCGGCCTTAGCACACAGTAGGTAAGTTATACCTAGTTCAATTGGAATAACCTTAGAACAATCCTACAACCCGAGGGTATCAACCCGAGGGAAGGAATCCAGTTCATACTAAATATAGGAAGTGGATAAATTTCCTTTAATTAAGTTCAGAAAGCACCAAGGTGCATTATCATCGGACGAGATAAGGGGGAGACAACAGAATACTTCACCTAGGCATGTGACGGACACTACGAGTATACGAAAATGAAATGTGGGACGACCGCACTCCGATAGGAGCTTGCGGGCCTGACAGACTTACTTATAGGTTAGTCGGGTGAGTAGCAATGTATTAGTAGGATACCCCACATATGTATATGAGTGGAGTCAGGAACACGGGAAGTAGTCGACTCTATACTACGGTCAGCAGTAAAAGTTAAACAAGAGCAACGAATTACCATGAATGGTTCGAGTAAAGAAATTCCATTAGTTAACGAGATTAAAGGAAGTAGTTAGTCCATGTCAAGAAGATGTTTAAGAGTCAGGAAGTGCGAAGTGCACTGACTAGTAAGTAAAGACATTGCGTATGGCTCAAGAAACCCGAGGGATAAACGTAATAGCTGGAACAAATGCCCTGCCTATACACGGTAAGACAGATACCTAATATGGACAAGTTAATATGCAACGAACGGGATGAAACTCCCGGAATGATCACCCAGACTACCAAGGAATATCGACCTTCACAGAAGAGGATAGTAAACCTAGTAAAGAACGCAAAGCGATGTAGTTAACTAAACGTGTACGAGCCAGATGTAATGGCATAACCTAGTAACGCCCAGGAGCTGTCCTGAAGGGTGTTTGGGTCAACAATTGTTGAACGAAATGTCGTGATAGAAACACAAGAGTTGAAGTCGTCACGAGGTAAACGGACATTCTTAAGGGGCATCCCATATAAGGAAGCATGATGCAACGACCTTATCAGGGAGCCCAATACAGCCTCCAAACCATGTGATGGTGTACGGAGAAGTAAAATTTGTGTGAACAACCTATAATGAGCAGAGCTCGAGGCAATGAGGCTTATAAGCTACATACCAAATGTGTTATGCAAATTTAATTGATTACGAAAGTTTATGTTGTACAAGTGAATAGAGCGGAGAACGAACCACTGCTTTAAGAGTGGGGATACCTCTCGATATGGTGAAACCACGGGAGCGGTAGTTATGTGGACCAAGTTCAAAATATATATATATTATATATATATATATATATATATATATATATATATTTAAGGACTGACCATATTGTTATTACCCAAGAATGACTTGAATAAGAATAATACGAATAGAAGCGTTAGTACCAATTGTGGAGACCGGAAGAGTAGTAAGTTTAATAGCAACCACCATAGGTATGTGATGCTAAGTGTAGAGTGAACAACACTCGAGGAGCATAAAGACTCGAAGAATAGCGTATTTAGTAGTCATCCAAATGAATGAAGAACCATAATACAAATAATGAAAGTACATGTGCGGAAGCTAATATGAAAGTGGATGCCATGTAAGTTAGTGTTGTACAAGGAGTAAGAACATGGTGCGCAGCAAGCGACCAATACATGTGAATGAATCGCACAATAACATGGAGTTGATGAATAAAGATGGTAGACAGACCGAGCAACAAGGAAACAATGTTCATTCCTATTGCAATCTCATAAGAGATTTACTGCCAAGGGTTTACGCCTCTGCACTCTGTATGACTGGGTGTTTTGATATTGCACTTGCGCAGTAATGATCGAGTGGGATAGCTAGGAATTAGGGGAAATGTTAATTGTGGTAGAAGTAGAAAGAGACTTATAACGCTATAAGGACCGAGGCATAGGAAATGCAAGGTCGTACAAATGAAAGAATACTTGTACAGAACCAAGTGCGGAGGCATGATTAGCAATAAGTGAATGCACTACACATTCGGTAGCAGCTCAACCTCAACCGACAGTAAGTCGGAAGAAATCAAGTTAATCATCGTAAAAATACATAGCGCTATACACAGTGAACTATCATAGAAGTGGATAAAAAGTTTGTAACTCACCGAATTCGCTCACGGTAAGAGATACCACACATCGGTTGAGAAACCATTCTTCACAAGATGAAGGTGATAAATAGGAAATGTACAATACATTATGAAAAATGAATGGGGCAAACTAAGTTATCAGAGTGGCGCAGCAGAAGCTAGTGAGCCAATGATTTGAATGTTGAATATACATGGTGAATATGAGTAAATGGCTAATTATTAACATCTCGAAGCCCCACAGGCCAGAACCAAAACCGGTTACGAGTTAAATAAACTCCAATGAGAATTCTTGGTTTAGGGACTAAACCGCTAATATGGTTAAGATCCTCTAACCAGAACACATTGTATAACAGACCACGTGGAAGTTAAATCACTTCACGACGGTAGAACATTTAAACCAATGTTCAGTGATTGATTACGTGGGTGTAATCCCTTTTAAGGGGGGTAGAGCCTAAAACCGCCTAGTGTGTTTTGACGTACAAGTGTACGTGAACTATGGTGTGCATAGCACAAAATAATTTGTTTTGATTATTGGTGCGTATGTAACATGAACATACGCATTCATCCATGGTTTAATTATGGTAATTGCGCACAGAAGATGCGAATACCATTGTGATAAGTGTGTCTACTTTGTTAACTATTGTGTGAGAGTACAAGTGTAAGGGAGTAAAGAAACTCCCGGGGAACTAAAACCCCGACAATGTATGTTCATATAATACTAAATGTAAAACCGTGTATTGAATTTTGATAAAAGTATATATATGTACAATATTGTGATTTATGAAGAGGTATGACACAGACTTAGAACCTAGCGAGAATTAAATTCCCTAGATAACTTGATTAAAAGTGAATGAAGATAATTGATGGACGGAGTTCCATCCCTTGGAGATGTAATGATTATGACTAGAAGGATTGGAAGATAGAAAATGGTAAATGCTTGAATTAGTTGTTGTTTTAAATTGAGGTGGGAGGTGGAACTTGATTTGCATGCGATCAAGGGAAGCCGAACACAAATTGGAGTGGAAAGATAGTTCAACACTGATGCTGATCACATCAGGGTTGGATGACTCTTGAAACTCCCTATAAGTGGTCACAAATAATCACGTTAAGAATAAGATGCAATTAGCATAATTGGACTTGGAGTTGTATTGTGATTTCAAAAAGAATTTTAAATTGGTGTTTTCAAACTTTTAATTGGTACTTTCAAGACTTCAATAAATATTTCCAAAATTCTTAAATGGTATTTTCAAAGGAAGGATTTCTTTTACTTGACCTCGTAGAGGATTTTCAATCAGTATCCATCCAATAAAGGATTTGTTCTATTTAACCCCATAAAGAATATTTTTGTATTACTTGCTCACGAGCTGAGGACATATGAGCCTTTGTCTTCGGACCGGTGACATGAGAAGTATATTTTTAAAAATGTATGTGATTGTTTTGATCTCCCAAAGGAACGGGGACCAGAAGGTGTCCATCGTGACCGGGTTCTGCGGGATCACAGTGTATATGTACTCGACATGGGACTTAAGCCCGTGAAGAGATGGAAAAGGTATTTCTGTTTGTTATACATGCTAAGACATGTTGTGTGATATGTGTGGTAGATGTTATCCAGGCCTATGAGCCTGAAAGTGATATGCTATCCAAACCTTAAAGTCTGAATGTTGTTATGTGACCCAGACCAGAGAGTCTGAGGGTTGTTACGTAAGTACAAATGTTACCGTTGAGTCCGAGGTTATTATGTAAGCGTGTCATGTATGGATGTGGATATGTTACCCGGACCGTTAAGTCCGAGGTTGTTATGTAAAGTGTGCTATAGTATGGAAGTTGTATCTTGCAAATAATCCTAGTGTTCTGATTAAAAGGATATGAGGGAAATTGTGAACTTCGAGGACGAAGTTCTTTTAAGGGGGGTAGATTGAAATACCCCAAACCTTAATATGTTAATATATTATGTAATTATTATTTTATAAGGCTAATTAAGTCCTTAAGATCATTGGTGAAGAAATAAAAACCAAAAATAAAAATAAAATGCTTAAAAGTCACAAAACGTGAAAACACGTATTTAATTATTTTAGGAGGTATATAACCTTCACTAGGGTTATAAATATATTTTTATACCCTAATTACACACTAAGAATATGTGGGAAAAATTCCGGAAGAAAACGGATCCAAATAATGCGTTAAAACGCTAACGGAGTCTTAAAGCGCGTTTTTCGAGAAAACCCGAAAACGTGACTTTAAACAGTCAAATGACCCCGTAAAAATTATAGTTGATCATATACCTATAAATAAACATTAATGGGAGCCTAAGATCCATTAAAATTAATTAAACGAGAAAAATCCGGAAAACGGGTCCGGATTAGTGAATAGTGTAAAAACCGGGAACATTTGGGGTGTAAATTGTAATAAGAGCAAAAATGCTCCCTTCCTTTGTAAATTAAAAGCTGGCACCCCCTTCTCCTCAGCCAGCCACGTTTTTAACCCCCTCCCTCCTATCTATAACTAGTCTAATTAAGAGAGAAAAGCAAAAAGCAACAAAAAAAGTACAACTTACTTTAATTTCCCTCTGTCCTCACTTCCCTCCTCTCTCTCCTACCTTTTCTTCTTCTTCTTCTTCTTCTTCACCGTATTCCTCCCCTCCTCTCTGCTGTGTTGGACGATTTTGAAGCCCTTCAATGGCTTCCCACCTTTCTCCTCTTGCCCAAGCTTCATCCATGCTCCAAATGAAAAACTAATCATATATTCTTCTTCCTCTCATCAAGCTCTACCATTCCCTCTTTTCAAAATCCCAAAATGGTGAAGTTCATATCCATGGGTATATCCCATTTGAAGAGAAAACTACATATTCTTGAAGCTTGGAGTCCCCTCTTTCTTTTGAGGTAAGAAAAATCCAAAAATACTCATCTTTCCTCCATTTCCTAGCTTGACCGATTTTTCCCAGTTTTGAACCTCCATTGTTGCCATGCTCCAACCGGTGTAATCCTCAAAATAGGAGTTGGAGTCTTGCTCGGAGGATTGCCAAATGTTCCATGTGGAAATTGGAAGGTAAAGGCCCTAATTTTGTGCTTTAATGCACCCTTCCTTGTTTTGGGTTAATTAAGGTCTCTAAGTAATGTTAATTAGTCCCATTCACCATTTGAATGTTGGTCTAAAGGTTTGGGCGATTTGATTTGCCCATGGCCGATTTTGGAGCCAAGAGAAATGAGAGAGAGATGAGAGAGAGAAGAGGAGGAGAATTGGAAAAAGAAGAGGAATTTATGAGCCCAAGGTAAGAAATCTACCCTAATGTGTATCCCTGATGTTTTAGAATTCGGGATGGGTTAAACTTAAATAATGAAATCAAAGTATGTGAGAGAATGTGTTAGATGGCTAGGAGAGATAATTGTGAATTGTTATTTGAATTAAGGCCTTGGAGCCAAGTGGATTACATTGTGTTCATATTGTGTTTATTGAGATTTTGGGAGTTATATTGTCGTTTGATGAGTGTGGTGAAGTAATGTGTGCTGGTAGGACCCTTATATGGGTGTGACTAGTTTAGGATTGTTGTAAGAGAATTGGTGAGAATTGATGAATTGTGGATATGTTAGGTTTATGGAGAAGTTATGGCGAAATTTCGGTAGAAAATAAGTGTTTTAAGATGACTTAGTGAATTGGAGAACCTAGGTGTTTGTAGTGTTGTTTAGAGTTTAGTGATAGCCTTGAAATGGCATTTGGAGAAGTAGAGGGAAGGAGGTAAAAATCTATAGCAAATAGGTATTGAAATGCATTGGAAAAACTAGGAAAAAGAGCTAGTGTGCAAGGCTTAAGAGATGAGAGTTGGACTTGGGTATTAGAAGTGCAAAGGTATGAGAATGATTGGGAATGGTCATGAGGTGATTTGGTAAGTTTGGTAGGAGGTAGACACTAGCAAGAAGAAACTAGAAATGCACAAGTGTGCAAAATGGGGAAGTGGGAATGAAATTTTGTAGAAAATTGAGCAAGATATGGAGTAAGGATTTAACCAAAGATTTGGAGAGGTTTAGTACATGTTTTAAGTTGTTTAAACATGTAGGAAACATGTGGAAAGATTGTGGAATAAGTGGGAAAAGATTGGGGTGAATTTGGAGTTCAAAATGTGTAGAAAAACAGTTTTTAAAATGGGGTCTATTGTGGACCGCCCCTAGGGACCGCCCCTGTGGGGAGGTCTAGTCGAATTCTGCAGGACGGATTTGTTTCTGTCTCGGACCGCCCCTAGGGACCGCCCCTATGGGGAGGTCCAGACCAGAGAGAAAAAAAAATTGTTTTAAGGCTTCTAAACATGGGGGATTGAATGGTATTGGTTTTAGATGATGTTTAGGAGTTGTTTGGTGACTTATAAAGGTCCTAAGAAATATAAACAAGTGTTGGAAGTGAGTGAGTAAGTTAAGGAATTAAGTACACTAAGTTAAACCGAAATAACGGGATAACGGGGTAAGTACGGGAGTAGCAATTATGTGCATACCGTAATGCCTTAATATTAATTGAACCATTTGACATGTAAATAGTGGTTCAAGAGTAAGACATGAGGAGCAAGGGTGAACCGAGGGATGTGAGAACACCCGACAAAGTATTTTCCCGCGGTGACAAGTATGGTTTTCTTGCAAACTGTGTCCTACCGGGTTACACCGGCTTGTATGCCAATGTGTTTTTCTGTATGTTTGCCACCTTGCAAGATAAAGCATGTAACGAGTTTACAGTAATTCATTATGTGGCGTAAATAGTTTTGATACCGTTTAACCTCAAACATGTGTTAAACCGTAGCTAACTGACTCTAGGATCACATAAGAGATCGGTATTCGGATTAAACGTCCCAACCTATGGGAACGTTCTAACTACGGCTATTAGTGTGTTAATTGTACAATGTGGTTGTGTGTGATGTGTGTTACCCTTGTAGCATGCCGTTTTCTAACGCTTGTTGTTGTTCATGTATGTCGGATGGTAAGTTACCACCCTTGTGTTTGACTAAGTTTATAACACCATATGGTGTCATGATGTGATAAGTTCCATAAGGGAACTTCTAGCTAATATGAATATATTATGGGGGTGAGGAATCCGGTCGTTCCGGTCGCGCGCGTTGTTTGGGAGTTGATGTATATATATTTGAATTAACTCTCATTCTGTTATGTTATGGTTGTTTTTCCTTCTTGGATTACAATCACCCACCAGCTTAACCAAAGCTTACCTACCTTGATTATTATTCGGGGCTTGGGGGAATACTGTTATGTTAAGGTTGCTTTCTTTCCTTGGATTACAACCACCCACAAGTTTAACCAAGGCTTACCTACCTCACTATTATTTGGAGCTAGGGGAAATTGTGTATGGTGTGATCGGGCCTATATTACGGCCGACACATCTAAGTGAAGTAAATGTGTACGGTGTGCTCGGACCTATATTTCCTCCGGCACATCCTAAGCAAAGTGTACGTTCTCTAAGAAGAACGGTATTGAGTTGTATACATGTTATTATGTGGAGTATGTTGTTATGTTGTGTACGTTGATCTCCAAAATCAACCCCGTACAAATATAAGAGGTAATTATGTATAACCCGATTATATGGGTATGTGTCGTCTAACAAGGAATAGCTCCATTAGGGTAGAACCCTCAAGGGTCAAAGAACACAATAATGTGATCTAACCAATGTGATGTGTTAATCTTATGTTGTATCCTGTTCATTAGATGTGTGATTTATAAGCATGATATGTGTGTATAGTTTCATGCATGTTTTAAATATAACTAACCGCATGCTCAGACGACAAATAGTTGTGCGTGGCCCGGTAGTATGCGGGCTGCACGATTACCATGCCAACAAAGGTGCTGACCCCCTTTGGGGGGCCCCCATTACTTTTCAGGTACAATGAAGCTGGCAGCCGTTCGAGAGTAGGACGGGGTAACTGTTTATGTATGGGTGGTTATTTAGTTTAGCATGATATCGATGATGGAATGTATTAGACTCGGTACAATTGTAATGTAAATGTAATTGTTTCAGTTTAGAAACGATTGTTAATGTAAAGTGTAATGCTCGGTAATCTTGTCCATCAGACCGGTACATTGTGTATGTGTTAGCCTTCTTAGCCACGTGGGTGGCTAACGGCGTGTAGTACCCAAGGATTAAGTTAGTTGTTGAGTTGTATTTCCGCTGCTAAATGTTGTTAAGTATGGTGTTTGTAGTTGGGGTGTTACACTTACTTTTTAGTCATATCTTGGTTGTTCTGTATGATCAATTTTGTAATTTTACTGTTGTACTGGCGAGAAAGGCTCTACTACGGTAATCACCTATCCCAACACTATTATGCCAGCATACTATATTAAAACACTTTTTTTATAAACAACTCTCCTAGCATATCAATATTTCTCATCACTTTATATTATGTTGGCACAACATTGTTGGCAATGTTCTGAATAGGTTAAAGATGAAAGATAAGTAAAGGAATAAAATATTAAATCCTCTCATCACTTCGCTGCCCTGCTCATGTTCTTCTCTTCGAAAAAATGGTGGTAGCATATGTCCCCTTCCTCTACTGTTGTTGCCGCTGTAAGCCCTAAATCATTGATCGTCTTCTATCCGCATCACCGTCATAGTCAAGCATCTTCGCAACTCTTTCTTGGCCTTGTTTTCATCCTAGTGAGCATAATCGGTGAGTACTCTTCCCTGACCTTGTTTTCATCCTGGTAAGCATCAATCAGCGAAGAATTTCTCTATCTCGTCATTGTTTCTTTCACAATCGGTGACTCTTCTTTCTTTTCCTTCATATATTTGGCGGATGGCTAGGTTTTTGTTAGAAGAGGTGCAATGGATGTGTCCGTTGGTGGGGTGGAGGTGGTTTTGGGTGGGATAACTGATGGCTGTTCAGCAATGGGGTTGTAGTGGGGTCGGTCAATTTGTAATTCTGTATGTAAGAAGAAAATTAATTATTTATATGGATCATGAAAGGAGTGGAGCTGTTGCGTAGAAAAGATGAAGTGTTTAGTAGCAATGATATGTTGATGGATTAGTTAGTTTAAAATTGGTTTGGTTTGGTTAAACTTAATTGAAAGCAAGTAGCTAGTTGAGCTGAGCTCCATTATAATGTTGGTACTTATGGATTAGGTAGGTTGGTGTTACTGTTAGTGGAGTTGGAATTAGCATCTTTGTATACAATTCAATCATTCAAAAACCAACTCACAAAACATAGGATGATTTTGAGTTTCGGCCTTTTCTTCTTCGACTATATATCCCAATCCTAATCCCAACTCACAAAATCATGGTTAATTCATCTTCGATGATCCATCATACATTTCATACAAAAGAGTAAGAGATACACATAAGACCTGACTGACAAATGGTAAGATTGAAGAGTTGTAGTTAGTTAGGAATTGGAATTTGCATCTCTGTATTCAAGCGTTGTGCTGCTCCTCCTTGGTTCATTTCTCTCTCTTAATTTGCTATGAAGCTAATTATTTTTTCTACTCTAAAAAAGCAATTGAAAAAGAAAAAGACAAATTTAACAAGAGTAACTTGCTAACGTGGAAGATATGTAATAACTCTTGCTAATTTTCTAGCAGAACTAAGCTTAGCTCGTGGCACATCTTTTATGAGAAGATTTTGGTTTACTTTAACCGTAGGTGAGACTTACTTTCTCTTGATCTGAAATCTAAACTTGTGTATGTATGCTTTAAACATTCTATAAGTTGATTATTACAAGGTTTATTCAAATTTAGCATAACATGGTGTCAGTCTTTGTGTTTCTCATTGATCTATGAGTGCTTCTTTGGATGTTCATCAGTTAAATTATGACTAGATTGAGCAAGGTTAGCTAATGATCTATGTATTACTACATATGTTTTTGATTTACCAAAATCAGTAACATACTGAGATTTGCAGATGCTTTTGATTTATCAAATTTTGTATGTT
Source organism: Limonium bicolor (assembly GCA_023374045.1). Classification (NCBI taxonomy): domain Eukaryota; kingdom Viridiplantae; phylum Streptophyta; class Magnoliopsida; order Caryophyllales; family Plumbaginaceae; genus Limonium; species Limonium bicolor. The sequence continues at coordinate 129,022,293 of CM041782.1, forward strand.
TGAGTTACTAAAGCAAGAGTACAAGTCTTAAACTGAGTGATGTATGCAACTGCCAAGTGAAATTCTCGACGTGGCAATCTGCCTTAGAATCTATGAATAGATTATATCTTTAGCAGATACTTTGGAGAATATCTTTTCTATTTAATATCTGGGTCAATGAGAATGATGAGGCACTTAGGAATAAAAACCTCCACAAAACCAAAAAGCTTCGACTTCCCTACACATAATCCCTTAGTCAGCCCCGCTGAGCCTTTCACTATAAACCTTTTTCTGTAAACTCCACGATATGCCAACTCACATACATATACTTACCTACCTTTGCAATAGAGGATTACAAATGAGCTGGAGCCATGGCCCCTTCCCATCACCAAAAAACAGCAAATGAAATGTTCAAAGAAATCAGTGAGTTAATGCAACTCTAAAGCCAAACACTAAAAAAGAACATCGAGAATGTTTGAGAAAATCTATGAGAAAAGAAGAAGAAGAAACCGTTATCACCCAATAAAAGACCTTTGACCCATAAGTTGGTGAGCGTTAGCTGAAAGCATCAGATTTGAAGCATGAATCGTAAGCTTCGTGCTTGTTATCAACATGTCCCGTCATACTAAAAGGACCGTGAGTGAATGATTGTGACCTTACCCCATGAGGTCTACTAAGTGCGAGTGAATCTCCAATCTAAGCACCACATAAACAGACTACCCTGTTGCGGGTGAGGAATTTGTAAGGATCAGAAAGTCCAAAACCTCAAAAAAGAAATTCTTAGGAAAATACCGCTCTGAGCATCAAGAGTTTCATCACGCTATTAGCACATATGAACATACAAGAGAGATTGACCCGTATCCCTTCAAGAGAGTGAAGTGACTCACATATTTGAGTTCAACAATCACTCAAGATTGAACCAAAGATGTCTTATATTCATAAACCTCGTATTAATAAAGATGGGACCATACCCTTGCTCCAAAAACTGCATATGTACTTTGCATCTCATCTAGCATTTAACGTTTGCATGCATCATAATAATTCCATCTTTGACATCCAACTGGTAAGAATTATGCCTAGTCTCCTTGAAAGTCGATTTCAGTTGTAGTTGTTGAAGTGTTACTTTTGATAAAAAATAATTCAAAATTGGAGCCATCCGCAGCCATATAGAGACCATTCCGGAGCCATCCACTTTCATCCACAAGCCACATCGAGACCAGCCTTCAGAGCCATACTAGAGCCATCCCTGAGCCATACTAGAGCCATCTGGGGGTCATAATAGAATACATTCATCAGCAAGGCCTTGTCCACAGAGTATCAAACTACATATGGTCTGACCTCAATATGGAATTGAGTACGTAGGCAGCCCGCCCAGGGTCCGACCCCCTCATTGACAAAAGTTCCCCTTTCTTCCTCGCTGTCATCAAAAAATCCATCCCGGAATCATATTGGAGCCATCCCGGAGCCATGATCAGAACTTCACCAAAGTAAAAAAAACCATGAAAAGCCATTCACCTACTGCAAAGTGCATAGAGAACCCCACACAGCCACAATAAATCAATCACCGGAGCAATCAAGACTACTTCAAAAATTTCCAACCAAATCTATCTACCACATTGAAGCATCTCAATCAAATCAAAATCCACCAACCACATCAAACCCACCAACCACCCCGAGACTATTGGTCACACTGGAGCCATCAGTGCATACCGGATCCATCAACACATGCTAGAGCCATCTCTGAAATACCCCGAGTAATTATCACTTTAAATTAGTGAGGTCTAAATTAAATTATGAGCAACGATTATGACTAAACTCCAAACCAATAATAATAATAATAATAATAATAATAATAATAATAATAATATAATAACGTCGCGTGTACATAAGCTCATCCCTGAACCGAAGTTATAAATAATAATGCGACGCAAACACGAGCTTGTATACATGGGTGCACACTTCTAAACCGAAAACACGAGTATAGTCGCACATGTGTGCATATATATATACAAATATACATGTATATATATACGACTAACGTTACATATAAGTAAGCATGTCATGTATATACGTACAGGTATATACATATACATAACGTTACAAATTACAACGGGTTACAACAACATAGTCATATGTATATATACAACTAGCGACGCGACATGATAATATAGTCGCGTATATATATATATATATATATATACTTACAAAAAAATGATATTACAGCATTACATATACGAGTAACCACGAGACAAAATAAGATAGTCGCATATACGTAACTAACAGACATGATATAATGGAGTAGTCGCACGTACATATGGGTAACGAATAATGTATACACATTTATAAAAAAAATGGAACGAGATGTGCACTCGCCGGTTTTGAACTTGGAACCATTAGTATGTCTACAGGATGTCTTAACCGATTGAGCTGAGCTCATATTCAGTAATAGCCTGCACACAAGACAAGAGTAAGCATTATTAGTAGAGTAAACAAATAGTAAACAAGTAAATAAATACCACCATTATTACCTTCAGCCAGCTGTTATCCCATTACATAGGAAATCATTTCCATTCCCATACACGCGCAAACAATTCTCCTCTGTACCGGTTCGAACAGCAGCAGAACACAAGAAGATCCACTTTGTCTTCTTTTCCTGTTGGCACAAAATCCTTCACGTGCCTCATTCTTATCAGTGTCGAATTCCACAATGACAAGCAGAACATATATTGTATGTAAATTGCTTTATTGTTGTCGAGCTTCTGGTATTTATATGTCCATGTTGAGCTTTCGAGACGGACCGTGCTCCTTGGATTCATGAATTTTCCGTGATATAATATAATAAAGGAAGAGGATAATTAAAAAAAAACATATACTTAATATATGTTGGTAAATTATACAGACTTCGATTCCCTTCTCTAGCTATAACTGAAAAGAGGATGGTTGGTTGGTGCATGTTGATCATGCTGAAAGTTATATCGGGTGCGCTGAAAAAAAAATGAGGAAGAGGAAAACGATGCTCAACCCCATTTTCCTGCTCAAATTGCGCCAGCACCCGATACCAGCTTTACTCCTGTTACAACCACTCCTTCCCGACAGTAATATTTCCTTTTATTCCAGTATCAGTAACTAGTGCCAAAGCTTAAGATGACTGTTTAGTAGCTTAACCAGTATTTAACTCCCTGTCCCGAGATAACAGCAGAGTAACACCTCCCTCCCTTCTGCCCAGTCTCGACTGATACGAACAGACATTCACGCGACACCCCTTTTCTCTTCTCCTCTTGACACACCAGCCTTTACCTCTTTTCTATGCTTGACTGAAACAAACACTTCCCACTATTCTCGAATTAGCAACAGCATCAACGACAAACTACACGTTTTTCTACTGCACACCACATGCTCTGGGAAGGAAAACACAAAAAAAAAAAAAAATGAGACTGCTCAGAGATTGCTAACTTCCTCATTCTCTGCTCAAGTTACGAACAACTCTGGCTTTTCCTCCTTTTCATCGCGGCACTAACCCCATCGCTCTCTTTTCCTTCTCCAACGAATGAAGCACGACAGCTCCTGTTATGCTACCTAAACACCTCCACTCTGCCTCACCTTGAAGCCACAACAAAGCCGCGACTGAACCTTTCTTTCTGTTCCAGTTACCAAGCAGTGAAACAGGGGCTTACAAGGCCAACTGTTCACGGCTAGAAACCCACCTTCGAAAGCTCCTAAGACCACACCAGAGCAGAGGCGACGCCAGCTGAAGGAGGTATTCGCTTCAGCTTCACGAGGTCCATAGTCCAGCTCTTCTTTGGGCACAAGCAAGGTGCCAGAGCACAACATTAAGGGGCATAAGGATCAGGTAGGCAACGACATCATTTTTGTCAGTTAAGCCTTTCTTCTTTCTTTTAGTCCCTTATAGAAGCGGAACTTAGTTTCTTTTGCTTGAGCTGCCAAATCGACCCAGAACCCCATGCAGCATACTAAGCCTTTCCCTGTAAGTAGATTTTGTAGCTGCTCGAATAAGAACAAAAGGAATCGTGATTTGTAGTCTCTTCTTCCACTAGGAGTTCCTTGTTTTAGTTTCCCACCTCAGTTTCACCTCATCTTCTTTTTTTTTCCTTGGTTGCAGTGGGCAGCAACAACAGCATCAGTTTCTTTCCATTATGAGCAGAAATCGAGCTAAACAGCACAAAAAAAAAAAAGAGAAGGAAGGGCAGAAGGTAAGGTCGAGCAGGAACACGACCACCTACCCTCCTCTCTGTCTGTTCTTTCTTCCCCACGCGAGTACTGCTGTTCCTTCTTGATGTAGTGGACTGATAACTTATCTAAGTCTCGTAAAGTATAAAATCAGAAGCTTCAGTACAAGACTGACAGAGAGCAGAAACGAGAAACGAGACAGAAAGTGTTTAGAAGAAAAACTCCGCTATCAATCTTATTATTGATAACTTGAAAACTCCTCACCTGATCTGTTCAACACTTTGAACAATCACTCTCACGTCTAATTCTAGACAAAAACGTTGATTACTATCAACAACTCTCTTCTCTCTCAAGACTCTCTTTTTGCGGTAGAAGCTCTACCTTTTCTGATGTTTTGCTGTACATTTATACTACTTGGAGGCAGATAACAACCTCCTAAATCTACAAACAATCTTTATCTAAAACCAATATAAATACAAAATACAAGATCCTAAAATATCTCTAACTATTTCCTAGTATAATGCTGTCGCCTCTGATTTCACTCCTTCTTATTAAGTAAATACTGTTAAGATCTTCACTCAAAGCTGCTGACTGTAGAGGTTGTTGAGATAATATAGGCAGCCTTGGTTTGGGGATTTTGCCACATCAAAAACCTTCGGTAAATATACATTTACATAGCCTCTTTGGTTCCAAACACAACCGCAGTAGAGGAAGAAACCCGACAAACCGGTAAGGATACCTATCTCCTTCTTGTTCTGTGTATGCCGAGAGAAATGACACCCTTTGATACCTTCCTTCTATCTTTGAATGCTCACGCTGGAGAACCTCCTTTGAGCTTCCTTGTGGAGCTAAACCGTAGCCCCGCACACCAGAACATACGTACTTTGCTCATCTCTTCATTCACTCCTTGAACATACTCTGCACTAGTCTTCATTATCTTCTTATACACACGCCTCTGAAGTGATAAATCATCACTGAGACTGCCGCATCTTGCACACCAGATTGAGACACCATGTTTCATTCTCCTCGTGTATTTTTGTCTCTGCAGTAATAAAATTGCAAGACTGCTGCCTCGCACCAGATTGCAGACCAGACTGAAAAGAGTTCATCCCAGGATCGGTAATTTACTCCATTCCCTCTGGCTATTGCAAGTTTTGATCTCTGCTGTCGAATATAACCTCAACAAACTACTTCTGTCGCACCAGTACAATAGTAAGGTCCTACGGTTCCAAAAAAAAACAGGCTGTTGTTACGGACATATGGTGTGTGTATATACGCATGGCTATGAGGGTTATAACGCGTGACAAGTGGAGGTATATATATGTGAATCGTTGAGCTATAATGGGTACGCAAACAATAGATATGTGTACATACATATACGTGTATATTTGTTGGGTTGAATTGTTAAAACGTAACCAAACGGGTATGTGCTGGAAAAATATATATATATAATAATAACAATAAAATATATTATTAGATACATACATGTACATGCATATGGGGATAATGCGGATATACATATAGATATAAATACGTTTATTAGTGAATCGCGTTATAAGTCAAATAAGGAAGGAAATTAATTTAAAAGATTTCCGTAAAATTCTGTATATACCGTGTTGTACTTAGTAAAGCTTTAGTGATTTTTTTTATGCGATTTTAAAGTAATTACTATGCTATGTTTAAGGCCATATATCTAGGCCATGCACTACTAAAAAAAAGATGATTGCTAACAAAAAAAATCGTTAGTAAAATAAGAAAATCCGTCGGTAATGAATTTTACCGATAGAATACCATCGAAATATATTTGTAAGCGTTTTCCCCGTCGCTAAAATTTACTAATGAATAATATAAATTTGTAAGCAATCACCAATAAAAAGTTACATTCGTCACTATTATCATAAACGAAGTGAAATTCACTATCTATTGGTAATTACCAACGGATTTTCAATCCATCGGTAATTACTAAGATTTCCTTTCTGTTGGCAATTAGCAAAGAATTTCCTATTTATTGGTAATTGCTAAGGAATTATTAAAGGAGTATCATCTATCGGTAATTAGCGATGAATAACAACATATACCTATAACGTCTCTGCCGTCATTGGTTTCATATCAAGCATAGTCCATGAAATCTCAATTGTAGACACTTTATGAGCTCTCAATATATTTACGGTATACAAAATACATGTAGACGTATCAGTAAACTCTTTACATCTATAAATTCAAGTTTAACTGTAATTTCTTTACAACAAAATCGAATGACATTTAGAGTATACCAAATACATGTAATACTTTTAGTAAACTTTTTACATCTACAAATTCAACCTCTACTTTAATTGTAATCTCATACAAAAAATTCAATGATGTCTAAGGGACTGAATGCCCAATTATTCAAGCTCCCCCTCACTCTTTCCTGAAAGCAGAAAGCTAGAGAAAGTTTCTTGGCTGTCAACATCAGTCATCAGGTATGGCACCCATCTGTAACAAATAAACAGGAGGATCTCCAATATCAAGAGATGCCACAGATATTTAAGATAAAATTGAACATAACTAAAACTAGTGGCAGCAGAAAGTTTGAACAGAAATTTCATGGCAAGGAATTACAATATCCACCACTTCCAGCCAAACGACCAGTAAGTTTCATCTATAGTGGGCCACCTTACAAAAAGATGCATACCTTGGACCTCTCCATGACAAAATAATGTGAGTCCTCAATTTCGATGAAGCTTGTACTATCTCACTTTTTCCAGGTAGACAAGATTCACAATAGAGAAGAGCCTCTCTGATATGAAAGAAAAGTGTGTCAGACATAGAATTGATCATTCATTTGAACCAAAACCAAACAGTCTCTTAATAATTCGCACATCATCTAATTAAATTCTAAAATCAAAGGTTCATAGCTGTGTTACAGAGCTATCGTAAACTAGCAGTATCTCATAATAGAAACAAATACCAACTGCATTCATCACTTACCAAAGAATTATCACGCAAGGGAAAATGACATCATTTTCAGTCAGGAAAGGTCTATCTGCATAGATCCCTATAGCATAACAGAAGTGTAAGTCACGAACAATAATGAAAAAAATGTCAATTTCTTAAAATTGTCATAAACATTTCAATCAAGATAGTCATAGGATCGCATCAAGTGATGGTTAATATACATAAACCAAAGGAAAAAAAAGGGTCATAGCTCATCCAAGTCTGAAGTACAAATTGCAAATATTTGTACACTGTCTACAAGCAAGCTAATAAGCCTTCTCTGTTCACCCCTGCCCATGGAAAAAACGGGCTTGATAATTGCTGAAGGTCATTTTCAATCCCATAAAAAACCATACAACATTGCTCATACCATCAGCATGCCACATTGTCCAGTCATCATGCTCAAGAAATTACCTAAAACACCCACTATAATTCATACATTTTCAGAGAATAAATGGCAGAACAAAGAAAGAGTTCCATTACTACATAAAAGCATAACATGAGCATATTACCAACTATGAGAATGTACAAAATGAAAGGATGTAGAAGACAATACCACAAAGACACCTACCAAGTTAATCATAAATTCACAGTAATCAGTATAATCAAACTACAAAAAGCTAAACAACTGAGTAAAGCAAACTAGTTAGTAGTTACAAAGAAAGCAATCTGAACATGAAAACTGCAAAGTTAGGGGAGACTACCTGTGTCGACCACCCACATCTCTGAACCCATCAGTCTACTAGCATCGATTTCCAGCTTATAAGCTGGGATGTACTCAACCGTCCTGCAACTAAAGTGAGGTCCACCAAGTCTCTCCAACTTTAAATGCATAGTCTGCTTCTGCCAAAGGTTAGTAGGTCTTCTTCATAATCTCATAGTTACCTTTCTTTGAGTTGTATCTCTCAAAACCAGAAGTTTGGCATTATTCACTATTTCATCTTCATATTCACACAGAAAAGAATCACCTGTAGAGCTGCTATGAGGACAACCAAACTATATAGACATGACACTAAAGCCACATATGCATAGCCTACATCATAGCTTGGATCAGTAGCCATCAATTTTTAGTATCAGTTTTCATCTATTTTTCTGCAAGAAAGAAGAGTATCAATACACTCTGCAAAAAAACCTAAATATAAAGAACTAGGATAATATATTAAAAAATCAGTGCTCATGTAAACAATGAACTCTCGTAGAAGACTAGCAACAATGATAAAGACAAGTGTAAATTAACTTTACACACGTAGCATACAAAAAATCCACAAGTCATTAAGCTGACACATCGCTAGCTAACAAAAAAAATTCGGTTCAGTACTGATTGATCGGTACAATTAGAGATCAAATTACCGTAGGGAATGCAATGATAAATGGAGAGAAAAATATGGTGATATGGTACAATTAGAGATCAAGTTACCTGCTCTTCACTGCCAATCCCTCCATTCTCACAATCTTTCCCCCAAATCCCCTCATGTAACAGTTATATGTCACAATCACGCCCTTCCTCAACCTGGTTCTATCCGGCAAGACATCGTCGGCTAAGCAGAGCTTGTCGTCCAGTGGTATCGGCGGGTACAACCTCATCGACTCAGAGATCACCGCGTGAAGGTAGCTCATCCTATGCATGTCCTCGTAGCTGAACAGTGGCCGTTTTGATTCCAATTTCACTCCCGACCAGTCGATTTATTGGTTTGGTCAGAAAAGAGTCGACCTCGGACCGTCTGTTTCCAAAAATTTCCGGTTTCGAGGAGAGTTGCCACAAGAACCTAGTGAGGGCTGAGGAGGTGGTGTCGCATCCCGCAAGAATGAAGCTGATGACGATGTCACGGAGTAACGTCGGGGAATTTAAGTCATCGGTTTCGATGAAGTGGGAGAAGAGGTCTAGACGTTGGGAAGGAGGTGAATTAATTCCGTTCCTTCTCATGCTCAAGTCTCTGTTTTTGAGGATTTTGGTCGTGCATGAGGGAGATTGAAAAAACCTAGATCTGGTAGACGAGAAGAGTGCACTCAGACCTTTGTTTGCAAATTAATGCCGACAGATTTTGTGGAAAACAAAGTTGGTATGGTGGGAGAAGAAGGAGTTGCAGAGCAACATGGAGAAGAAAGGAGTACGAAAGAAACAAAATATCGGAAAGAAAGAGCAAACAGTGAGAGAGTGCATCGTAATTACCGACGATAAGAGTAAGAAGATAAAGTTAGGGGTCTTTTTCTCGAGTATTTGTAGGTAATTACCAACAAAACTAGATCTCTTAGTAATCACCTATAAATTTTTATTTATAAGTAATTAGTTATATAATCATTCATCACCAAAACTCAGAAAAACATATTTCACTATATTGATTATTACATTTGTTGGTAATTACTTATAAGAAATGATTGTCCGTTAGTAATTAGTTAGAGTATTTTTTCTCATCACTAATTACTTATATATTATTATTTTTCTCACTAATTTTACTAACGAAATATAAATTTATTAATAATTTTGATAAGTGAATTTGATCAACAATGATTCATTAGTATTTTGCCAATATTTCGTCACTAATTATTATATTTACTAACAAATTTTAATCTGTCACTAACTATTTGTTAGCAATGAAGAGTTTTTTAGTAGTGATGTAAAAAAAATATAATACATAATAATATAATTATTTTGTAATCTAAATGGTCACTATTAAATTTATGAGGTTATATGAATTTCTGGTGGAAAAACTATCATGATAGTAACCATAACTATCTACTAATATCTTGGAAATAATGTGGACGTATATATAGGCTTCTATTATGACCAAAATAAATTTTGGAAACCTTGCAAAATACTTTATACAAATAAATAAGTCATAAGGGAGTCCAAGGGTAATACAAATTAAATATAGAGTGCAAATGGTAACTTAAACCGAAAGGGGTAGTTTTGGGGATTTTTATAAGTATGGAATATGAACATTACAAAATAAAAGGGGTAGATTATAAAACTAGGAAACTATGTGGTATCTTCGTAAATACTATCAAATTGGTCAAAGAATAATTTAAGTGGTCAACCTTGACCACCTATGGAGGTTGACCAAAATAAAATGGTAGGGATAATTATTCTGAGTATTTAAATTAATATTAAGCCAAAAAGAATAACAAAAACTATTATTATGGGAGTATATGTAATTATCAAAAATGTTGGGCATAAATTGAGGCTTAACATTCGAAGGAATTGGCATATAAACCTAGTAAGGTTTTGGGAAGTTTAAGTAATAATATAAATCAACTAAGAGGTATAATATGGGGTTTAAATAATTACAGTGGGCTAGGATGTAATGATGAGGAAAATGTGGTGAATGGTCATTTTGGGTAAACTTGTTACTAGTTGATGTTTATGAATACCCTAAAACCTTAGCCAGAGGGAAGGACCTAATTAACGTATAAAACGACAATGTGAATGTCCAAGGAATTGGTAAAGCCTAAAGTTAATACTAAGAAGGTTTCTAAGAGATAATATTAGTTGAACATTCAAAGATGCACCTAGGGAACAACACCCGACAAAATGAGATAACCTAGAAAGATGTCACCACGGTCGTCACATAAAATCATAAACTGACAAGTGGTTTTAATAACGATAGGGCTGTAACGAACGCCAACCGGGACCCCGTGTGTGTGAGACAACTCTGGCTTCTGAACTAGGTATGGACATGTGTGGTTCGTATGTTGCCGTGTTACACGGCTTGTGTGCTGTGTGCCTTGTTTGACTATGACCACAAGACTAATGCATGAAAACGGATGTTTGTTTTACCGTGCTTATTTGCCTGTAGTGAGCTTGTGTAAAGTATGTGAATGGATTGCTTATTTTCCTTGCTTACCCACTTGCTACTATTGTGCATATTGCTTGCGCGCACACAGTAGTATAGTCCCTTCTCGTTTATGGAATTTGAGATGAGATAATGTGAACTATGAAAACAAAGAAAATTCTATTAAGGGGAACTCCTCCCTAACCATGGAGGACGTACCATGACACCCACTATGGTGTCTATTCATTAATGAGAATAAAGAGTAAATATCAACTGGAGGAACATGAAGATAACCCGGGAAGACAACATCTCGGGCCGCGCGGTATTGAATATATTCGGGAGTTGGTATCTGCATCAGATCCTTCGATTGACCATTGTGGAGCACATCTTGGGGTCTAAAGACGACCCCTCTTTCTCGATGAACGACGCCGGGATTGGAAGATTGGCAATTTGGGAAGCATGACCTGGGGTCTAGAGATGACCCCTCTTTCTCGACTTGACGTCGGGATTGGAGGATCAGCTAAATGGAGAGCATAACCTGGGGTCTAAAGATGACCCCTCTTTCTCGACGTACGACGCCGGGAATGGAGGTATGAACTATGGAGGAGATGTCCTCCAACGTGCGGTAATAAAAGAATTCACAAATAATCCTTAAAGAAACAAGGAAAGGTTGACACCTACATGATATGGTCACGGGATCTAACTATATCCCCAGACTGGGTGCATGGAAGGAGAAAGTGAATATATATTATGGGAACAAGAGAAAAGAAATGAAAACACACAACACTCGAATGATCCCATAGTGAGGATCATGGGTATAACATACATACGCATACATTTTATTATTACATGATTGTTGTTGCTATACTGGCAGCTTGTTGTGCTTGGTTGCGTGTTTGATGTGCTATGATGCCAGCATGTTATGCTTGGATGTTTGTTGATATTGCTATGCTACCTTAAAGTGTGTATGATATCATGATATATAGTGGTGTGCTTTACTGCTTTATTATAGCATGTAAATTGACTTAATAATATTCGACCAAGTAGTCGTGTGGCCCGGCAACATACGGGCTACACATGTTCATACTCAGCGTTTGCTGAGTCCTTTACACCCAATTTTTTCAGGTATTGTGCCGGACGATAACGGAGCGTAGGCGGGATGGCTACCATGGGGGTAGTCCATCAGGGCATAACTTTTGGATTGTGTAGTACGTTTAGTGTATGGGTTGTTACTAAACCCGAGATGTAATTCTCAGACTATGATTTGGTATTTTCATTGTGGACACTCGGTAATTGGAAATTGTATTTTGAGCTATATATGAGTTTTGTTTGAGGGCGGTTCCCAGTCATTTAGACCGTAACTTGATGTTGGTAGTATGGTTGTGTCAACCACGTGGGTGGTTGACGTCTGTGACACCCGGATGGAGTTTATTCCGCTGCATCGTTAACTTGTAATATGGCGAGGAACGTTGTCTGTATTGTTGAATGTTTATTTGGGGGTGTTACAATCTCAGATCCTTGAAGCCATGTCGAAGCCATCCCGAAGCTTTGAAGCAACTCTGGAGCCATCAACTCTTAAAAAAAGAATTTCCATCCAAGAACAGGGAGTCTTAATCCAACTAGTGCATTTATTTTTAACCATCTTACACTGCATATCATTTGCATCTACCCACAAGGTTCGTTCACTATCTAATGCATCCTTTTAACCCGTTAGGCAGCTATTACGCTACTAGTGTGGTCTCAATCTTTTCCTCTACTAGGGAGCTATTATGCTACTAGTGCGCGATCGTTCATTTCATAACCCGCTAGGCAGCTATTATGCTACTAGCGTGCTCCCGTCTTTTCCTCTACTAGGCATCTATTACGCTACTAGTGGGAGTTCGTTCATTTCATAATCCGCTAGATAGCTATTACGCTACTAGTGTGGTTATGTATTTTCCTCCACTAGGCAGCTATGACGTTACTAGTGCGAGATCGTTCATTTCATAACCCGCTAGACAGCTATTACGCTACTAGTACGGTCCCATCTTTTCCTTCACTAGGCAGCTATTACGCTACTAGTGCGAGATCATTCACTTCATAACCCGTTAGGTAGCTATTACACTACTAGTGCGGTCCCGCCTTTTTTCCTTTACTAGGCAGCTATTACGCTACTAGTTCAAGATCCTTCATTTCATAACCCGCTAGGTAGCTATTACGCTAATAGTGTGGTCTCGTCTTTTCCTTCACTAGGCAACTATTATGCTACTAGTGCGAGATCGTTCACTGTATAACCTGCTAGGCAGCTATTACGCTACTAATGTGGTCCCACCTTTTTTCCTCCACTAGGCAGCTATTACGCTATTAATACAAGATTGTTCATTTCATAACCGGCTAGGCAGCTATTACGCTACTAGTGCGGTCCTGCCATTTTTTCTCCATTAGGCAATTATTACGCTACTAGTGCGAGATTGTTCATTTCATAACCCACTAGGTAGCTATTAGCTACTAGTGTGGTCTAATCTTTTCCTTCACTAGGCAGCTATTACGCTGCTAGTGTGAGATTGTTCACTGTATAACCTGCTAGGCAGCTATTACGCTACTAGTGCGGTCCCACCTTTTTTCCTACACTAGGAAGCTATTACGCTACTAGTACGAGATTGTTCATTTCATAAACCGTTAGGTAGCTATTACGCTACTTGTGCGGTCCCGCCATTTTTCCTTCACTAGGCAGCTATTACGCTACTAGCGTAAGATCGTTTCACATCCACTTGCTAGGCAACTTTTACGCTACTAGTACGGTACTCAATCAAAGTATTATAGGCTCGTCATAAGTCCTATAGCTAGATGTCAAGTGGTCTAGCTGAGGCTCATCGTAAGTCCTTGTACTTTCAATTGCATTCTAGGCTAGTCATAAGTCCTATGACTAGATGTCAAGAGGTCCAGTTGGGGCTCTTCTTAAGTCCTCGTGCACCCCAACCAATCTATTGTAAGTAGTATGGGCTCATCATAAGTCCTATAGCTAGATGTAAAGAGGTCTAGTTGAGGCTAGTCATAAGTCCTCGTACTTTCAATTGCATTTTAGGCTCGTCACAAGTCCTAGGACTGGATGTCAAGAGGTCTAGTTGAGGCTCGTCATAAGTACTTGTGCACCCAAACCAAATCAAATTGTTCGTATTCTAGACTCATTATAAGTCCTAGGGCTAGATGTCAAGGGGTCTAGTTGAGGCTCGTCATAAGTCCTCATACATTCAATCACTACATTCTAAGCTCATCATAAGTCCTAGAGCTAGACATCGGGGTTTAGTAGAGGCTCGTCATAAGTCCTCTTGCACCCTACATTCTTACACTCACGATCGAATCCCAACGCACAACAAATTCGTAGTGAGAATTTTTGGCGCCCTTTCACCTTGATCCTATTCTACAAGGACTTGTAGAATTGAATCAAGGGGAGCCATCTGTAGACACTAAAAATTCTCACCCCATAAAGTAAAATTCAAAATATAAATAAAATGAAAAGGGTCATCGTCTTTCTAGCTTTAAATGTGCTAATGTACGTACTAAAATGAATCCATTGTTTTATTGCACAATTTCCAAACATTTGAGGAAAAATACATTCTTTTCGAAAATAAATTTCAAACAATAATTTGGTTTTACACTCAGTGTTTTATTTATCTATCTTTATGTTGGTTTATTTTGCATTCTTCCAAAATAAAACACTTCATTTCACTCATAAGACTGTAGACACCAAAAATTCTCACCCCATAAAGCAAATTCTGAAATAATAAATAAAATAAGAGGGGTCGTCGCCTTTCTTTTTAAAATCTATCAACGTACGTGCCAAAACAAAACCATTGTCTTATGACAAAATTCTTAAATAAATTTTCAAAACATTTCAGACAAACATAGTTCTTCAAAAATGACCACACTTAGTTTCTAATCTTTACGATTATCTCCTTTCATAATTTCTTTTGTAAATCAACTCTTCATTTAATATCTAGCAAACACATCCTATATTTTTGGATATTTATAAGCTAACCCCAATGTCATTTTAACACTTATATTAATTTTCCAATATTTACGGTTTTACCCTATTTATTTTCTAAACCTTACAATTTAATACCTTTAACCTTATAAATTCAATTTCTAAACTTTTCTCACTAACTCTTGGTCAATTACTTAGTTACCACTAGTTTGACCTCTCAATTACAGCCACTACCCATATCTTTTAATATTTGTCATTTTGACCTCTAAGTTTACAAATGTTACAATTATGTCATAATTGTTATTATAACCTATAGTTTTCACCCCTTATTTTATAAATTCCAGTTCAACCCCTAAATTTTTGAAAATTATGCAACAAACCACATAACAACTCGGTTTTTAATTATATTTTTCCTTAATTACAATTTTACCCCAAAATTTTATAATTATTATATTTTATATTATAATTCATATTAAACTCTAAGTTTCAATATTTTAACCTAAGTTTTGGTCAACCTTTGACCTATACCATTTTCACCCTTACTAATTCTTTTCCACCCAGAATTTTATAAAAAGTACACCTAGACCCCAAATATTCCTAGAATTTACATTTAACTACCAAATATCATTTTTAACTTATAATTTCTTTTATTTACCAAAGCAACCCCTCATTCTCGGCTTTATTTTATTACCCCTACTAAACTTCTCTTTTTATGATATTATACTCATTCCCTTAGTCTTTATAACTAACACATTTAAATACTTTTAATTACTTAAATGGTAACAAGACTAATTCATGAAAGTCTCTAAATTTGTAACTATTTTTCTACCCAATTTTAAAGGTCTCTAAAGTTTCTAAAATGTCATATTTATCTCTGATTTTTATGGCTAAGCTTACACTATATTATATCAAACATATATAAGCATAAAAAACATAAAACACTTAATTAAATAGCTAATTTATGATGGCTAGAATACAAGCTTATAAATTCACTCCAAAGCATTATAATTAAGCCTTAATTAAGTACATAATTAAGCTAATAAAATGCTCACCAAACAGCATAGTTTTGGTAATTATAAAATTAATGTTATAATTCATTTTATAAGTTATTTTGTAACTCATAAATCACTAGCTACTTAGTCATAAGTTTATATGTTGATTTATCTCATTTCCTAGGTTAAAGTAACCCATTTTAAAATCTATGATCTCAATTATATGATAAATTAACAATTAAATACTTAAAATATTATAATAAGTATTAAGTAAGGATATCAACCTTTAAGCTTAATTTGTTGATTTTCTAACAGCAAGAATTCAGCCCTAATTACCAAGATAAGGAGAGATTATTCGATGAACATAATCAAGGGTTTAAACCATGAATTAAGGCTTTATGAACAAGTATAAACCTTACCCTTGAAAATGTAATTCTCCTTGGTTATTAATTAGCACTTAGAATTTGACAAAAAAAACAAGGCTTGGAAGGCTTCATTTCGGTGGCAATCAGAAGAGAATTAAGAGTCAAAATGTTGCTCTTAAAGATCAAAGGAAAGAACATGTCTTAAGCTTGAAAGATGGCATTACCTTAAGCACTTTATAAGGTACTTTCTGCCCAGAAACTTGCCTAGTTCAAAGGGGTGATTTGAAGCTTGGAATACATTTTAAAAGATGAAGGAATAAACAATGTTCATAGGATCGCGATCCTAGCGTGGGATCGTAAGTGACCCCTAGGATCGGATGGGATCAAATTGTGGGATCGTTTGATCCTACAAAAAGTGAATTAATAAAAAATATACATATGTTATACACAACTTATATTTAAAGCATAAAGTTTAATTTGAGTAAGAAAATATAGAATTATTGAGTTAAAAAATAATAAAGTAAGACCACAACTATGACAATACATAATATTGTCCATAAACAAAATAAAATAAAATGATATAAGGTAGGTTAAACATAAATTAAATCCAGATACTTCATTATTTTTATGTGAGTCTTTATTTATTTCATCACCCTCCCAATGAATATTATGAGCTACAACTTTTTTATTTACAAAATCAGGATTTTCACATCCATGTCATTCAAATGAATCCGTAAGCAATGGAACACAAAGTCAAAATGATTTCTAAAAGCTTATTGTTTCAATTATAAACCAATAAAGGAAAAACAATCAGATTAATTAGTAATATTTTATAAATTTATTGGTCCTTTTAAGTTATTTTTTTCATTTTCTACTTTAGATTTTTATAAATTTGAATTTTCCCACCATTACAATATACAATAAAACTTTGAATGTCAGACATTTTGTGAACACCTATTGTAACACCCCTACCATTAATACAATGCTTACCGTCCAATCACCTTACACATCAGATACACGCAGCGGATACTTACTTACATACAATGGGTGATACAATGCCGTTAGTCACCCACGTGACTAACAAGACTACTGTTACTACATACAGCATCGGTCTGATGGACCGGAATCCCGAGTACTACAAATCTACAATACATTCCCCGTTTACCAAATACTACTACAATCTTCATTCAATACAATACTCCAAGTACAATACAATACGATCTACATACCGAGTTTACTAAGATCCTTATACAAGTATAATACCTCTTCCAAGTTTATACGTACTCACTACGAGACTACTTACTACCCATTCCTCACAACTACTTACTTTCTAAGTACAAGGGTGTGCTAATCAGTACACCTCTACATTCTACTACTACCATCCAAATGTAGTCAGCGGTCTCGTGCCTTGACCATATCCTCTTCGGGTACCTGCACACTAAAAACGTTCCCCCAAAGGGGTCAGCTTTCGCTGAGCATGATAACCGCATACCCAGCGTACTAGTGAGGGTACGCCGACCACTTGGTCGAATACATGCGGTTGATTTCATTCAAACATACATGCATACATGCTCTTATACAAAATATTACAATACATTACGCAAGACATACACACATACATACACTTCATTACATACAAGAAGTACAACATCAACCATTCAATACATACTTACCTTTTTCGACTTACACATGCACGTTACATACACAATATACAATACTTGTTAGCTTCACTGGTTCACCCGGGTTAATCGGGTGGAGATTACTCTTTTACTCGTTACTTCATACATACGCATACATACTCATACATACTTACGGATCCATACTTACTTACTCTTACTCTTACTCATGTTAAGTCGTCGGGACCTCCGGCCCTGGGGACTACTCCGTCCCACCTCCGGGATTTACTTGACTCACCAATCCGGGATGCTACCCATTTAAGGGATTTGGGCCGCGGACCAGTTAAAAGTCAGGAATTGCAGCCAACCTCTTGTGACTCCGCATCCTCACGCGTGGCCGAAGCTATATCGGACTTCTACTAATTCCGGTTTACTCACTTAAGTTAGGAGTTAGGTAGTTAGGAATTAGCAGAAGTCATTCATTCAAGCCACAATAATACAATACAAAGCTCATATCCACATCCATACAAAATACAGTGCAATATACAAGTACACTACAAAATACAATACACATCATCATCATTCATATGTTTCATGAATTATACAAACTATTGTTCAAGACAAATATCAAGAACAATGTAAACAAGCACAGGTAAGTGCAATAATGTCCGGTTCGTGCATTTATCTTATTTAGGTGATCAAATAAGCACACAAATCGGGGTAGCCAGATTAGGATACAGGGCATGAAGAAATCATACCTTCCACCGTTGTACTTGTATCCCAACGTTCCTCCGGTGTTCACAAAAAAAAAATCTATTATATACATACAACCGAATAATTAATCTAACTATCATTAATTTAATTCGGTTACCCTTACGCTGCCTAACTCATACTTACTAAGTCTTCGCATTCTTATACTTACATCTTATTTACTTACTTTCATCGCTTAACAATGGTAACTTACTATATATGCACGTATGTATAGGTGAGTATACATATACATACATACATATACTAACCATAGTCTTATAGTTTTTTTTTTTTAAGTTTTGACCCGACCGAACTTGCGACCGATCTTGCAAGTTCGGTCCAAGTCAGTAGGCTACATCGGGTGAAAATTCCAGGGCCGACCGACCTTGCAAGTCCGGTCCAAGGTCGGTCCATTCCAGTGAGTTACTTAACGGAAAATTTTAGCCCGACCGACCTTGCAAGTCCGGTCGCAAGGTCGGTCCATTCCAGTAGCTTACAAGACGGAAATTTTTCTGGCTGACCGAACTTGCAAGTCCGGTCGCAAGTTTGGTCCATTCCAGAAGGTTACTGACGGGAGAATTTTTCTGGTCCGACCGAACTTGCAAGTCCGGTCGCAAGTTCGGTCCATTCCAGAAGCATTCCCGTCTTTGTAAATCTGGGCTCGACCAAACTTGCAAGTCGGTCGCAAGTTCGGTCCGACCCAGTATTTGCATTTTTACTTCTGTTTTCAGTCCTATACTTTACCCATTGTTTCTCCAATCTTCTTACATGTAATCCCACATGTTTAAACACTACCTAGGCCCTTCAAATTGCCTTTGTTCATCCACCAAATTATTTACTAATCCCATCAATCCACTTACACAATTTCATCACTTCCCTTCCACACTTACCACAGTTTTGCATCCTTCAATGCTACAGATTTTTGTTCCAACTTCTAACATCCAATACTTCCTCTACCAATGTCACTCCTAGCATCCCAAATACCTCCTCTTACCAAGCCAATTCATTTCCAAGCGATTGTACCATCTATACCCAAGTCCAACATTCATTTTACCAAATCTTGCACACTATTTCTTCTTAGTTCTACAATGCAATCTTATACCTCTTTGCTACAGATTTTGACACTTACTCTCCCCTTCTCTAACCACCTCTTCTAATGTCATTTCTAGAGTTCCGAGTACATCAACAATACATTATTATCTCTCCCAATCTACCCCTTTATCTTTCTCTATCAAAATCTGTTACAACACCGATTAGCCACCTAGTTTCTAGTTCACTAAGTGTTATAATCCTAGGCAAATTTTGCCATCGTCTCCCCTATATTTTTACACACTCTCACCACAATGTTTCCTCCCACATTACATCATCTCACCTGTTTATACACAACATCAATATACAAGCTCCCATACACAAATACCAATACTAAAACACTACTAAAAATTCCTGCACTCAACAACCCAATACCCAACTAAGTTTCAATACATTTTACATGTCTTTCAACGGTTTTAAGCACTTAGATTCTCCTGCACAATACATTACTACACAATACCATTTCCATTACTCATTTCAAACTTCTAAAATCTGTTACACATACCTATACGAGACTACACAAGGGTGAGTTTAATTACCTTGTTTTCCTTCTAGATTTTCTTTGTTCTTCTTGCTCTTCCTCCTTCTTCTCCTACCGGTTTTAGTCTCCCAACCAATCTAACATCACAACCCATCCTTAAATACACCATTCAATACTAAAAATTAACCCTAACATTATTTAAGCTTTTAATGTGGGTTTTAGGGTTTAGAAAATTTCTTACCTTGCAAGGGTGTAAGTGAATTTCGGAGTGGTTCAAGAACAAGATTTCTAACTCCTTCAACAAGCCAAAATCGGCTAGAGTGCAAAGAAACCAAACAAGGTTTTAGCTTCATTTTCTTTTTGCCCATGAGGCTAGAAAAACAAAGGAGTTTCAAGAAGATTTTTACCTTAAAATGACAAGGAGGAAGAGGTGGTTCTAATGGTGGTCTTGAAACTCCAAATGCTCCATACCCATGGAGATGAAAGTTGTTGTTTCCGATTTTTGAAAAGATAGGAATGTAGCTCTTGATGAGAGGATTCCAATGGTGTAGTTTTTATAATTTTTGGAAGAGATTCAAGGGGTTACAAGAGGAGAGAAGTAGAGTTTTGTGTGGGTGTTTCCATTTCTCCATGGAAATCGCTGGAGGAGGAAGAAGAAGAGAAAAGAGAGAGTGAGGGTGGGGGTTCACGTGAGAGAAGAGAATGGGGAGTAGGAGAGATAGTGTGTGAGTGAGTAAGGTAATAAAGTAGGTTAGTTTACTTTATTAGTTTTGTTGTTTTGGAAATAAGAGAGTGAGTGTGTGAGAGAGTGTGAGAGGGGGAGTCCCCATCGGACACACACAGCACACACATACCACTTTTACTTTTTATTTTCAAAGTGGACACATAAGTTTTGGTTATTTATGTTTCTACCCACAACTTCTCGTTTTTGACAGTTTTTACTAATTCCTCGTTTTATTGATTTTATTGGTCCTAAAGCTTCACTAATATTTATTAATGATTATTTAGTTGACCAAAGTTGTTACAAGTCTATTTGACCCGCTTAAAGACACGTTTTCTCGGTTACCTCGAAAAACGCGCTTTAAGGTTCGTTAGTGGTTTTAATCCGTTTTAAGGATCCATTTTCTTCGGGAGTTGTTCCCATATATTATTTAGGTCTTATTAAACCTTTAGAATCCCTATAATACTCTAACCGAGGTCTCATACCTCCTATGGTTATTTAACGCTTATTTAGCGTTTTTCGTCTTTTAAGCGTTTCTTTATTTCTTTTGGATTTATTTTTCCTTACCAGTATTAATTAGGTACCATTAGGCCCTTAAATACGTATGAGATTAATTTTAATCCCTATATTTAAGTTCGGGGTATTTCAATCTACCCCCCTTAGGAACTTTGTCCTCAAAGTTGTTCGAGGTTATAGGTTTACAATGCTTACTCATTCTTACATGTCTAATACCAAAGCCATACCTTCCTCCTCCTTACAATTCCCAAATCCATTACTCAGGGTCTCTACATACCATACCATACCAATGTACTATAGTTACTCCAATCCGCATTACTACCGACCATCCGGTTCCTCATTACCAATTTGTACATACATACAATGCATGGCTATTCCCAAAGCAATGCAATACACATTCCAATCCCGCAGGCACTCAGGTCATCTCGACACAGGACTCCTCTATGTCCTGCTGCCCTTGGAATAATACAACATGCTACACTACTACCTTCTCCGGTATATGCTTCCAGCAAATCCTCATTCTCCATACTAAGGGAAATTCTTTCACTACTACCGATTAAAAATTTTCTAAACACACAACTCCATATTCCAATTTATGTTCATTACTTCTATCCTATGTGTGATTCTTGTGACCACTTGAGGGGAGCTTCAAGAATCATTCGACCCTAATGTGATCAGCATCAATGTTGAACTATCTTTCCACCCCAATTTGTGTTCGGTTTCCCTTGATCTGATCAGGATCAAGTTCGACTTCTCACATCAGGTTCAACCAAACAAATAATTTAATTGTTTTCATTTTCTATCTTTTTATTCTTTCTAGTCGTGATTACAAATCCATACATCTCCAAGGGATGGAATTCGTCCATCAATCATCCTCACTCTACTTCCCAAATGCTTTACTCCGTGGTTCAATACCTAAATGCTCACTTCATTGACTGTTACTACTTCCATTCATTACTCGCCATCATCTCCAATATTCTATCCAAGAAATACTACACTTATAAGATTTAGTTGACTTCAATTGTTTCAAATATTTTACTTACGATTCCATTACTCGTAAACTTCATTCATCTACTATCCTCATTCATTTCGTACTACTTCTTCAAAGGTTACAATACTTGTAGAGCTCCGTCCACTACTCATTACTTTTCTTTTACTAATACTCTTACATTGGTGTTACAAGATGGGTATATTCGCCCTATGGTATTCGCATGTCTAATGCTTAGTTACCACAATTTCACTATGATTGAATACGTATGTTTATATAACGTAAGTACCACTCATCGAATAGATTCTCTTTTGTGCTATGCACATTATAGTTTTATGTGTTTTATTTATAAAACTTGCATTAAGCGGTTTTCGCTCTACCCCCCTTAAAAGGGATTACGCCCACGTAATCTACCATATTTTATTATTATTAAACTTTGGTTTAATCAGTTTGGGCAAACTGAAGCGTTTAGCTTCACTACGGTATACTATATAATATGCTCTGGTCAACAGGGTCTTAACCATACCAATGGTTTACTCTTTGCACCAAGAGTTCCTATATGAGTTTGTTTAACTCATATTTAATTCGGTTCTAGCCTATTAGGCTTCAAGGCATTAATAGCCATTTTGCTATACTTACTAGGGCCCACTAGCTTCTGCTGCGCGACCTTGATAACTTGGGTTATCCACCCTTCTTGTTATCCTTAACGTGTTACACATCACTTTTTTACCCGTCTATTATGGGCATAAGGTTTATTAAACAAATGCGGTATTCTTTTGCCGTGTTTGAACTCAATGAGTTTAAGATTTATAACCAGCTCTCTGGTAATCTTCTGCACATGCTATTCGTGCTTCTACGATTATTCGTTAAGTTCCTCTGACTTATTGTCAGGCGAGGTTAAGTCACCACTTAACTGTAGTGCTTCCTCTGTTGTCAATAGCTTCTGAATTATACCACTTCTTCTGGTTCAGTACAAGTGTCCTTTACTTGTCTGACCTTGCATTTTCTATGCGTCGGTCCTTGTGACTTTGTTGTATCTTCTTTCACCTTATATTCCAATGGAATTCACATCTTGTGATTGTTAGTGTGTTTCGCACTCTTCGTGCTTCTTTGGCCTTAGGCCGCACGGTTTGTTGCTAAGCTTGCTTAATTGGCTTGTGCCATGTTTGTTGGTGAAAAGAAGGGTTTACTACGGTTTACATTCTTCATATCCCTAGCCATCCCATTAGATCATTAGCTGCACAAGTGCAATACCAAAACACTCAGTCATACAGAGTGCAGAGGCGTAAACGCTTGACAGTAAGTCACTTATGTGATAGGAAAGAATATTTCTGCCTGTAATCTCATACTTATACTCCGTGTCATTGCTTAACTACTTCCTCATAGCGGTCGCCTGTTGCGCACCGTATTCTTACTCATTGTACAACATTGTTTTTACTGTTTCTGTTACTGTGATAGTTTCTCTTTACTCATTGCCATTGTCATTGGCACCATTCCCTTATGGTATGAATACCCTGGGGTTTCCAATGTTCGTGTGTATGACGGTTGTCGTAGCATACCACAATATTAATATCTTCCCAATGTGGAGATGTTCTTCCATTTTAGGTTTCATGTGTAGGTTAGCTTACCTCACATTCCATTATCATTTATGGTACAACTCACCAAGTATCTTGGTTGAACGAGGATGAAGTGGTTTATCGAGTTGCAAGCCCTCTTGAGCGTTGGTCATTCGTGGTGTGCAATGTGCATCCACATTGATTGTTCATAACAATGACTGTCTTCCAGTGCTGAGCATTGGTTTAGGCTCTAGCTGTGTAGTTTTACTTTTGTATGTACATCACTGGGACATCCCAAGAAACTTCAAGGGTTTTCTGGTCCCGTTCTCCAATTGAGAGTATTCTATCACTGGTACATGAAAGTTCTTGTTGAGGGGTTTGTCTCCACTCATAGGTCTAATGACAAGGTTTGCTATGTTGGTGTTTACACAATGGTCCACTATATGTTTGGGTGCATATGGAGTATGCTTACTCCTTTAAGTCGTAATGGTTTGGAAATCTCATTTCTTTACTCCATCACCCCTTGGCAATATCTATTGCGTGGCTTTATTGTTATAGTAGGTGGAAGCCTTTTCTAAGGTTTCACATCATCACCGCATTGGTGGTCTTCGGTTAACGAGGGGTACCTTCCCTTGGGTTTCTCGTAGTGTCCAAGTGTGGACTAGGCCAATTTGGTGTTATCCTGATTCTTATGCCTCCGTGTTATTGTTGCTACCATAGGCATGGAGGGTAATTAAGAGCTTGTCAACTGTATGCTAGGCTGGTGCTCTAGTGACAGTGACACTGTGATGGCCATTACTCCAAGCCACTCATAAGGTTGGGTTTGGATCGATGGTCCAGTTGTTGATTTCTTGTCGTACGAGGCAATATGTCTTGCAAGTCTTGTTACCAATGGTGTGGGTTTTGCAACCGTTTGAGTTCATATAACGTATTTGGTTTACGGCTTCTGAGCCGTATTGCTGCAAGCTATGCCCTTGCAAGCTGCTTATACATGTCTCCACTCCATGTATACCGTCATAGGTTGAGATATTATTGGGCTCCATGGTAAGCCGTGACATCACGCTTCCGTTCATAGGAGACCCTTTAGGCAATCTGGTGTTAATAGGTGCCTCTCAGTATTTTAGGGCATTTTCTGTTAAGTGAAATCCCTTCGGTGTCCTAACCGAGTGTCCGTTTTAGCTCCCGTGCTCATATCATTACGCTTGTTCAACTGTTGTTAACGCAGACACCCTTCAAGGATCGTTCATGGGTGTTGGTAGCTGTGCCGTTACGTCCGGCTAATGTTTATAACATGTGTTGTCCTCTATACCGTCTTATGGTATTGTACTTGAGTCGTCCCTTTTTGGGTTATGACGTCTCCCGTTCTTGGGTAGACTGTTTACGCTTGCTCCTAGTATTCTTGACTAGGTTTATATTCCTCTCCAATGATGGATTGTGCTTCGTAGTAATCTTGTGATTGCTCTTGGGAGTTCTGTCCCGTTTGCTGAGCATTGTGGTGTTCACGTTAGGCAACTGCCTTACTGTGTTTAGGCTGGGTGTACCTTCCAGCTATCACGTATTTGTTTGGCGTCCTCGAGACATGTCCAATGTCTATATTTACTAGTCTGTGCTTTTTGCACTTCCCAGTCTTCATTCCTTATCTTCAGATGGGTTCTCTGAGTTCCTTGATACCTGGTCGTCTAAGGTGTCCAGCTGTTCTGGCTTGAACTCACTCATGGTCCGTAGAACAGAGTTGACTACTTCCCGTGCGTTGCACACTACATGTATACATACGTGGGGTACCATATTGATACGTTACCACTTACCCAACTATATGTCGGGCCCGCAAGCTCCTTCGGAGTGCGGTTGTCCCACATCCCATAACGGGTACACTTGTAGTGTTCGTCACACACCTAGGTGAAGTATTCTGTTGCCAACTCCTCTTGTATCATTCTATGATACTCACCATAATCATGTTGGTTCGGTTTTAAAATCCAAGGTTTTTAAAAGAAGGTTGTGGTTTTGAAAGGAAAATTTTGGGTTTTAAAAAAAAATGGTTCGGTGTTAAAAGAAATCTCTCATGGCATAGCCATGTTTGAGGTCTTGACCAACACTAGTAGAAAAAAGATTTTTAATGACGACATTTAAACCACGGTTAAATGGGAAACCGTGGTTTAAAGTTTATAAACCACGGTTATGATAGCAACCGTCATTTAAAATACACACCAGAGTGCATATACCACGGTTTTCGGAGAACCGTCGTATATAGGTTACTTATATACCACGGTTTTCAGGCCAACCGTGGTATATAGTACACGCCAGAGTCGATATACCACGGTTCTTGGAGAACCGTCGTATATAGGGTTTCTATATACCACGGTTTTGTTAAAACCGTCGTTTTTAGTCGTGGTCACAAAACTTTAAATGACGGTTCCTTGTTAGAACCGTGGTATATAGTCTCCGCGGGAATTCAAATTTTCGCCGAAAATTAACGCGGCTCTTTCTCTTTCTCTTTTATATATATTTTCTCCTCACTCTTTTACAACCTACACTGTCGAACAAGGATGCTCTGCAACTCTTCTCCTTCTTCTTCTTCTTCTTCTGCGCCTCTGTAATTTTTTCAACCCACCGGCGAACATGCATGCTCTTCGCCATACTGGAAAACAAGGAACACATGCTGCGCCTCTGTAATTTTTGCAAACCTAACCGGTGAACAAGGACATGCTGCGCCTCTGTAATTTTGTGCAACCCTAACCGGCGCTTCGCCCTCTCTCATTCTCTTTCACGGTAATTTTGCAACCTACCGACGAACAAGGAACATAATGTAACTTCACTAATTTTTTTAGCAACCCTAATACACAAACAAGTAACATACATGTTCTGGCCTGTTCATTCTCTTCTGTTTGCGGAGAAATTACATTGAAGGCGGCGGCGTTTAATCGCCGGTGAACTGGGAAAAACAGACTATAAACCACGGTTTTACATATAACCGTGGTTTATTGTTGATTATTATAGACTTTATACCACGGTTTTAAGTAAAACCGTCATTTATAATGCACTATATACCACGGTTCAGACGCCAAACCGTGGTATAAAGTCAGTGAATGCTCGCGGGAAGGGGTCTTAAACGACGGTTTCGACAAACCGTGGTTTTTTCGCTTACTTTAAACCACGGTTATGAACCGTCGTTTATCTCAATTTGTGAATATACGACGCGAGCATAAACCACGGTTCCTAACCGTGGTATATAGGCAAAATAACCGTGGTTAAAAACATTTTTTCCACTAGTGAGTCTAGCCTCTCGCTGACTGGTATGTTCTAAATACAGTGGTCGGGCCGTTAGGCCTTTCCAAGGTTCCATTCCTTCAATTTCAAGACTTGTGATCCCATAGTTGCTTCATTGTAGTCACGGTACATTACTATGTACCTGTGGTGTGTTAGAGTTTCTTTACGTATCTCTGTCCTTACTGCACTTGCCGTGGCAAGTGCGTGGTACTGGTGGTTTATGGGTAAACCGATATCGGTCACGGTATGGTTTTCACTGGTACTTGATAGTCTCGTTGACTCTTCCTTTGATCTTATCGATGATTTACTTAGGTTAATTAGTCTTCTGAGTAACTTCTCAGTAAGCTTGACCTGGTTGTCACTGATCAGGGTACTTCTCCAATCCTTGGAGGTTCCCGTTCTATTTGGTTTAGTGTCGTTCCTTGTGGTTCGTTCCCACACATTTGTGGTGGTTACTGAGCCTTCCTTGTTTAGGTACTACGCTTGTAGTCCTATTGGATTATATCTCATGGTTGTTCTTGTAGTCGTCTGAGCTGTATTGGCCAGGTATTGCAACCTTAATGGCGTCGTAGTTTTGGAGTTAACCGCTTCCGACTATGTCCTTAGTCAGCTAGCGTACCGTTGGTGGTATTATTCAAGTATTACTATCCCGTAGACTTGTGTCTTGGGTTCCGTTGCTGCTCCCTTCTCCATTCCGTTGCACGGTGAGTGCTTCTTTCCTGCTGTTGGTTAACTAGCTAGGTTTCACGACTGCTAAGCATGTCGCCCCACGTTGTTGTAAGTTGTAGCCTCCTTGTGGTTGGAGTGCTCATTCCACCGCTATTAAGTGCGGGTATTGTTGTTCGACCGGGATCCATCCCCGGGACTTCCAGTTCCTGGAATCTACCATATGTCGGTTCTTGTTTACCGTGTGATTGCTTCACAACTGCCAGATCGGGTTTCCCCCGAGTATGAGAAGGCTTTTCTTCTCTCTGGCGTCCTTACCCAAGTTATATATTGGGGTTCGCGGCGGGCGGGTCTGGTATTGTAGGTATCCGGTACTCACCGGTAGTTCCTAACTAGCATATCTCTAATGCTAACACTCAGCCTTTAGCCCTAAGCTTCTAATTCCTAACTCGGTATTCCTAAACTCGGTATATCCAGTCATCAGAGCGATACTTCGCTCTGATACCACTTTTTGTAACACCCCTACCATTAATACAATGCTTACCGTCCAATCACCTTACACATCAGATACACGCAGCGGATACTTACTTACATACAATGGGTGATACAATGCCGTTAGTCACCCACGTGACTAACAAGACTACTGTTACTACATACAGCATCGGTCTGATGGACCGGAATCCCGAGTACTACAAATCTACAATACATTCCCCGTTTACCAAATACTACTACAATCTTCATTCAATACAATACTCCAAGTACAATACAATACGATCTACATACCGAGTTTACTAAGATCCTTATACAAGTATAATACCTCTTCCAAGTATATACGTACTCACTACGAGACTACTTACTACCCGTTCCTCACAACTACTTACTTTCAAAGTACAAGGGTGTGCTAATCAGTACACCTCTACATTCTACTACTACCATCCAAATGTAGTCACCGGTCTCGTGCCTTGACCATATCCTCTTCGGGTACCTGCACACTAAAAACGTTCCCCCGAAGGGGTCAGCTTTCGCTGAGCATGATAACCGCATACCCCGGGTACTAGTGAGGGTACGCTGACCACTTGGTCGAATACATGCGGTTGATTTCATTCAAACATACATGCATACATGCTCTTATACAAAATATTACAATACATTACGCAAGACATACACACATACATACACTTCATTACATACAAGAAGTACAACATCAACCATTCAATACATACTTACCTTTTTCCGACTTACACATGCACGTTACATACACAATATACAATACTTGTTAGCTTCACTGGTCCACCCGGGTTAATCGGGTGGAGATTACTCTTTTACTCGTTACTTCATACATACGCATACATACTCATACATACTTACGGATCCATACTTACTTACTCTTACTCTTACTCATGTTAAGTCGTCGGGACCTCCAGCCCTGGGGACTACTCCGTCCCACCTCCGGGATTTACTTGACTCACCAATCCGGGATGCTACCCATTTAAGGGATTTGGGCCGCGGACCAGTTAAGAGTCAGGAATTGCAGCCAACCTCTTGTGACTCCGCATCCTCACGCGTGGCCGAAGCTATATCGGACTTCTACTAATTCCGGTTTACTCACTTAAGTTAGGAGTTAGGTAGTTAGGAATTAGCAGAAGTCATTCATTCAAGCCACAATAATACAATACAAAGCTCATATCCACATCCATACAAAATACAGTGCAATATACAAGTACACTACAAAATACAATACACATCATCATCATTCATATGTTTCATGAATTATACAAACTATTGTTCAAGACAAATATCAAGAACAATGTAAACAAGCACAGGTAAGTGCAATATAGTCCGGTTCGTGCATTTATCTTATTTAGGTGATCAAATAAGCACACAAATCGGGGTAACCAGATTAGGATACAGGGCATGAAGAAATCATACCTTCCACCGTTGTACTTGTATCCCAACGTTCCTCCGGTGTTCACAAATCAAATCCTATTATATACATACAACCGAATAATTAATCTTACTATCATTAATTTAATTCGGTTACCCTTACGCTGCCTAACTCATACTTACTAAGTCTTCGCATTCTTATACTTACATCTTATTTACTTACTTTCATCGCTTAACAATGGTATACTTACATATATATGCACGTATGTATAGGTGAGTATACATATACATACAAACATATACTAACCATAGTCTTATAGTTTTTTTTTTGTAAGTTTTGACCCGACCGAACTTGCGACCGATCTTGCAAGTTCGGTCCAAGTCAGTAGGCTACACGGGTGAAAATTCCAGGGCCGACCGACCTTGCAAGTCCGGTCCCAAGGTCGGTCCATTCCAGTGAGTTACTTAACGGAAAATTTTAGCCCGACCGACCTTGCAAGTCCGGTCGCAAGGTCGGTCCATTCCAGTAGCTTACAAGACGGAAATTTTTCTGGCCGACCGAACTTGCAAGTACGGTCGCAAGTTCGGTCCATTCCAGAAGGTTACTGACGGGAGAATTTTTCTGGTCCGACCGAACTTGCAAGTCCGGTCGCAAGTTCGGTCCATTCCAGAAGCATTCCCGTCTTTGTAAATCTGGGCTCGACCGAACTTGCAAGTCCGGTCGCAAGTTCGGTCCGACCCAGTATTTGCATTTTTACTTCTGTTTTCAGTCCTATACTTTACCCATTGTTTCTTCCAATCTTCTTACATGTAATCCCACATGTTTCAACACTACCTAGGCCCTTCAAATTGCCTTAGTTCATCCACCAAATTCTTTACTAATCCCATCAATCCACTTACACAATTTCATCACTTCCCTTCCACACTTACAACAGTTTTTGCATCCTTCAATGCTACAGATTTTGTTCCAACTTCTAACATCCAATACTTCCTCTACCAATGTCACTCCTCATCCCAAATACCTCCTCTTACCAAGCCAATTCATTTCCAAGCGATTGTACCATCTATACCCAAGTCCAACATTCATTTTACCAAATCTTGCACACTATTTCTTCTTAGTTCTACAATGCAATCTAATACCTCTTTGCTACAGATTTTGACACTTACTCTCCCCTTCTCTAACCACCTCTTCTAATGTCATTTCTAGAGTTCCGTGTACATCACAATACATTATTTATCTCTCCCAATCTACCCCTTTATCTTTCTCTATCAAAATCTGTTACAACACCGATTAGCCACCTAGTTTCTAGTTCACTAAGTGTTATAATCCTAGGCAAATTTTGCCATCGTCTCCCCTATATTTTTACACACTCTCACTACAATGTTTCCTCACATATTACATCATCTCACCTGTTTATACATAACATCAATATACAAGCTCCCATACACAAATACCAATACTAAAACACTACTAAAAATTCCTGCACTCAACAACCCAATACCTAACTAAATTTCAATACATTTTACATGTCTTTCAACGGTTTTAAGCACTTAGATTCTCCTGCACAATACATTACTACACAATACCATTTCCATTACTCATTTCAAACTTCTAAAATCTGTTACACATACCTATACGAGACTACACAAGGGTGAGTTTAATTACCTTGTTTTCCTTCTAGATTTTCTTTGTTCTTCTTGCTTCTTCCTCCTTCCTTCTCTCTACCGGTTTTAGTCTGTAACACCCCCGAATCACAATCAATACTCAGACGACGAGCCTAACGGTGATATGAGATGTCTACGCAGCGGTTCCTTCTCTATTCGGGTGCTACAGACGCCAACCGCCCACGTGGTTGACAGTCCACAATACTAACTCCAAGTTACGGTCTGAATGACTGGAATTTAATCCTTAACCAAATCCAAGTACGAACAGGAATTACGAACCAAGTACCGAGCGTCTATAGTATAGTTAATAACTTAAACAACACAACCCATTCGTTAACATACTACTTAAGCGTCTTACCCAGAAGGACTACCCCCATGGTAGTCACTTGCCTACTCTCTGCCATCGTCAAGCACAGGACCTGAAAAAAAATTGGGTGTAAAGGACTCAGCAAACTACGCTGAGTATGAACGTGTGAAGCCCGTATGTTACCGGGCCACACGACTAATTGGTCGAATATTATTAAGTCAATTTAACATGCTATGATAAAGCAGTAAAGCACACATCAGTACATCATGATATCATACACACTCATCGGTAGCATAGCAATATCAGCAAGCAACCAAACACATCTTGCAAGTAGCACACAATGTCAAACACGCAGACCAGCACAATAAGCTGCTAGTGTAGCAACAACAGTCAGGTAATTATAGGACGTGTGCGTAGGTACATTATACCGTCGATCCTCGCTATGGGATCATTCAAGAGATTGCGTATTGTCTTCTTGTTCTCATTACATATGTTTATCTTTCTTCTCTTGCACCGAGTCCGGGGGATGTAGGTTAGATCCCGAGACTTTATAATGTAGGTGCTATTCATTCCTTGTTTCTTAAATGATCACATTTGTGACTTCTCTCGTTTGCTTGGTCTCATTACACAAGTTTTCCTTTGTTCTCTGGCACCGAGTCAGGGGATATAGATTAGATCCCGAGACTTCATTATGTAGGTGCTAATCGTTCCTTGTTTATTTAAGGATTGTTTGTGAACTCTTTTATCACCGCACGTTGGAGGTCGTCGCCTCCATAGCTAATCCCTCATTCCCGGCGTCATGCGCCGAGAAAGCGGAGTCGCCTCTTGACTCCAGGATAAGCTCCCCCAATTTGTCACTCCCCCATTCCCGACGTCATGCGTCGAGAAAGCGGAGTCGCCTCTAGACTCCAGGATGTGCTCCACACAGAAGGGCGAAGGATCTGATGCAGATACCAACTCCCGAATATTCCATACCGCGCGGCCCGAGATGTCGTCTTCCCGGGTTATTCTCATGTTCCACCAGTTGGTACTTTTTGTTTCATTATCATTATAATCTTGACACCATAGTGGGTGTCATTCGCGGTCCTCTATAGTTAGAGAGGAGTTTTCTCTTTGTAAAGTTCTTTTGTTTTGTTTACGTGGTTTGTCATGTCCCACCAAATGAGCTTTTCTCTTCATTATCATTCATGAATAGACACCATAGTGGGTGTCGAGGTATGTCCTCTATGGTTAGAGAGGAGTTCCCCTTTAATAGAGTTTTCTTTGTTTTCGTAGTTCAGTGTTTCATCTCAATTTTCATAAACGCGAAGGGACTAAACTACTGTGTGCGCGCAAATAGCATACGATAATGATATAGCAATCATACAACACAACAAGTAAGCAAACCAGTTTCATGCTTTAATCTTGTAGTCTTTTCACACAGAGCACACAACACACAAGCCGTGTAACACGGCAACATACGAACCACACATGTTCATACCTTATAATAGCCGACGTAGATACTCGCACTAGGGCTTCCCGCCGCTTACGTGATACACTCCTATAGTTGTTACATGAGCGGGTTAGTTTGTTTGGTATTGCGTCGTTATTCGTAGAACTACTTATAACATTTGACCGAGTCTTAGGTATTATACTGGCATTGTTAGTCCTACTTCATTAGTTTGATTCCGACTCGCCGTTTTAGGCCAAGTAGTACCAGGTTAAACAATTCAAAGTTTTCCCCCCAGTTTAAATCTTACAGGGTTTGTTAGGCCAACATAATTACCATTTGATCCTCCATGACTTGTCCAACCTCTAAGTCTATAGCACTGGTGTACCTATCTTGTTTAACCTACGAGCCCCTTGGACATTAACAAGTGTCCAGCATTTTCAGTTTGTTTCTCCTCTTAGTTTGTCCTAGCTTCTAAACCCATTTCTCTTTTATTTAGCATTTGCCCTGAGGGTTTTCTAACCCTTTCGTCTCGCCCAAGACTCCCCTTAGGTACGTATGGATCTTGTTCCCATTTGCTACTAACCTAGTTCTAAGTCCTAGAACCACCTTACCATATTATAATCCTAGGCTCCCACATCAGTAACCTTACCCCTAAAACTTCCGAGACCTTCCGAGACAAGTATTTAACTCTAGTGAGTCCCTATGTCATCATTTTACCCCAATTCATATTCTAACTTTACTAGTCGTTCCTTTCTCCTTCAATCTTCATTAATGTTTTAATCCTACCCAGGTTGTTTTCATTCTCCTCATCCTCCCCTTAATTCTTCTTATGACCGAATTGACATTGTACTTCCAGAAATTACTAGTTAATCCCTATGTTCATTATAAGTGTTTAGACCTTACACCATATGTAGCTATACTTTCAAGTTTTGTTCCTAGGAATTGACTAATGTTTCTAAGGCCGTCATTCATATGACCAGCCCATGATCTATGCCACCCTTCCTACGCATTATTTAGACACGTTTGTAAGCGTTATCTTCATGTTGTTTTCCCTAACCACATTTCTAGTTTCCTATATTTCTTTAATACGTCCCATCTTAAAGTATCCTAAGTCCCCTTCCTAAATCAGTTACCTCAGACACACCTAGGCCCTTGCTGTTCAGATTTACGCCAGTAATATGGTTAAACAAGGGTAAGACCCTTAGACACTAATGCTGCCGGTTTACCCATTTACCAAGTCTTAACGCTAGTTATTGAAATTCTTAAGCATTAGAACATGTCGGTAGTTACTAATTTCATTTCAGGCCTAGTTTCTGTCGAAGTTGTATAGATAACACATTAAACCTTCGGCATCTATCTAACCAAGTTTTCAACACCTAATACATAATATTCGGCTTTGGTATAATAAGGTTTCCACTCTTAAAATCACCTTACTGTTCTTTAATTAATCAGATTTTCCTTAGCCATTTACCACAATATAATACCCGCTTCCTTTCCTAGCTGGTTAATTAACGACATAGTTTTCTAAGTAACTTAATCTTAGTTTCTTCGACAATTCTTTACTCAAAAATTTCCAGGACAAAACCATATCTCTTCGGCAACCAGACACAAAGCTTATAGCACAACAATTAGTTCTTACCACATCAACATGCTAGTTCAGCAAACCACATATAATCAGATTTTTTTTGTAGTAGTTACCAGCTTAATACCCATAGTTCTTCACACCAGTTTTCGGTAGCTTTCAAGCCTGTTTTCTTTTTCTCCTTAACCTCTTAAAACTTGGTGCTCAGGCTACCACACATCTAGCATTAATTTCCTTGACAACCTCACTCAACTATTTTCAGAACAATACCATTTCGGTAACCAGGACACATAGTTTCCAACTCAGTAACCTAGTCCTTAATACATCTTTTCACCAATCCACCAACCAGCATACAACCATTTTTAATTAGTGCTAATTACTAGCTTAACATCACGGATCCTTTCCACTGGTTTCGGTAACCCTTAAGTACAGTTTTAACTTATAAGAAAAATCTGGTGTTTAGGCTACCATTTAGCCATTTCGTTAACCTTACGACTCATAGCCTACTCCAGCAGTTGGTTACCAGATTTTATCACATAACGCAAAACAGAATTTTACACAATAACAAGCATAGTTTTAGGTAAGGGTTTGGGTTACAACCTTGGGGTTTTGGGGTTGTTTTCTTGGGTAATTTCTTAGCTCCCCTTACTGTGCTTCGCCCCTTGGTTAGGAAACCACCTCCTCCTTGAGTTTCCTTTCAGTTTTGGGTGGCGATTTTCCCCAAGCCCTTGGCTTAACAATCGGCCATGCGCAAGGAAAAGGTTGTGAGTTCGTTGTTGTATTAGCACCGAAGGGACAATTGCAGTTTACTGGGCAATACATGGATTTAAAAGGGTTTTTTTTTTACCTGAGGGAATACCCAATGGCGATTTGAGCAGGTTGTTACTCTAGACCTCGGAAGTTTACTGGAGTCTTGCATGCCACTTTCACGCACCAGAGATAATGGGAGAAGTGGGAAACCAGTCCTCAGTTTTCGGACACCAGAATCAGACATCAGAGAAGGAGTTAAACAGAAGTAAGGAGTTTCGGACAAAACACAACTGTGGAAAACAGAACCAGAAACCTCAGTTTGGAGCATTACCTTGATCGGAACAGAGGAGGTTTTTTTTTTCTTTCTTTTTCTTCTACTCACGGTTTGAGTGGGCTCATGAGAGGTACCATGCATGCAAGGGAAATGAAGGAAGAATGATGTGTTAGGAACATGGGTTTCTCTTTCACGTATGAAAACAGATGACAGGGGGAAAAAAATAAGACACAAACGAAGAGGATAGTCGGGAGGATTACCCTTTTGTGACTTCATTCACAGATCTTCAGAGATCCCACCAAATAGTTGCATGCAATATTAAAACGAAGGAGGTGAATAAGGTTAGAGGAATTGAGTACCAGTTTTCGGACAGAACATAACCGGGAAAGAATAACAGAAGGAAAAACCCGAGTAATTACCACTGTAAATTAGTGAAGATTAAATTAAATTATGTGTAATAATTACCATGAAATATTATGGTATTTAAAATATAGATCCAAACGGATGCTTATATCGCTTGTACCTATCGGTGCGTAAAGTAAATACCACTAGTGCGCCCAATAAATTGTATGAACATCCTATATACCTTGGACAAATTATAATCGTAAACGTAAACTCATACGAACACACATCTCGAAACCGAAGATGTTATGGTTAATAATGCGACGCAAACATGAGAACGTCGATATAGTCACCCGTATACATATATATAATACATACGTACAACCAACGTTATAATATTACCACGTTACGTGCACAAGTAATAACGTGACGTAACACAACAGTCGCGTAAAAATATATAGGCATATATATGTATAACTAAAACGCGACGAAATAAAATAGTCGTTATAAGCAACAACGTGACAAGCTAAATTAGTTACATATATGTATACGGATGTAACAACGATAAAATAAGCATGAAAGTACACTTATAAAAAAAAATAGAGCAAACCCACTCTAGCCGGGATTCAATCCCATACCTCTCGTACCCCTCCTGAACGCTGTAACCAGTTGAGCTGTGCTCATATTCGATAACTTTCTGCACTTCTAGACACAAAGGTAATGATACACTGTTAGACTAACTAAACCACTAAATTAAGTACAGAGAATTGAAAATTCCACAGTAACCACTGCTTTTGTTCCCCATTACCGACATGTACACAGCAACCTCCCTCTTGCATTCCCACTCCACCCTCTTGGAACTGGAGACCACACTCCTACTCACGCTTTACCCTCTTACCCTCTCGCCTACTTCTGTAAATTCATTGGAATCAAAACAAAAGAGGACACCAGACCATCCCATGTCCCCTGCTCTGTCCGAGAATCGGTGCAGCAAACAGTTGCATCCACCTTCAGAGTTTGTTGTGCAACTCACGGTAGATAACCCATGAATTCTCTAGGAACTTGGGAGCATTGTCCCACTAACTCAATCCTAAATACATCCCATGTATAGGGTGTTTCCTTTTAAAAAAAAAAGAACCAGAACAGCATGTATAAACCAGAGCACTGCTGCTGTCGGTTTCAGTGAAAGAAAAACAGACTACAGTCACCAAGTGTAAATCAGTCAACCCATGCCCCACCGTCGACTTCTAGTTCTAGAAAACCAGACAAGGAGGCAGCCCCACTAACCCATTCGTTCATGCCCATACTCTTTGAAACTTGGAGACCATAAACACCATCTAAGTGTTTTTGTTCCGATTGAAAATAACCAAGTGTTCCAGTATTCCTCATTGCTATCTGATTGCCAGCAGCTCAGAACCAGTCAAGCCATACTCCAATGCTGGGGTTAAATGCTGGGGAATCAGGCAGAAAGTAAGGGCACACAACTCCCACCAACAACCAGGCATTAATCTCCACTCCAGTCCGCAGAATCAGTGTAAACAGACAGCAAAAACCTGGAGCAAAGTAATCAGTTTCCTAACCTAACAAGGTGGATATCAGTTGCCTAATCCTTTTCATTCTCTTCTGTTTTGTTGTATCCAAAAGCTCTTGCATTTGACTCCTCTTTTCACTTCTGTGTGCATGCGTTGGGAATATCCTCACAAGGTGTGCAGAGACTTGCTAAGGAAAAAAAAAACTAGAACATTCTGGTGAATTAAAACCTACTTCACGGTAAGAACACAACCCACCTTCCTTACATCTCTTCCTTGCTTCCTGTTCTGCCCCTCTAAACTTCCTGTTTTGTTTTTATCTCGCAAGAACTCTGCATGATAACTAAGGGTAGAGCTCTGGAAATCCTGAGACCAACCCTCTCCAAGAACTCCTAAAGGTGAGGCCCTTGAAAACCGGTTTTTAACAGCAGTTCTGTAGTGTTCTTTTTCCTCTGTCTACTAATTTTCTAGATATGATATAGAGGTAGTGTTAGGTTAATGATAGTTACAAAGCAAAGATAAGACCCTTTAATGACCCAGTAGACTTGTGAGAACGTTAAAAAAAAACAGAAAGAAATAGTGAGCAGAAATCAGAAACCAACTCTATAACGGTTATTTCTGTAAAACTAAGTCCCAGAGGAGTTATAAGGATTCTACTGGTATAATGATGAACCTAACACCTTGTTAACACGCCTAACTAAGTTATAAACACTTTGGGAGAGTTAAAGAAACTCAACCTTGTACATTAACCGTGAAATAAGAAGAAAGAGTAGACAGGTGCTAATTCAGTTTCAGAAATTTTGTGTGTCTGTTTACTAACTTCTCAGAGGCAGTATGAGGATGGTATTGACTTAATAATGTATTTAAAACATTGTGGGTGCACCTGTCTAAGTTAGCAAAACGTTGGGGTGTTCAATAAGAGAAGAAAAGCCCATTGATGTACTAGGAGTGGAGGAGCAAACTGAAGTCATTTTCCAGTTCTGCAGTTTTACAGATTCTGTGTAAATGAGTTTCAAAAGAGTAGTCCCTGTTTCCTTGGGTTAATTCAAAGTTAAAACCTTATCAAAACACTCAACTGAGAAACTACAACAGCTGGGAAGAATTGGAAGTCAAATTGCAAACAAAGAAATGAGGTAAAGAGGTTACACCAGTTTCTAGTTTCTGTTTCAGTTTGTAGTTAGTACTGACATGTTTCAGTAGCTTTAATAATGTTTTAGGTCTGTATCAAACTTAAGAGCATGAGCATAAACTAAACTACTACGTGAGTTAGTAATTAGGTAGGAGCTGGAAGTCATGGCACTGAAAAAAAAAAAGAGAAAAGAGAAAACAACCTTGTATCAGCTTCTGACTGCTGATTTCCAGTCTGCAGGTGGTGTAAGAACTTTCAGTAGTGAAGCCCTTAGTCACTTAGAAATGTTTTAAAAGTTGAAACTGTATTACACTGAGTAACTAGCTAATTAAACAATCTGGGGCAAAACTAGAAATCTAGTTTATGATCAAACAAAAAAAAAATGAAAGAAGAAGGTATATCGGTTTGTAAGATTGTTGTTTCTCGCTGTGTATTACCCTTCCTGAAGTAAGCTAAGAGATAGGGTTTACTTGATGACTGATCTAAAAGCTTACCAAAGTGTGGGGCTGAGTGTAAACAAAAGGGAGTGGTAGGTCAGCTTAGAGTGCAGGAAGAAAAACCATACAAGAGAACACATCAGTGTAGTTTTCAGTTTCTGCAGACTCAGCCCTTCTGTATACTAATCTTTCAGAAGCCTAAGAAATGTGTGGTGAATCTGTTTTGAAGTTGAGACCTGGATTAAACATTTAACTAATTGGGTAAGGGGATTGAGAGAAATTTAAGGTCAGGCTAAAGAGCAGAATGGGAAGCAACCAAAAAAAAAATGCCTCGGCTGGGCGTTTCAGTTTTATTTTCAGCTTCTGGAATTGTCTGGTTTCAGTACTAAGACATGCCAGTATGGTTATTAGGGCCATGTTGGTTTTGCCTTGAGATTTAAATCCCTA
Source organism: Limonium bicolor (assembly GCA_023374045.1). NCBI lineage: Eukaryota > Viridiplantae > Streptophyta > Magnoliopsida > Caryophyllales > Plumbaginaceae > Limonium > Limonium bicolor. The sequence goes on from CM041782.1 coordinate 129,061,952, forward strand.
CCAAGCCTCGTAACTCAGTAGCTAAACACCTGGGGGGGAAAACCTGAAATCAGTTTCAAGAGCAAAGAGAGAACAGAATACATCAGCTTAGTAGTTTCAGTTTTCATTTCCTTTTCAGTTCTGTATAACTATATTTGTAGGTGCATTGAGAGTGTGCTTAGAGCTGGTTTCCAATTTAAAACATCTCTAATATTCTTAAGTGAGGTTATAAACGCTTTTGGGACGATATAAATCAAAGAAGTACATCAGAGAAGAAGTGGGATTGAGGATGCACCGATGGAGGCGTTTCAGTTTTTTTTTCTTTCTAACTGTGTGCTTCAGTATGGGTAACTTCCCAAGGTGCTAATAGTGGGGTGTTGTTTTAAAGTAAACCCAAACCACAGCTAATAACTGCAGCTAGACTTGCAAAACGTGTGAGAACATTAAATCATCAGCTGAGCTGACTAAACACAAGAGTCAAGAAGAAATAGAATCGAGAATTTCAGTTTGGTGTTTCTGTTTTCGAAGATGTTGTTCGCTGTCTAAACGGTTTTCAAGGAAGTAAAGAAGATGTTGTGGCTTTACAGTGGATCTAAAACATTATTAATACACTCAACTAGGTGGCCATACCCGTTTGGAATCTTAGACATCAGTCAACAAGCTGACAGAAGAAAAGTGCACCAGTTCGGTTTCTGTTCAGAATGTTATCAGTAGGTTGCTTATGTATAGAAAGAGGAGAAGTATTAAGTGTGCTGAATTGGTCTGAAATTGGACTTCAAATCCTACCAACACATCTATCTAAGAGAGTAAGCATTTTGAAAAAAACAAAAAAACCAACAAACAAAAACACAGAAAACAGCTAACGCTTTTAAAAAGGAAAAAAAAAGACTGAATGGGAATATACCTGGAGTGGGTGTTCCTGATTTCTGAAACATGCTGTCTCTGTATGAGTGAGTTGCAGATGTGTTAAGAGTGATGCGGTGGATTAACAAAGAACCCAAATCATGGCTAAAAACCTTTAGTTAGGTTAGTGCAACATGCTGAGAAGGTTATCCATCAGTTTGCTACATCAGAGGTGAAGTTAAACACGGTATCACATGGGGATTGTGTTCCAAATTTGGAAACGTTTGGAAGTTCTGTATAAATAAATCTTAGGGGTATATTAAGGACTATATTATTATGATAATAGGCTTAAAACATTGCTAACCTAATTAGCTAAGGAGGGAATACATCTTAGGCAATTTAAAATTTGTTCCTAGATAAACTTGTCACAAGTTGGTGCTTGAAATACTCTAAAGTATTAGTTAGAGAAAGAATTTAGTTAACGTGTAAAACGTCGATGTAAATGCCCTAGGGGTAAACTAAAGTTTACGGTCATACTGGGAGAGTTCTAAGGGCTAATATCAGCTGAACATTCAACAAAGAATTCACCTAGGGAACGACCCCGATAAAATGAAATAAACTAGGGAAATGTCACCAGGGTCGTCATTTGAAATTATAACTGACAATTGTTTTAATCAACGTTAGGGCCGTAACGAACGTCAACCGGGACCCCGTGTGTGAGACTGCTCTGCTTCTGAATAAGGTATGGACATGTGTGGTTCGTATGTTGCCGTGTTACACGGCTTGTGTGCTGCGTGCCTTTGTTGATAATGACCATAAGACTAGCATGAAATTGGATTGCTTGCTATGACTTGTTTATATGCTTGTTATATATATCACTGCTGCATATTACTTGCGCGCACACAGTAGTGTAGTCCCTTCTCATTGATGAAACCTTGAGATGAAATACAACGAACTACGTAAACAAAACAGAGGAAATGTATAAAGGGAAACTCCTCTTAAACTATAGAGGACTTCTCATGATACCCACTATGGTGTCGAACTTATAATGATAACGAAAAGTAAAAAAATACCTATTGGTGGAACACATCCCGAAGTCTAGAGACGACCCCGCTTCCTCGACGCACGACGCCGGGAATGGAGGATTGGCTATGAGAAGAAGTTCTTCAACTCGTGGTGATAAGAGAATTCACAAATAACCCTTAAAGAAACAAGGAAAGATTAGCACCTACATGAGATGGTCACGGGATCCAAACTATATCCCCAGACCTGGTGCAAGGAAAGAGGAAGGAAATACGCTTTAAGGGGACAAGAGAAAAGGAATGAAAACACACAACGCTCGAATGATCCCATAGTGAGGATCATGGGTATAACATACCTATGCACACGTTTTATTACTTACATGAATTGTTTGTTGCTATACTAGCAGCTCGATGTGCTATGATGCCAGCATGTTGTGCTTGGTTGTTGTGTTGCTGATGTGTTACTACCTTTAAGTGTGTATGAAACTATGATGTACTGTGGTGTGTTTTACTGCTTTATTATAGCATGTAAATTGACTTAATAATATTCGACCAAGTAGTCGTGTGGCCCGGCAACATACGGGCTACACACGTTCATACTCAGCGTAGTTTGCTGAGTCCTTCCCAAACCAAATTTTTTACAGGTATTATGCCGGACGATAGCGGAGCGTAGGCGGGATGGCTACCATGGGGGTAGTCCATCAGGGCATAACGTTTGAGGATGTGGCTATATGTTTAATGTACCCGAGATGTAATTTTCAGTTTCTAATTTGGCAATTTGTTGTAGACACTCAATATTTGAAATTGCATCTTATATCGTATATGAGTTTTGGTGAGAGCTGTTTCCAGTCATGCAGACCGTAACTTGATGTTGGTAGAAGTGGTCATGTCAACCACGTGGGTGGTTGGCGTCTGTAGCACCCGGATGTAGTTTATACCGCTGCAAAGTTAACTTATGATATTGTCAGGCGCTTCATTTAACCTATGGATGTTTTATTCGGGGGTGTTACAGAAAGTGGTATCAGAGCATAGTTGCGCTCTGATGACTGGAACAGAGAAGTACCGAGAATAGGAAAACCTAAATTTGGGAAACGGGGTTAAGGGTTAGTATGTGAGGCGCGATAGTTAGTATTCTGCCCCAGTAATTACTGGATACCTAATAGACACCTACACCCAATCCCTACGTCCCAAGAGTCCTTTTCAAATCATAGAAAAAAAACGCCAGAGAGGTAGAAAGCCTCCTCTTACTCGGGGAAACCCGATCTGGCATCTATTTAATGTTATACAATCAACCCGAGGAGAAGACTATACTATACAGTCGACGTTGCCAAAAGGATAATACCCGTAGAGGGACCAATTTTAGCGACAACTTGGGTCGACATGCTTAGCAGTCGATAGGACCAACCAAACAAGCAAAGAGGACCGAAATACCCTAAAATACATGAAATAAATAAAGCTAAAATAAGCAATTAATTAAGCCAAGGATGGGAATTGAGATAAATTTTACAATTCGAACACTTGAGAGGGTAATTTAAGAAAACCTCTCGTAAGACAATGAAATAAGAGAATATAGCTCGAGATGAAATTACACCATAAAATTGGTACGACCTATTATGCTTAACGAAGCATAACACAATGTTACACATCGAAGTATAATATTACGGAATTCAATTAATTCCCTACCCCAACACAAGGCAAACAAATATGAAAAATGGCAGCGAATGCGCCACTATGTTCAAACATCTATCGAATATTTTGTTCAAAGGGACCAAATAAAAGGAGTTGTATACAATAGAGAATTAAGTTCCAATCATGGAGGAACAAATTCCGAAAGAGGAACTGTTAAAACACCCGCAAGCAATGCAACGGGTAACTGTGGAATTCAATGTTATAAAAAGATAAACCCTTGGGATCATATGTATATCATTAACTATGGTTATGAAGGAAGTGACCACACCTGCAACGTTATTCCGCATAGCATTTAATGCGCATGCACTAACGTTATATGATAGTATTATTTAACCATTTGGTATTGTACCATATATTACATACCACGTTATACATTTTAATAAACTATACTTTAAATTACACTGTATGACTTATAGCATATATACCTTTATACTAATGTCATAACACTTGTCATTTTTCATTTCATGATATTAAAACCATATTGTATACACCTATATATATACATATATTCTCGGTTTTACACATATATATATTTATATATGTAAGTTTTATTTGATTTAATCAGATAATACATAGTTGCTTGTATGGTGACAGTGGTACTTCCTAAACTCCCATTCAAGGTATAAGTTGGTCAACTTGACCTCTTGGTCAAATTAGTTGACTTAGTCAAGCATGTTGACTTGACTGGTTTACCCAAGTACTTTAGTTTACGACATTCATCATAATACACGGTATTAAATAATGCACGTACTTTGCAATATGCTACTCTTGAATGTATAATTTACAGTTTATCAACTTCATTCATTTATAACACCCATCATTTAATATTGTATGGTTCTCAACCATATTTTATACGCATTTCCTACAAATATTAGTCACGCCTTCAAGCACATACAAATATACATAACTTATAAAACTCCCTTTTATTTGATGTTACATTTCATTATTTTATGTAAGGCGATTATTCTCACTAGTTTGTAATATATTATACAAACTTATATTGGGGTTCCTATCTTGATATCATGTAACATTTGTATAATACCATAATAAACTTTTAAAGTTTATTCACTATACTCATTATTTTGTAAGCTCATTTATTCATTATTACCACATTTGCTTTATGTGAATGGTCTTACTTATACACGTATTATATCCACTTTAAATACCAACTGTATATGTGGAAGTATTTATATATACATCTTCTTACTTCAAATGTTTGTCAAGATTAATATTACTTAGCCAAGCAATTCTCAACCTTATGATTTGAATTCAATTATACAATATCGTATAATTTAATTTCTCCTATTTAGTATAACAACCATGACAAAAAAAGGGGCAATCACCGAATATATATCTTGGATTAAGATATAAATAGCGACACGAAAATATCACTCATAAAAAGGACAATGATGTGGGCTTTACTATCCTAAGTAACGGTAATACGGTTCTCCAATACAAATATATTCGAATATGCGATGTCCTAGGTAAATTCTAGGCAAGAAGATTAAGAGAACCTAATCATATGGGGAGACATAAATACGATGCGGATGGATCACCTATATCCATACTATATCTCAGAATACGGTGCGGATGGATCACCTATATCCATACTATATGAATGAATACGGTGCGGATGGATCACCTATATCCATACTATATCTCAGAATACGGTGCGGATGGATCACCTATATCCATACTATATCTATGAATACGGTGCGGATGGATCACCTATATCCATATCTATAAATACGGTGCGGATGGATCACCTATATCCATACTACATCTCCCTATATGAGAACTTGGAATGAGAAGAACTCATAATATCCAAAGGATACAAATGTATGTACCAATATACCATCTAATTAATGGAAACAACCATGCGTACACATATAACACAAAAGGGTATTATAATTCAAATACGACCTTGAAACTTATAACACATGAGTACACATACTATGGATACAAGAATGAGGAAATGTATATATGTACACATTTAGATATGTACATAGCTGGAAAAAAAATTAAAAAAAATTAAGTTGATTGATTGTTTGTTGCACGTGCGAGGTTGAACTTAACCCTGGTCAGGTCAAGTGATACCGAGCACACATTGAGGTGGAAGGATAGTCCATACTTACGCTGACCACGTAAGGGTTGGATAACTCTCAAAACCTCCTACAAGTGGACACATGAACTACAAAATACGAAGGATGCGATATCGATGTAAATGATACGAACGGGCAGAATGCATTGATACATGATTCGGGATTTAGAGGTTACAACCACAAAAACCTCTAACATATATAATCTGGTAGCCTTTTGACTAAAACCAATCGAAGTCAACCAACAGTGTGAAGGCCATAATTGGGCTGAAAAATGAGGATTACTCAAAGACGAAAAACATCTAAATTGGCTGTACACATTAAGAATGCTAGGCGAGTAAACTAGCTAGCTACACATGAATATGAGCGGTAATATAAACTAAACAAATCGTGGTAACAACGACACATCGGTAACATTCTAATACTAAAACGCTAAATTATTGCAGACCAAAAGAGTCAGCCAGAAACAACAACTCAGACGCTTAAAAGCGAACCAAAATCCTGAACATCCAACCTCCAAAGGAAATGAATAGACAAATTACAACCCATATAAATCAAAAATACCCCATGTCAGTCAAGGGACCTTTACTATTATTATAAGGATACCATTGAGCCCTGCACCACATTGGGAAGCCGAAGGTTATCAGAGTCGCACAGCAGAAGCTGGTGGACCGTACCTCCCATTTCCTGGTTGAATAAAAAGTGACATATCGGCCAATACCTTAAACCTAGAGAGGCTAAACCCGAATCCGTTTCTAGATCGGTACGACTACCGATACGAGTCTTTTGATACCGATTCTAAACCCTTAACATGGACAAGGCTTTGGTGAGATTATAATGTGAGCTACATTGCATAGGAACTGGATGCTCCATGAGAGTTAAAACATCTTGAACCAAGGTTCTAGGATGGTATAAAAAGGATTACGTGGGCGTAATCCATTTTTAAGGGGGGTAGGCGCGTTACGTTTTTACTGTGTTATTGCTCGTGGTGGTATTATTGTTTTGAATGCTTTGTGTGTGAATTGGGTGTGTATTGTATTGGATGTACACTGTGCGCTGAATGAATGTTGTATGTTGGCTTTTATGGTGTGACATGTTGATTGTTGCATTGGTGTGCTTAAAACACTTGAGATGTATTTGGTGATGTACACGTGAACTATTGTGTACGTATGTCCCTTGAGACTTGTGATATATAAAGGTATGTGGGATTGGCTTGGATTGGAAAACCAGTGGTAGAATGGAAGGTTAGGAAAATGCTGGAACTTTAGAATTGATAGGATTGAGTGGATTAGTTCCTTGAGATTCGTTGGGTGGTTAGCTAGAAATTCGATTGAGACAACTTCGGGACGAAGTTCTTTAAGGGGGTAGACTGAAATACCCCGAGTAATTACCACTGTAAATTAGTGAAGATTAAATTAAATTATGTGTAATAATTACCATGAAATATTATGGTATTTAAAATATAGATCCAAACGGATGCTTATATCGCTTGTACCTATCGGTGCGTAAAGTAAATACCACTAGTGCGCCCAATAAATTGTATGAACATCCTATATACCTTGGACAAATTATAATCGTAAACGTAAACTCATACGAACACACATCTCGAAACCGAAGATGTTATGGTTAATAATGCGACGCAAACATGAGAACGTCGATATAGTCACCCGTATACATATATATATATACATACGTACAACCAACGTTATAATATTACCACGTTACGTGCACAAGTAATAACGTGACGTAACACAACAGTCGCATAAAAATATATAGGCATATATATATGTATAACTAAAACGCGACGAAATAAAATAGTCGTTATAAGCAACAACGTGACAAGCTAAATTAGTTACATATATGTATACGGATGTAACAACAATAAAATAAGCATGAAAGTACATTATAAAAAAAAATAGAGCAAACCCACTCTAGCCGGATTCAAATCCCATACCTCTCGTACCCCTCCTGAACGTTGTAACAGTTGAGCTGTGCTCATATTCGATAACTTTCTGCACTTCTAGACACAAAGGTAATGATACACTGTTAGACTAACTAAACCACTAAATTAAGTACAGAGAATTGAAAATTCCACAGTAACCACTGCTTTTGTTCCCCATTACCGACATGTACACAACAACCTCCCTCTTGCATTCCCACTCCACCCTCTTGGAACTGGAGACCACACTCCTACTCACGCTTTACCCTCTTACCCTCTCGCCTACTTCTGTAAATTCATTGGAATCAAAACAAAAGAGGACACCAGACCATCCCATGTCCCCTGCTCTGTCCGAGAATCGGTGCAGCAAACAGTTGCATCCACCTTCAGAGTTTGTTGTGCAACTCACGGTAGATAACCCATGAATTCTCTAGGAACTGGGAGCATTGTCCCACTAACTCAATCCTAAATACATCCCATGTATAGGGTGTTTCCTTTTAAAAAAAAAGAACCAGAACAGCATGTATAAACCAGAGCACTGCTGCTGTCGGTTTCAGTGAAAGAAAAACAGACTACAGTCACCAAGTGTAAATCAGTCAACCCATGCCCCACCGTCGACTTCTAGTTCTAGAAAACCAGACAAGGAGGCAGCCCCACTAACCCATTCGTTCATGCCCATACTCTTTGAAACTTGGAGACCATAAACACCATCTAAGTGTTTTGTTCCGATTGAAAATAACCAAGTGTTCCAGTATTCCTCATTGCTATCTGATTGCCAGCAGCTCAGAACCAGTCAAGCCATACTCCAATGCTGGGGTTAAATGCTGGGGAATCAGGCAGAAAGTAAGGGCACACAACTCCCACCAACAACCAGGCATTAATCTCCACTCCAGTCCGCAGAATCAGTGTAAACAGACAGCAAAAACCTGGAGCAAAGTAATCAGTTTCCTAACCTAACAAGGTGGATATCAGTTGCCTAATCCTTTTCATTCTCTTCTGTTTTGTTGTATCCAAAAGCTCTTGCATTTGACTCCTCTTTTCACTTCTGTGTGCATGCGTTGGGAATATCCTCACAAGGTGTGCAGAGACTTGCTAAGGAAAAAAAAAACTAGAACATTCTGGTGAATTAAAACCTACTTCACGGTAAGAACACAACCCACCTTCCTTACATCTCTCCTTGCTTCCTGTTCTGCCCCTCTAAACTTCTGTTTTGTTTTTATCTCGCAAGAACTCTGCATGATAACTAAGGGTAGAGCTCTGGAAATCCTGAGGACCAACCCTCTCCAAGAACTCCTAAAGGTGAGGCCCTTGAAAACCGGTTTTTAACAGCAGTTCTGTAGTGTTCTTTTTCCTCTGTCTACTAATTTTCTAGATATGATATAGAGGTAGTGTTAGGTTAATGATAGTTACAAAGCAAAGATAAGACCCTTTAATGACCAGTAGACTTGTGAGAACGTTAAAAAAAAACAGAAAGAAATAGTGAGCAGAAATCAGAAACCAACTCTATAACGGTTATTTCTGTAAACTAAGTCCCAGAGGAGTTATAAGGATTCTACTGGTATAATGATGAACCTAACACCTTGTTAACACGCCTAACTAAGTTATAAACACTTTGGGAGAGTTAAAGAAACTCAACCTTGTACATTAACCGTGAAATAAGAAGAAAGAGTAGACAGGTGCTAATTCAGTTTCAGAAATTTGTGTGTCTGTTTACTAACTTCTCAGAGGCAGTATGAGGATGGTATTGACTTAATAATGTATTTAAAACATTGTGGGTGCACCTGTCTAAGTTAGCAAAACGTTGGGGTGTTCAATAAGAGAAGAAAAGCCCATTGATGTACTAGGAGTGGAGGAGCAAACTGAAGTCATTTTCCAGTTCTGCAGTTTTACAGATTCTGTGTAAATGAGTTTCAAAAGAGTAGTCCCTGTTTCCTTGGGTTAATTCAAAGTTAAAACCTTATCAAAACACTCAACTGAGAAACTACAACAGCTGGGAATAATTGGAAGTCAAATTGCAAACAAAGAAATGAGGTAAAGAGGTTACACCAGTTTCTAGTTTGTTTCAGTTTGTAGTTAGTACTGACATGTTTCAGTAGCTTTAATAATGTTTTAGGTCTGTATCAAACTTAAGAGCATGAGCATAAACTAAACTACGTGAGTTAGTAATTAGGTAGGAGCTGGAAGTCATGGCACTGAAAAAAAAAAAAGAGAAAAGAGAAAAACCTTGTATCAGCTTCTGACTGCTGATTTCCAGTCTGCAGGTGGTGTAAGAACTTTCAGTAGTGAAGCCCTTAGTCACTTAGAAATGTTTTAAAAGTTGAAACTGTATTACACTGAGTAACTAGCTAATTAAACAATCTGGGGCAAAACTAGAAATCTAGTTTATGATCAAACAAAAAAAATGAAAGAAGAAGGTATATCGGTTTGTAAGATTGTTGTTTCTCGCTGTGTATTACCCTTCCTGAAGTAAGCTAAGAGATAGGGTTTACTTGATGACTGATCTAAAAGCTTACCAAAGTGTGGGGCTGAGTGTAAACAAAAGGGAGGAGTGGTAGGTCAGCTTAGAGTGCAGGAAGAAAAACCATACAAGAGAACACATCAGTGTAGTTTTCAGTTTCTGCAGACTCAGCCCTTCTGTATACTAATCTTTCAGAAGCCTAAGAAATGTGTGGTGAATCTGTTTTGAAGTTGAGACCTGGATTAAACATTTAACTAATTGGGTAAGGGGATTGAGAGAAATTTAAGGTCAGGCTAAAGAGCAGAATGGGAAGCAACCAAAAAAAAAATGCCTCGGCTGGGCGTTTCAGTTTTATTTTCAGCTTCTGGAATTGTCTGGTTTCAGTACTAAGACATGCCAGTATGGTTATTAGGGCCATGTTGGTTTTGCCTTGAGATTTAAATCCCTACCAAGCCTCGTAACTCAGTAGCTAAACACCTGGGGGGGAAAACCTGAAATCAGTTTCAAGAGCAAAGAGAGAACAGAATACTCAGCTTAGTAGTTTCAGTTTTCATTTCCTTTTCAGTTCTGTATAACTATATTTGTAGGTGCATTGAGAGTGTGCTTAGAGCTGGTTTCCAATTTAAAACATCTCTAATATTCTTAAGTGAGGTTATAAACGCTTTTGGGACGATATAAATCAAAGAAGTACATCAGAGAAGAAGTGGGATTGAGGATGCACCGATGGAGGCGTTTCAGTTTTTTTTTTTTCTAACTGTGTGCTTCAGTATGGGTAACTTCCCAAGGTGCTAATAGTGGGGTGTTGTTTTAAAGTAAACCCAAACCACAGCTAATAACTGCAGCTAGACTTGCAAAACGTGTGAGAACATTAAATCATCAGCTGAGCTGACTAAACACAAGAGTCAAGAAGAAATAGAATCGAGAATTTCAGTTTGGTGTTTCTGTTTTCGAAGATGTTGTTCGCTGTCTAAACGGTTTTCAAGGAAGTAAAGAAGATGTTGTGGCTTTACAGTGGATCTAAAACATTATTAATACACTCAACTAGGTGGCCATACCCGTTTGGAATCTTAGACATCAGTCAACAAGCTGACAGAAGAAAAGTGCACCAGTTCGGTTTCTGTTCAGAATGTTATCAGTAGGTTGCTTATGTATAGAAAGAGGAGAAGTATTAAGTGTGCTGAATTGGTCTGAAATTGGACTTCAAATCCTACCAACACATCTATCTAAGAGAGTAAGCATTTTGAAAAAAACAAAAAAACCAACAAACAAAAACACAGAAAACAGCTAACGCTTTTAAAAAGGAAAAAAAAAGACTGAATGGGAATATACCTGGAGTGGGTGTTCCTGATTTCTGAAACATGCTGTCTCTGTATGAGTGAGTTGCAGATGTGTTAAGAGTGATGCGGTGGATTAACAAAGAACCCAAATCATGGCTAAAAACCTTTAGTTAGGTTAGTGCAACATGCTGAGAAGGTTATCCATCAGTTTGCTACATCAGAGGTGAAGTTAAACACGGTATCACATGGGGATTGTGTTCCAAATTTGGAAACGTTTGGAAGTTCTGTATAAATAAATCTTAGGGGTATATTAAGGACTATATTATTATGATAATAGGCTTAAAACATTGCTAACCTAATTAGCTAAGGAGGGAATACATCTTAGGCAATTTAAAATTTGTTCCTAGATAAACTTGTCACAAGTTGGTGCTTGAAATACTCTAAAGTATTAGTTAGAGAAAGAATTTAGTTAACGTGTAAAACGTCGATGTAAATGCCCTAGGGGTAAACTAAAGTTTACGGTCATACTGGGAGAGTTCTAAGGGCTAATATCAGCTGAACATTCAACAAAGAATTCACCTAGGGAACGACCCCGATAAAATGAAATAAACTAGGGAAATGTCACCAGGGTCGTCATTTGAAATTATAACTGACAATTGTTTTAATCAACGTTAGGGCCGTAACGAACGTCAACCGGGACCCCGTGTGTGAGACTGCTCTGCTTCTGAATAAGGTATGGACATGTGTGGTTCGTATGTTGCCGTGTTACACGGCTTGTGTGCTGCGTGCCTTTGTTGATAATGACCATAAGACTAGCATGAAATTGGATTGCTTGCTATGACTTGTTTATATGCTTGTTATATATATCACTGCTGCATATTACTTGCGCGCACACAGTAGTGTAGTCCCTTCTCATTGATGAAACCTTGAGATGAAATACAACGAACTACGTAAACAAAACAGAGGAAATGTATAAAGGGAAACTCCTCTTAAACTATAGAGGACTTCTCATGATACCCACTATGGTGTCGAACTTATAATGATAACGAAAAGTAAAAAATACCTATTGGTGGAACACATCCCGAAGTCTAGAGACGACCCCGCTTCCTCGACGCACGACGCCGGGAATGGAGGATTGGCTATGAGAAGAAGTTCTTCAACTCGTGGTGATAAGAGAATTCACAAATAACCCTTAAAGAAACAAGGAAAGATTAGCACCTACATGAGATGGTCACGGGATCCAAACTATATCCCCAGACCTGGTGCAAGGAAAGAGGAAGGAAATACGCTTTAAGGGGACAAGAGAAAAGGAATGAAAACACACAACGCTCGAATGATCCCATAGTGAGGATCATGGGTATAACATACCTATGCACACGTTTTATTACTTACATGAATTGTTTGTTGCTATACTAGCAGCTCGATGTGCTATGATGCCAGCATGTTGTGCTTGGTTGTTGTTGCTGATGTGTTACTACCTTTAAGTGTGTATGAAACTATGATGTACTGTGGTGTGTTTTACTGCTTTATTATAGCATGTAAATTGACTTAATAATATTCGACCAAGTAGTCGTGTGGCCCGGCAACATACGGGCTACACACGTTCATACTCAGCGTAGTTTGCTGAGTCCTTCCCAAACCAAATTTTTTACAGGTATTATGCCGGACGATAGCGGAGCGTAGGCGGGATGGCTACCATGGGGGTAGTCCATCAGGGCATAACGTTTGAGGATGTGGCTATATGTTTAATGTACCCGAGATGTAATTTTCAGTTTCTAATTTGGCAATTTGTTGTAGACACTCAATATTTGAAATTGCATCTTATATCGTATATGAGTTTTGGTGAGAGCTGTTTCCAGTCATGCAGACCGTAACTTGATGTTGGTAGAAGTGGTCATGTCAACCACGTGGGTGGTTGGCGTCTGTAGCACCCGGATGTAGTTTATACCGCTGCAAAGTTAACTTATGATATTGTCAGGCGCTTCATTTAACCTATGGATGTTTTATTCGGGGGTGTTACAAAAAAAGAGTTGCATGTTCGAGATGTGAAGGGAAAAATAAACTGACACAATTATCAAGCTATGGATCGAGAAGAATAAAGAAGAGGAGAAGGGTTAATCCCTGATTTTACCACGCTGTTGGCTGTGTTGTTCCAGATTCTCAAAGCCGATAAGAACTCCTATACTCGGACCACGCTCCAACAGTTTCAACACGTTAAAAGTTCCTTCTGGACTAGCGCAACCGTGAAGCGGGGGGGGGGGGGGGAGAAACTGAGGCGATTGAGTGCGTTATTAGATGAGCAAACTCCAACCAGGGATAGCAGGAGAACTCGTAGAGTACATTGGGAGAAGATGACTGGCGCGCATCAGGAAGCAAATGGGAGAAAGTGAACAGCCGCGTGGGTTTAGTGGTCGGAACTCACACACGCGAGGCGGAATGGGGGAGATGGAGATGAAGCATAAATCGACAAGAGGGCTTATTTCCCAGGCAACAGCTTTGGGAATCATCAGAGAGGAAGGGGAGCTTACCGTCGCAGCAGTTGCGAGATGCGTGGGCAAGTTAAGGAGTAACTTCACCCGAGAATCGACATACAATTTTTCAGAGCACATTGGAAGCAGGACTGGTCTTGCATGCGTGGGAATTGAAGCAATTGACGGGTTCTTTTCTCTAGATTTGCACAAGGCGTGTGACAAAGAGAGAGGTGCAACACTGGGTGGGTTTCTCAATCGGGTACATCGATGGGAAAAGAAAGAGCAGGAGACCACCGTTGGAAAACAACAGAGACACACTGTTACACACTGTTTAGTAGACTGTTAAGTGTGAGTGAGTAATTAAGTGGGGTTAATGGGGCCTGCCGGTTTTCGAATTCAGTAGACATGGGTAGGTTTTACTTTTGTTTCATGTCCTAACACTTCATTCACGTTATGGGTTGGTTTGGCTGTTTACTATGTCCAGCCCAATATCTATATTGGTGAACAATAATAGAAGAAAATCTGAAGGAGGGTGTTGTCCAATTGCATTATCAGCACTCGGACATGTTAATATATAACATGTTTTTATTGAACGGTTACACAACATATTTTTCAGACATATTATTATATATCCAGTTGGTTTTATTTGCTCTGTATCTTATCTTATCATCTTATAGCATAATGTTTGTCAATGTCTTGACCAACTGGCTCAGCATCAATCCGGATGGCTATGGTACCTTTGCTCACATGTTAGCGTCACTACACGTTCCACGAATTATATGTTGTAACACTACTTATTGGTATCATATGTGTCTCCTTCTCTTACGACACATGTATGTCCCTTAGTATCATAGTGATAATGGGACCGGTTTATTTCCTGATTTCGTGTGTTTTAATTTTTAGGGGTATTTCATAGTCTCCCAACCAGTCTAACATCACAACCCATCCTTAAATACACCATTCAATACTAAAAATTAACCCTAACATTATTTAAGCTTTTAATGTGGGTTTTAGGGTTTAGAAAATTCCTTACCTTGCAAGGGTGTAAGTGAAGTTCGGAGTGGTTCAAGAACAAGATTTCCAACTCCTTCAACAAGCCAAAATCGGCTAGAGTGCAAAGAAACCCAACAAGGTTTTAGCTTCATTTTCGTTTTGCCCATGAGGCTAGAAAAACAAAGGAGTTTCAAGAAGATTTTTACCTTAAAATGACAAGGAGGAAGAGGTGGTTCTAATGGTGGTCTTGAAACTCCAAATGCTCCATACCCATGGAGATGAAAGTTGTTGTTTCCGATTTTTGAAAAGATAGGAATGTAGCTCTTGATGAGAGGATTCCAATGGTGTAGTTTTTATAATTTTTGGAAGAGATTCAAGGGGGTTACAAGAGGAGAGAAGTAGAGTTTTGTGTGGGTGTTTCCATTTCTCCATGGAAATCGCTGGAGGAGGAAGAAGAAGAGAAAAGAGAGAGTGAGGG
The DNA here is from genome assembly GCA_023374045.1 of Limonium bicolor. Classification (NCBI taxonomy): domain Eukaryota; kingdom Viridiplantae; phylum Streptophyta; class Magnoliopsida; order Caryophyllales; family Plumbaginaceae; genus Limonium; species Limonium bicolor. The sequence goes on from CM041782.1 coordinate 129,077,200, forward strand.
TGGGGGTTCACGTGAGAGAAGAGAATGGGGAGTAGGAGAGAGAGTGTGTGAGTGAGTAAGGTAATAAAGTAGGTTAGTTTACTTTATTAGTTTTGTTGTTTTGGAAATAAGAGAGTGAGTGTGTGAGAGAGTGTGAGAGGGGGAGTCCCCATCGGACACACACAGCACACACATACCACTTTTACTTTTTATTTTCAAAGTGGACACATAAGTTTTGGTTATTTATGTTTCTACCCACAACTTCTCGTTTTTGACAGTTTTTACTAATTCCTCGTTTTATTGATTTTATTGGTCCTAAAGCTTCACTAATATTTATTAATGATTTTTTAGTTGACCAAAATTGTTACGAGTCTATTTGACCCTTAAAGACACGTTTTCCTGGTTACCTCGAAAACGCGCTTTAAGGTTCGTTAGTGGTTTTAATCCGTTTTAAGGATCCGTTTTCTTCGGGAGTTGTTCCCATATATTATTTAGGTCTTAATAAACCTTTAGAATCCCTATAATACTCTAACCGAGGTCTCATACCTCCTATGGTTATTTAACGCTTATTTAGCGTTTTTCGTCTTTTAAGCGTTTCTTTATTTCTTTTGGATTTATTTTTCCTTACCAGTATTAATTAGGTACCATTAGGCCCTTAAATACGTATGAGATTAATTTTAATCCCTATATTTAAGTTCGGGGTATTTCACCTATGTACATTTTGTAATCTTCCATGATGGAGAGTAACAAGAAGTGCTATTTTAATCTTAATCCGTATCCATTCAATAGCCTCAAATAAAACTACATATAAAAGTTTATTTTTAATAAAATCAAGTTGAAATGTTCAAAGTCATGATATTTTATGGAGTATGAAACTTTCTACAAAAATTTTAGAACTATTTGTTTCTTTAGATTTATTAAGATATAATTTATGTTGATATGAAAACATAAACAAAAAATAAATTTGGGATCGATGGGATCGTAGAATTGTACTATGGATCTAGAGCGTAGGATCGTGCGACGGAATCGTGATCCTTTGACGATCCTACATGTCATCCAGATCGTAACTATGAATTTGGATCATAAGATCGTAGGATCGTGGGATCGAATCATAATTCTGTGAACATTTGGATAAGACTTAGTAAACTACCATTTTCGGCCATCACTTAAAGGAAGTGAAAATGGTGTTTTAAGGCATTTTCTTACCTTAAACGTTACTTAAGAGGTGGGTATGTGTACCCCCTGAATTTCCACAGTTTTTTTCTTTAAAATGGATGTTCTTGTCAGATTAGAACAATACTTTGGTGAGGAAAGGACCTCCTTGTGAGATGATGAAGAAAATGGTGTTTTAAGGCTAAAATAAGTGTTTATGGTAATTGTATGGCTAATAGGAGTTGTAACCTGCCATGGGAGCTTCAATAAAAGCTGGAGGAAGCTGATGAAGGGGGAGAACTCGTCAGCCAAGGGGAGAGAAGTGATAATGAAGTGTTTTAATGCATATAAGGAAATGAATACTTTAAGTTACAGTATCCTTGCTTTAAGGTAGCCAAATTGGCTTGGATGACATGAGTCATCAAGGATGAGGTGACCAGATTAGATATTTTAAGGCTATTTGACCATTGATCAAGCTAGAAAGGATTAACGCTTCGCTTGACACTATTTCAGTATTGGATTGTGGTATATGTTTAGGTGTTAGTTAGTTTAGATTGTTGGTTGTGGAGCTTAAGTTAGGTTGGTTTGGGGGAGCTCATTGTGGCGGCTTAGGCATTTGAGGCAGTTGATTAGGTGGTGGTCGCAGGGGGTGGTGGAGCTATGGAAAAGGAGAGGGGAAGCTGAGAGGAGAGAGCATAATTTGAAATTGAATGTAATAAAATATTAAACGTCAAACCACGCTAAGTAGTTGTCAGCTGAAAATTTCCAAAGTGAGAATATTTGTTGTCTTGGAATATTAACCAAAGGAAGCAACAAAAATTGGAGGGAGTTTTGTGACGGACATGTATTGTTAGCCATTGGATTAAATGAAATACCCCGACCTTAAATATGGTGATTAAATTATCCTAATAGGTATTTAAGAGCCTAATAATGATTAAGAAATATTGGTAAGAGAAAATAAATCCAAAAAGAAATAAAGAAACGCTTAAAAAGCGAAAAACACTAATAAGCGTTAAATGACCATAGGAGGTATGAGACCTCGGTTAGCGATTATATGGATTCTAAAGGCTTAATTAAGCCTAAATAAAAATTAGGGAACAAATCCCGAAGAAAACGGATCCTTAAAATGGATTAAAAACACTAATGAACATTAAAGCGCGTTATTCGAGGCAACCGGGAAAACGCGTCTCTAAGCGGGTCAAATAGACTCGTAACAATTTTGGTCGACTAAATAGTCATTAATAAATATTAGTGAAGCTTTAGAACCAATAAAATCAATTAAACGAGAAAATTCCGGAAAACGGGTTCCGGTTAGTGAATAGTGCAAAAACGGGTAATTGTGGGGTGTAAACTGTAATAAGCACAAACTAGTGTGTCCATTTGGTAAATAAAAATTTAAAAACCGATTGGGTGTGTGTGTGTCTCGTGAGCATCCTCCCCTCTTTTTCAAATTAATTATATACACTCACACTCACACACTAAAGGACAAGACTAATAAAGAAAGGGAAATAAAAGTACAAAAGTGACTAACACTCCCTCTCTCTCCAATTCCCTTACACTCCCACGTACTCTCTCCCCTCTTTCTGACTTCTTCTCCCCCAGGAGCTCAACCATGGCGATTTCACAAAACCAAGAGACACCCATCTTCCTCTTAATCTTTGACCACTCAATACTTGCCCAAAAATTATAAAAATGGTACCGTTGGAATCCTCTCATCAAGGAGAACAATCTCCTCTTTCCAAAATTCGAAAACCTCACATTCCATCTCCATGGGTATTAGCCATTTGAAGGTTTGAAACCACCATTGGAAGCCCCTCTTTCATCTTGTTGGTTTAAGGTAAAAAGAAATCCGAAAACCTTCCATTTTTAGCTCCCATTTACATTATAAGAAATGCTAGTTTTGAACTCCTTGTTCTTGCTTGTCCAGCCGACTGTGGCTTCTTCTTGGAGCTGAGAAATTACTCTCTTGCTAGACAAGAGCTTCATCTATCCATTGGAAGGTAATATTTCATCTTCAAACATTAAACAAGTATGTAAACCCTAGGCTAGTTAAGGGTGAAATGCTAAATTAGTATTGGGTATGTACGGGCTGTAGAAATACTGATTTTATAGAGCAAGAACAAGAAGAAAAGAAAAGAAAAGGAAGAAAGAAGGAAGAAGGAAAAAGGAAGCAAAACGTGAGGTAAGCCTCTGTACAGATTTTGTTTAACGTATAAGTAAGAGTAAGCATATTGTCTTAACAAATGTAAACCAATGTGACAGTGGGAAATGGATGAGTGAATTAGGATTGATTGTTGATGAGTAAGAAACCTTTGAAACAAGTGACTGAGCTGCTCATGAATGGTAACGTTGGGGTGCTGGTGTGAATATATATATGTTGAGGGAAGTTGAGCTGTGGTAATGTGTGAGTAATTTGGTGTGTTGAGAATGTAGAATTATAGGCAAAGCTATGGCAAATTTTACCTAGGAACTAGAACACTTAAGAGTTGATGGAGAGTGGTAAGAATCTGTAATAGAAATGAGGAAGAAGAGGGAACCGTAGCAGCAGTGTGGCAATTCTGCAACAGAAGGAAAACAAAGGTAGTAGAAGAGAAAAAATGTAACAGAGGAGAATGGGAAGTTATCAGTAGAATGAGAGAAAGGATTTTGGTGATGGATTGAGGTAAGTTTAGATGTGGTTTACGTATTAAAACCTGCAAAGAACATGTGGGAGTAAATGTAGAAGGAGGGGGTAAAGATTAGACAAAGGAAGAGGAAGAGACAGAGTAGAAAAAAACTGGTGATTCGTAATAGACCATTGTTGGTCCGGGACTTAGGCCTTGTATTAAGTCCCGGACCAACCATCTAAAACTACCCGAGAGTTGCAAATCATTAAGGGTCCGGGACTTACCTCTGGTATAAGGTCCCGGACCACTAGCCAATTCATTCGAGAGGTTAAGTTGCATCTGGTCCGGGACTACCTTATGTATAAGGTCCCGGACCATAACAAAAACCAATTCGAGAATTCCGATATGTGTTGGTTGATAAGTGCAAAACATATAGACTTTTTAAGGTTTAATCACCTTATTAATTGCAGCATTTTTAGTAATGTTTCTCACTTATCTTGGGTTTTTCCTATATTTATGTTGTTATATTAACTGATGTATTATATGTGTTAAAATGTAGGAAAAATGACAAACAAAGACATATATTATTAAGGGATTAAACAGCCACGACATGCACGCAGAGAAGCGTGTCCGCCTCTTCTGTACCGCTTGATAACATGCGGACAACACTAATAGGCAACCGCCACATACGAGGCGGACAAGAGAAGAGGCAACCGCTTGATAACATGCGGACAAGAGAAGGAAATAGAGAGGAGACCGCATGAAAACTAGCGGACGCGTGTAAATGTACAGGAAATCAACGGGTTATCTTCTTCGCCGACTCGCTCCGCAAGTTGCCTCCGGCATATCTTTAAGCAGTCGGCGCCTACCAGAAATCACGCATGCGTTGCAGCCCTGTCCCCTGCGTAATCAATGAGCTGCAATCAATGGGGAGCTGCAATCAAACGAGCTCAATCAATGAGCTGCTGCTATGCTTCTTCTCCTTCCTCTATAAATACAACGCTCAGTTTACCTTACCCAGTGTCCTTCCAGAGGTTCCGTCCGTGGTTCCTCCTGGAGTTCCAATTCACACCATCATTCCATCTTCGTACCACTACACTTTCACTCACTCGTTCATTTTCATCTCTAATCTCCCGCTTCTCCATTTGTTTTCTTTTCATCTCATTATTCTCACCTCTAGTCTCACGTATTTAAATAGAAGATCAAACTATTTAATATGTTAGGCTAGTTTACGTTTCCTCTGGGAATAATTATTATGTATCTGTATTAATTATGCACTATGTTTTACTGGTTTTAATTTTAATGAAGTTTGTTACGATTAAAGGTTTTCTCGCATCTTTTTAATAAATGTCATGAGTTTTAAATTGCTTTACTAAGTCTATTTTGATCAGACCGGTGATAAATAGACGGTTAATTAAGCCGTAAATCTGGAGAAAGTATTATGATTTAATGAGTTAGTATTTTCAGGTGCAAATGTAATCCCTCAATTCTCCTCTTGCTGTCCACCGGTGGGTGCATGAGTTTTCATCGGACCTTGCACAACTGGCACGAGTTCTTATGAGGCTATGACTTAGTCCTTAAGATAATTACAGGAATCTTGCCAGACAATTATAATTAAACCAGTAGACCTAGCATGAAAGAGCAGATAATATTAATCTGAACCAGAGTCCCGTTTAGTTTATCTGTTAATTTAGTTAATTTTACCTTTCCCTTTTATTTATAAAAACAAGTCAATTAATCCCCCCCTTTTGTGACACGCTTAGGTACTATAATATGTACATTAGTCCCACGGTTCGATATCCGGTCGCTTACATTTCACTATACTACTGCGACCGGGATTTGTTTGCAGCCCGACGTTTATTTTGAGTTTTAATTTCTTTTCTTTTAATTTTACACCAGTTTAACCACTCACCATACAACGTCTGCATTGGTCCGGGACTTAGGACCCGGACAAGGTCCCGGACCAACACCAAAATTCACCCGAGAGAAATTTTAATGGGTTATAAGTTAAGGCATTATTTGGGGGATGATTGTATAAGTTGCTTAAGACTTAATTAAGCATAATTAAGAGTAATTAGGAGTATAAACAAGCTAGAATAAGAATGAGGAGTAAGTGAAGAATAGAAATGAAATTGTATAAGTAAGAATTAGTAAGTATGTAAAGTGAATGGTAATGTTAGTATAAGATAATTAGTATTTAATTAATGATGTTTAAGGGTCATTAATGGTATAAACAAGTATGAGGAGTAATTAAGGAAATTGCAAGTTTATAAACCTTAAGATAAACCGAACCAACGGGATAACGGGGTAAGTACGGGAGTAGTAGCTAAGTATGTATTGTAATGCCTAGTATTAATAGAATCATTTGGTATGTAGTTATTGGTTCGAGAATAAGATTCGAGGAACAAGTGTGAACCAAGGAACAAAGGAACACCCGGTAAAGTAAATCCCGGTGAAAGGTATGATTTCTTCATGCCCTGTATCCTAATCTGGTTACCCCGATTTGTGTGCTTATTTGACCACCTAAATAAGATAAAGCATGAATCGGACTATACTGCACTTACTTGTGCTTGTTTACATTGTTCTCGATATTGGTCTTGAACAATAGTTTGTATAATTCATGAAACATATGAATGATGATGAAGTGTGAATGTATCTCGTAGTGTACTTGAATATTGTATTGTGTTTTGTATGGATGTGTATGTGAATAATGTATTTGTGCATGTGGTTGAATGTTGACTTCTACTAATTCCTAACTACCTAACTCCTAACTTAAGTGAGTAAATTGGAAGGTAGAGTCCGATATAGCTTCGGCCACGCGTGAGGATGCGGAGTCACAAGAGGTTGGCTGCAATTCCTGACTCTTAAACTGGTCCGCGGCCCAAACCCCTTAAATGGGTAGCATCCCGGGTTGGTGAGTCAAGTAAATCCCGGTGGTGGGACGGAGTAGTCCCCGGGCCGGAGGTCCCGACGACTTAACATGAGTAAGAGTAAGAGTAAGTAAGTATGGATCCGTGAGTATGTATGAGTATGTATGCGTAAGTAATGTGGAACGAGTAAAAGAGTAATCTCCACCCGATTAACCCGGGTGGACCAATATGAGCTAAGAAGTTTGTTGGATTGTGTATGAATTGCGTATGTATCGTATATTGTATTGTGTATTGTGGAATTCAGAAAGGTAAGCATGTATCGTTGGGCTGTATGGATTACTATGTATGAACTGAAGTGTATGTATTGAAGTGCATGTATGTATTCTTTGCGTAGAGTATCGTAGTATATGTATGAAAGCATGTATGCATGTATGTATGAATAAAATGAACCGCATGTATTCGACCAAGTGGTCGGCGTACCCTCACTAGTACGCGGGGTATGCGATTATCATGCTCAGCGAAAGCTGACCCCTTCGGGGGAACGTTTTTAGTGTGCAGGTACCCGAAGAGGATATGGTCAAGGCACGAGACCGGTGACTACATTGGATAGTAGTAGCAGAATGTAGAGGTGTATTAACTAGCACACCCCTTGTATTTAGAAAGTAATGTAGTAGTGAGGAATGGGTAGTAAGTAGTCTCTTAGTGAGTATGTATGAACTGGAAGAGGTATTATACTTGTATGAGGAACCTAGTAAACTCGGTATGCAGATTATATCGTATTGTACTTGGAGTATTGTATCGAATGAAGATTGTAGTAGTATTTGGTAAACGGAGAATGTATTGTAGATTTGTAATACTCAGGATTCCGGTCCATCAGACCGATGCTGTATGTAGAAGTAGTAGCCTTGTTAGTCACGTGGGTGACTAACGGCATTGTATCACCCATTGTATGTAAGTATATATCCGCTGCGTGTATCTGATATGTAAGGAGATTGGACGGTAAGCACTGTATTAATGGTAGGGGTGTTACATTAAATATCATTTTTTTTCCGATCACAATACTCGAAGCACATCGAAGGAACGTGGTTGCTGACTTGCTAGGTTGAAGAATTATTTTTTAAATCTACGCTTGTAGTTGGAGTACTAGATTAGGTAAGTATAGACATATTTTGAAAATATTAAATGTTAACTCAATAATTTATTATAATAAAAGGACTAGTACATATATTTAAAACAGATCTTGAAAATTAATAAACTCCTAGTTATCCAATTATGAAACATCCCATATGAAATAAAGATTAACATATAACCACATCTTATTTGAGATCACAATATTATTATTTGTACTCCTAATCAATGTCATATACTTAAATTCACACTCGTCCAAGATTATTATTTTTCTTTTCTTCTTTACTATCACATATTTTTTATATATAAATACTTATTAGTGGTACAATATTCTTTATATAATCTTTTTCAAAAAATCAGTTGAATTTTTATGAAGTATTTTTGGTTGATGAGACCTTTATAGTCTTTTTTCACTCACTTTAACCAATAGAATTGGATTTTAAAACTATTATATTCGAAGGGTAATGATAATTTGACAATTTAGTGACTTTAACTAGATCATAATAAAATTTTCCTTTAAAATAATAACATATGAGTTTAAATCTTATAACTTAATTATATAATAAGAGTGAAATTGAAGTATGTACTTTAGATACTAATTAACCATAACTATTTTAATAAAAATAGGTTGTAGATAAATTCCATATATGATAATTCACAAAAGTCAAAAGTCGGTCTCTCTCTCTCTCTATATATATATATGCAACATTACCGTAATTTAAGATGTAAACAATATAGTAAAACAATAACAAAATAATATAACTAAAAATAATAATAACAACTATAATATAAGAAATACAATTACTAAAAGATATAAATTAAGTACTATTATTAAAATAATTTTACATCTTGAAATTTGATTAAAAAAAGCACTTTTGACGATTTAACGTTCCTAAGGTTTAGAGTATCTTTTTGTGATTAATTTTTATACCCTTATAAAGTTTCAATTTCTTGGCAGGATTTTAGGGTTTTCACACACAATTATAAATAACGTTTCAAATGTTTTACATAAAGGTGTCCACAAATTCAGATAAACGTTTCCACGTGTTTATTTTAACGTTTCCACGTTTCTACAATTCCATGATTATCTATAACGTTTCCATGCCACAGTTACATATAAGTGTTTCCACTGCATGATTATATATAAACACTTTTATAATTATATGTGATGTTTCCATAACACAATTATACATAATGTTTCCACCGTTATATATAAAGGAGTCCACTAGTTCAGATAACGGTTCCACCTTTTTCATTTAAACGTTTCTTCCTTTTTATTTAAACATTTCTATGTTGTTATATATATGTTTCTACGTTTTTATTTAAACATTTCCCCGTTTCAATAATTCCATGATTATATATAACGTTTCCATGACATGATTACGTATAAACATTTCAGTAATTATATATGAATGTTTCCATGCCACAATATGTTTCCATGATTTATATTTAAGCGTTTACACAACAGGATTACATATATATGTTTACACAATTATATATTTCAAGCCACAATTAAATATAACGTTTCTACGACACATTTCCATGCCACAATCAAGTATAACGTTTCCACCGTTATGCATAAATGTATCCACGAGTTTATATAAACGTTTCCATGCTTTTATTTAAACGTTTCCACATGTTTATATAAACGTTTCCATGTTTCTACGATTCCATATTATATATAAACGTTTCCACACCATGATTATACATAACATTTTCAACATTATACATAAACTGAATTGTTGGAGTCGGCTATACGTATTTATTAACATTTGATTTTTAGATATGCACTACACGATAACTTATAACATGAAGGTTAAAAAATCAATGTGCAACATTTAAAAAAAAATATTATACATCACTTTTTTCTAATTTCAAAAATAATATAAATATTAGCTTGGTATTTTTTATATTAGCAATTTCTTAATTTTAATCAGTTGATTGGTGTATTTTGAATTGCTATACTCCATTTTTTACATATATGAATCAACAACAAATATTATGAGATTAGAAAACTATAATACAATAGCGATGTAATTAGTTTTTTTTTAAAGTATAAATATTTAGGGTGTTTGGGGGTAGGATAATCTTTTTGGGGTGGTTTTACACTTTATATCATTCTTACAGACTCGATAGGCTAAACCCTACACTACAAACTCTAAAAATGTCTTCGACATTTTTAGCATTACTAGGGTGGTTTTTAAAGTTTATGGTAGCAGGTTTAGGGCCTAAACCTGCCACTACAAACCCTAAAAATGCCTTCGACGCTTTTAGCTTTCCTAGGGTGGGTTTTTTGGGGGGGGTAGTATATCTATTTAGAAGTCGTTTTATACTTTATATTGTAGTAACTAACTCAACAAGTTTTTAGTGTTTGTGGTAGCGGGTTTAAGGTCGTTAAACCCTAAACCCACCACTATAAACCCTAAAAACGTCTTTGACATTTTTTAGCTTTCATAAGGTGAGTTTTAGGGTAGGCTTTAGGGTGTGTGGGGTTAGGGTAATCTATTTGAAAGCCGTTCTATAGTTTAATGTGAGGATATACATATTTTAATGTGAGAATGTACATGTTTTAATGTGACGATGTACATGTTCAAATGTGAGAATGTACATGTTTAATTATGAGAATGTATATTGTTTCCTTTGGTCGTTCTTATCGCATCATTGTGTATAAGAATATATTTTTTTACCATTTATCTGTTTAAAAAGCTTAAATGATTGATGAACCTAAAGGTTGTTTTGGAAACACTAAACTGAGTTTTGGAGTCGATTTTACATATTCATTAAACCTTGGTTTTTATGTATGCGCGATAATCTATAAACGTTTCAATGGATGATTAGAAACATGCACACAACATTCTATAATCGTTTCCATCCCTAATTTTAAAAAAGTGACACTAACTATTATATATCGTTTCCTTTGGCTGTTTTTATCACACATTGTGTATAAGAAAACATTTTTCTTTACCATTTATCAGTTTTCAAAGCTTGAGTGACTGATAAACCTGAAGGTTATTTTGGAAACAATAAATTGAGTTGTCGGAGTCAATTTTACGTATTCATTTAACCTTGATTTTTACGTATCCGCAATAATTTATAAACGTTTCCACTGATTGGAAACATGTACACAACCTTCTATAATCGTTTCCATGTACTATTTTAAAATAGATGACACTAATTGTTATATATCTTTTCTGACCGTTCTTATCGAATAATTGTGTATATGAATTTCTTTTACCATTTATCAGTTTATAGAGCTCGACTGATTGATGAACGTGAAGGATATAAACATTTGGAAACGATAAACTGGGTTGCTGGAGTCAATTTTACGTATTAATTTAACCTTGATTTTGCGTACCCATAATAGTTAATAAACGTTTACACTGATGATAGAAACATGTACACAATTGTGTATATGAATCATGGAGTCATAATGTATATGAAGCATGGTGTATACTCATTTTTTCTATATATAAATATATATGTAAATCATCATACATCAGTTTTTTAATTTAGAAAAAAATGTAATTTTAAATTTTTTTTAAAATATATTATTTCGATTAAAGTATGTATTTTGAATTGATAAATGCTCCATCTTTTACTAATGGGGTTTAAACTGGGTTCATTTCCATTCCGCTATCTCGGCATCCCAATCACTTTTAGGAAGCCTAGAGCCGCTGACTTTAAGTCCCTCATTGACAACATTCGTAAAACAATCACATCTTGGGGAAGTAAGTCCCTCTCTTTAGCGGGAAGACTCTTCCTCATCCAGAGTACTCTATTTGGCGTAGTTGGTTTCTTGGCCTCCTGCATCACTATTCCTAAGAACGTCATCAAAAGAGTCATTAATTGCCTCAGGTTATTCCTTTGGTCAGGGGAGGCTGATAGTAATGCCACCCCTCCCGTGGCCTAGAACGCTATCACAAATACCACGAAAAATGGTGGTCTGGGGCTTAAGGACATCCACAAATGAAATATGTGTTTCATGCTCAAGACCATCTCAGCCATCACTCACAACTCGGAGCGCCTTTGGATCCAATGGATCCATAGGCCTGTCAAATCGTATTTTTGTATCATGTAAATGATAGAAACGATACAGGACATAAAATTTACATGAAGATACACGATACACGACATGAAACTTTTCTTTCCTTCTTCACTATTCTCTTTGTACATCTATATAAGAGCACGTCTTTCTCTTTTCTTCTTAAAGCGTGAATAAGAGAATACAAAAACTTTACTTTTTCGTGTATCCCACTCCACATTTCTACATGGTACCAGAGCGGGTTTTATCCTGCTTCTTCGCTTCTTAATTTTTTTTCCAGTAACATTTACTCTTCACTACCATGATGGTGACGAGTGGAAACTCTGCGACTCAATTAGAGGAATTGTTGCAATCATTCACAGAAGCTTGAGGAAGGCACACCAATGTCGTCGACACTTCAGATCCGACAGATGTACATACGTCTGATCATCCCGGGATGATAATCGCGACCAAATTCAACAGAATAGGGTTCCAAACCTAGAAACACACCGTTCTGATGGCGTTAATGGTGAAAAATAAAATTGGCATGATCGACGGCACATTGGAAAGACCTGGGGACAATGAAGTGAAATCAAAGGCTTGGGATTGATGCAATGGACTAGTTATTTCCAAGATTCTTAACGCTCTAAAGCAGAATATATGTGAAAGCTTGGTTTATCACAAAACAATCAGAGAAATGTGGAGTAGTCTCCTGTCCAGGTATGATCAAATTGACGATACTAGGAGATTTAACTTAAAGAAAGAGCTGTGTGATTTGGACCAGTGAAATGATTCTGTCAGTGTATATTTCACTAAGTTCAAATGATTTTGGGATGAGCTAGCTTCTGTTATAGATCTAGCATCTTACAAATGTTGTAAATGTGGTTATGCAGAGAATGTCAAGAAGATATTAGAAGAGGACAAGGTTCTAGATTTCCTCATGGGTTTAAACGATTGTTACATAAACATTAGAGGTAATATCTTAATGTTGTCTCCTCTTCCAAGTTTAGAAAATGTTTACTCTCTCATCATGTCAAAAGAGAGACAGCGTGAAAGTAGTAAAAGGAAGAAAAATGATGTTGACGAAGAATTTATCAATGCTGCATATGGAGGAAATAGACCACAACAGCAGTTGGAATGGCAACAAAATGAAAAGGGAAAGGCAAGAAGCATAGAGAACATTGCTCCTATTGTAATAAACAAGGACACAATGAAGATCGATGCTTTGAAAAGCATGGGTACCCAAACGGTTGGAAACATGGAAAGGTTAAAAGAATGGGAACTAGTGCCAATGTTGCTATTGGCGAGGAAGCTGCTGCTTCACCAGTTCCAGGAATGTCACAAAAGCAACTGAGCATGTTGGTGGGATATCTACAGAAGGTCAATATCAAACATACTAATGAGAGTTCTACTTGCAATTTTGTAGGTAAACCTTCTCCTTCTTTAAATCAACATTTCTGCTATAGCACTACTAACAATCTCAGCACCAGAAACCATGAACCAGACATTTGGTTTATTGACACCGGTGCCACGGATCATCTCACCAGAAAGGGAGATTTCTTGAGAAATGTCAGTAACATAAAAGGCAAACAATCAGAAAAGTTTTGCTCTCTGCAAATTGTCTTCAAGATAATGTCCTTTTTGCACCAGATTTTAAATGTAATTTATTGTCAGTTAGCAAGTTTGTTAAGAAATTTAACTGCATCATGGTGTTTCATCACGGTTACTGCATATTGCAGGACCTAACATTGAAGAGTAAAAGGTTGATAGGAAGGGAGCATAATGGCTTATATTGTCTGGACAAACAAGGATTATAAGGTTTTTTTGGAAGCACAAGGCATTACAGGAGAAAAGCATATCTAATACTTGTAATGCAATAGCCAATAAAGATGCCATTTATTGGCATGATAAACTTGGACATGTTCCTTTGCAAAAGCTTGTTGAAATAGGAGTAATAGGAAGAAAGGATATTCCATTGAATTTTGTTCGTGATGCTTGTAATAGGGCAAATAGACATAGACCTCCTTTCCCTCTATCTGACAGTAGTAGTAAAGAATGCTTTGATTTACTGCACATAGATGTTTGTGGACCTTGCTCTGTAGAGAACAGTTGTCACGACCCGAAAACCACCCTAGTTGAAAAAGATCGCTGACACGCCGCGTACTTCACCACAACTAAGAAGCACACAAGGCTACTGTTGGAACCCAAGGTTTTGCTGATAATGGCAACAGAGTAAGTCTGGTGACAGAAGAAATATCACTGATAATAGCATCAGAGCAAGTCTGGGCGATCAACGAGTCTGACTGCGGAAGGAGTCGTTCTGTGACACAAGATTCTCATGGAAAGTTCTAGAAGCTTAAAGGCGACCTTATACTGTTACAACGTGGAGAAAAACATGGAAAAACTGTCACACGCGTTCACATATGATCAAGCCCGAAAATCAAGGCGGTCAAGGGTATAGAGCGCCAGAACGAGTCCCTCTGCGGAGTAGTTGCGACAATTTCGGAGTATGCTTGACCAAGAGGACGTGGAGCACCATCCTGAACGTTATGGCTACTAAATAGGAGCAGTTACTTCGTGTATTATCAGTATTTAAGCACCTAGAAGTCATTTGTAATCATTGGAGCTCTTCACTTCCATATTTCTAGAGAGAGAGATTCATATTGAGAGAGATATCATATTCGAGAGATTCTAGTGAGACTTAGTCAATCAGCTTAGGTATTTATTACCTATAGAGCACACTAAACACTCCCCTTTACTCCTTGTTACGCATTGATTAAAGCCGAGAGTAGAGCGAGTGTTGGATGAGACAGAGTACCTCTGTCAAATCCCAAGATAGGAAGCTAGGTTGTAATTCACATTGAATTTCATTATAAGCAGAATCTTATCTTGTTAAATTATATACAAACGCTTCCGCATTATCTCCTTGGCAAATACTTGTCTCCAAGTAGGGTTGGTCTGAGACTAACACCTCAGACCTACTCGGTCAGCATCCCGATCCCATCAAGTGGTATCAGAGCCAAGTTGGCTGACGAATCTCTCAAGATGGAAGATCTTATCGACTTAGAGGAGCCTGAGTCGGGTATCACCAGTTTGACGTGCTTGATGGCTCACAATGGTGAGAAAATCGCTTATAATCAGGTAAGAAAGACTCCCTCTGCACATGTGTTATCAAATCTTGCTGCTTGTGCAAATTCGACATCCTCTTTAGATCTATCCACGTACTTTATAGATCCAAATCATCCCGAGTTTGATCTAACCGAGGAAGAAGAAAGAATTGCCTTTCTTTATGAAGAGATACACATTCTTAAAGGGCATGTCACCAAAGATAGAATCAAACTTCATGATTGTGATAGCACAATTCAAAAACTTCAGCAAGAGTTGCGTGATGCTAGAACTCTCATCAATATCTTAGATGCACAGGCAGTCACTCTACATCAAAAGCTTAAAAAGAAAAAATCCAAGCCACTTCCAAAAGCTCTCTTCAAGCCACTTAATTTCGTTCGAGAAATCGCTGCTGTTGAAAAACCAAAGTGGTGTGAGGAAAATCTTATTGAGTCGAAATCCACTCAAATAAAACTTGAAAAGGAAGTTGAATCTCTCACTTCTGCCCTTAAGAAGGTGCAGAGCGACTCTCTCAAATCAATGACTACCCCATCATGGCTGAAAATTAAAAACAGAGTGAATCTTGCTGAAATGGCATCGAGGCCAAATAATATTTCTCGTCGTAAGCTTCAGTGTGAGAAATTTGCAAATAAGTTTAGGTGGCAAAAGAAGTACGTTAAACTCCCTCCGATGAAAATTTGTGGATATTGTGGTTATGATGGTCACACGGACTCATCCTGTAATAAACTTTGTCGTGATTTATCATTCAACATATCTCGTGTCTCTACAATTCTCAAAGCTCGTGATATTTACTATCATAGTTCTTTATCATCGTATAAGAGGGGACCCAAGTACTTCTGGGTTCCCAAAACTAACCTGTAGCATTTGCAGACATAGTGGCTCGGAACAATGACTCTTGGTTTCTAGACAGTGGTTGTTCAAGATATATGACAGGAAACTAAGTTGAGTTTACGACTCACTCTGACCATCAAGGGGGAAAGGTTACTTTTAGAGACAACATGCACATAAAATCATAAGAATTGGCTCCATTGGTAACCATTCTTTATTTAAAGTTCATAATGTTTACTTAATTGTTATTTTTGGACATAGTTTCTCAAGTGTCTCTCAAATTTGTGATTTCTCCAATCTTATGTTATAAGATTTATGACTCTATCACTCATGATCGTAAGGAAATATGGTTTATGACTCTAATTTTGGTGATCTTAAGGCAATATGGCAGGTGTTGATATGAATATCCGATATATATATATATATATATGAGAATCACATGTAGAAAGCAAGCAGACTCGGTCTGTAAACCAAGTGCAGAAGCAAGCCGACTATCTCTGCAAATCTTGTGCAGAAAGCTAGATGACTCGCTTCAGCTTCAAGTACATTGAAGACTACGGTATTTTTGATCAAAATGTTACCATTATGTATGATAACACCAGCTAAGGTCGTCAAATTCCCTAAATGTCATGCTCGCGCTAAATTTACATATTTGAGTTCTCATTTCTTACAAGATTATGTGGAGATGAACTTAATCTAATTAAACTAAGTTTCCACAGACCCTAGCTTGCTGATATCATCACCAAGGCATCACACATGGTTGCATTTGAGATTTTTCGTACACACCATGGCATGACGCGTTCTAACTGAGAGTGGTTGTATCTCCTCTCCCTCTTGGAGACAGAGTCTAGGTACTCAGGTATAGTCTCTCTGGCACCATACTCTCCTTGGTTAAGTAGTTCAACTAAACTTTGTCTACAAATTTTTGTTTGAAAACCCACAAGATTTTCCATACCAATTGTTGGGACATCGGAGTGTTGCAGAGATAGCCTTTCACCAAGACAGAGTCGATCATCATTTGACAGACACAAAGAGCGAGCTTCTGCGATGGAGTCCGCGCAACAAAGAAAACTCCATGGACTCTACCATGCTGTTGCAAAAAATCAGGAGTCAACTCGGAACACCTTAAGCGCCTCAACGGTCACGAAGCTCTTCCTCAACACCGAAGATCGCGGCCCAAGTAAGAAGACCAAGTAAGAGCCGTTGGAAGTTGCCCACTAAGTTAGTTCCGGTATTTTCGGAACTAACTCCTTCGACCCGTTGCTGAACTTAGAGTATAAATAAGACATGTAATAGACAGTTTTGAGTGGGCTTTCATCGAGGATTATTTCAGAGCTTAGAGAGAGAAAGAGAATCGCATTGTAAGTCGAAAGGAGAGAGAATACGTACCTAGTTAGTTAGCACCTAAAGATAGACTCTTCCTAGGAAGTTCCTAGTTTCATTACGCTTACCATTGTTCTGATTAGAGAGTGTGTTGGGTAAGTGAGTGAAAACCGCTAAGTAGATCCTTTCTACTTAGTGGGCATTTGTAAGTTATTTTGTTTGACCAGGAAATGAAATAGCTTATTTGTGTACCTTGCTGAGTTCCATAGAGTCCTTTCTCTTTCCATGTTTTGCTATAATTACCGCAAAAGTCTTCCGCTCCCTTAGTTTAGTTAATTCGATAGAGTGCTTCTACATCACAGAGTGTTTCTCACTTACGAAGGTTGATTGAGTCAAACCAATCCTTAGACTCACACCTTTGATTGGTTTGAGTTAGCCACCCGATCCTACACGTGGTATCAGAGCCTTGCTTAGGCTAACGGTCAATCAACGAAGCAATGGCAGACCTCTTCGCCAATCAAAACAACAAAATGCACTTCGAGCATCCCAGACTCACCTCCACCAACTACGACCACTGGAAAAATGAGATCGAGCAACACATTGAGTCTGTCAACTCCGAGCTTTGGGAAATAGTCACTGGAGGAGATCTTGCAGTCAATCCAGACCGATCCACATGGACTGCTGCAGATCGCAAGAGGTACGAGCTGAATCGTCAAGCATCACGCGCAATATACACTTGCCTGTCCATCCCAGAACAAAGGAGAGTCAACCACTGTAAGTCGCTAATGAGATCTGGACACTCCTTCAAGCAACTCACGAAGGAGTCACTGAGCTAAAGAAATGCAAAGCTCAAGAACTTCGAATGGACTATGAAAACTTCCTACAGAAACCCGGTGAGTCTCTAGAAGAAGTGCTTGATCGTTTCTATTTACTAACCACTACTATGCAGGAAGTCAGCATCTTGCCAGATAGAGAGAGTGTCTTGCACAAGTTGCTGGACAGTCTGAGAGAAGAGTGGGCAGAAACGGTAATCTCTACCAAAGCATGCAAGGATTTATCCAAATGGAGCTGTCAAGACCTAGGTTCCTATCTACAATCTGTAGATAAATACAAGAAGAATGTTCGAAAGAAGTGTGGTATTACTTCTTCTCCCTCTTCTAGTAAGTCTACTACTTTGAATGACCAAGCCTTGCAGGTTAATTCAACTCAGTTCACTCAAGAAGGAGCCTATGTCGCTGATACTCAAATCAGACAAGCTAGGGCAGAGCTGGTAGATATTATTGTTGAAGAAAGTGAGGCTGAGACTATGGAAGACTTCGTCTTCATAGTCAAGAACTTCCGAAAATTCATGCGTAACCAACCAAATCGTCAGAGTCGGTCGTTCTCAAACCCCTCCAAACAATCCTTCAGCTCCGTAACTTGCTTTAACTGCAACAAACCCGGTCACTTCAAGAAGGAATGTCCCTTACTCAAGAATCAGTATGGAAAACCTCAAGGGAGATCGCTGATGGCGGCTGTTGGCTGGGGTGATTCAGACTCCGATGATCCAGACACAGAGTCCAGGGCCTAGTATGTCTCATGGCACATGATACGACGGAGTCCATGATCCCTGATAATGAGGTAACTCGTTCTCATCTTGAAACAGACCTTTACCGTATTTCTCCCATGGGATTTATGACTTAATTGCTAAAATTGTCTCCGAGAACAACTCTCTCAAAGCAAGTCTTACCAGCAAGATAAACGAGCTATCTGAGGAACTCGAAATCTCAAAAGGTCTTATGTATGCCCTAAGGGATGAAGCTGAGGAACACAAAACCATCTCTTGTTCTCTCAGGTTAGATCTGCAAGATTCAAGGCGTCATGTTGATTCCCTTCAAAAGGAACTTCATGATACCTTAGAACAAACTCAGTTTGAACAGGGTGACCAGAAAGAGTCTCTCACCCTGATCGACTCCCTCAAACAAGACCTCACCATCTTTACAGATAAGTGTTGTTCTCTTCAAAATGATCTTAATGCTTCTGAATCCAAAAACATATCCTTGAACACCACTATCAAAAATCTCACTCAAAAATTGAAAGAAAAGGAACACGCCCTTTCCCTTAAGCCAGTCAAGTTTATCAAACAAGTCACCGCCTCCGAACTACCTGAGTGGGCCAATTCCAAAATCAAAGAAATTAGCCAAGATCGAGATACTCTTCGCTCTAAAGTAGAACAACTCTCTCAGCAGATTGTGAATCTACAATCCGGAGTTCGATCCACTCAATCCACACCCAAGTGGCACAAAGGAAAGTTCGACATCCCAAAAAATATGTCCAAATCCGACAACAGAGTCAAACGATATCAAGAAAAAGAAAATTCGACTCCTGGTGGAAAGGACAACAGAAATACGTCAATCTTCCACCAACCAAGATTTGTGGCTACTGCGGGAGTCTTGGACATCGTGACAGTGCATGTGATAAACTGAATAGAGATCTCTCTTTTAATGTCAAACGTGTTAAACTGATACTTGAAGCACGAGAAAAATTGAACAGTCTGGCTCGAAAAGGGAACCCAAGTATATCTGGGTTCCCAAAACTAACAAATGATCTGTTCTTTTGTAGGTGAAGGCGAATGGAGACAGCTGGTACTTGGATAGTGGATGCTCTCGTCACATGACTGGAGATCCAAATCAATTCAATTCGCTTTCATCCTACCAAGGAGGTAAGGTTACTTTTGGAAACAACAACCAGGGTGAAATCGTGGGAGTTGGATCCGTAGGTAACCCCTCAAGATTTAAAATTGATGGAGTCCATCTGGTCACTGGACTCCAGCATAGTTTATTAAGCATCTCAAATTTGTGATAGATTCAATTTGGTACTTTTCTCCTCTTCGGATTGTAAGGTTTATGATGAGCGTACAGGTTCACTAAAAGCTGTGGGACGTAGAGAAGGCAATCTCTACAAAATGTGCTTAAACTCCATTAAGCCAGACGACCAAGTCTGTCTCAATGTGCATTCCAAAAACTCACTGCTGTGGCACTCCAGCTTGGCCACGCAAATCATAGGCTGTTGAACAAACTCAAAAGCAAGGACTTGGTGATTGGTTTACCAGACACCACCTTTGACACAGACTCTGTCTGTGAAGCATGTGTTAAAGGTAAACACACCCGGTCCTCATTCAAAAGTAAGCCTACTCTCTCTACTAACTCTCCACTGGAACTACTACACATGGATCTTGTTGGCCCCATGCGTACACAAAGCAGAAGCGGTAAGAGGTACATTCTGGTCATAGTCGATGACTATTCCAGGTGGACCTGGGTCATTTTCTTATTTACCAAAGATGAAACTTTTACGGAGTTTGTCAAACTCCATAAAATGCTCGTCAACAAATTTTCATTCACTCTAAAAACCCTGAGAACGGACCAGGGTACTGAATTTTGCAACAAGTCGTTTGATGAGTTTTGCAGGGACAATGGAGTGGATCACCAAATCTCATCTGCACGCACTCCAGAACAAAACGGAGTGGTTGAACGCAAAAATAGAACCTTGGTAGAAATGGCTCGCACCATGCTCATCGACAGTCAACTCACTCCATCTTATTGGGCAGAAGCCGTTAACACAGCTTGCTATGTGTTAAATCGTGCGATGATTCATCCATTCCTTCACAAGACACCCTATGAACTACTCCGTCAACGTAAACCAAGTCTTCTACATCTCAGGCGTTTCGGATGTAAGTGTTTTATTCACAACAATGGTAAGGACAACTTGGGTAAGTTCTCTCCTAAAAGTGATGAAGGTATTTTTCTTGGCTATTCTTCTAAAAGCAAAGCTTATCGTGTTATCAATCTTAGAACTCAATGTTTAGAAGAAAGCCCACATGTCAAGTTCGATGAGTCCCACAATGTTGGCTCATCTTCTGATCATCTTGACTTTGCCCCCGATGATTTTCTCACCGATCCACACTTCATCACTGTCCCAATAGGAAGACTCCCTGAGTCCCACTCCATCACTCCTCATGGTTCCCCTGCAAACAAAAACAATTCATCAGAATCTACAGACTCAGACAATCACCCGGAGACACCCTTACACAAAACCTGAATTTTGACTCCTCTGAAAAAGAAACACCCCCTCCTGCTTCACGTCGCCAGTTCCAGCAAAGATCTGCTCACCCTCCTGAAAACATCATTACAGACCCAAACACCGGTGTCCAAACACGCCTACAAGCCATGCAAAATCTCTGTGCCTTTGGTGCGTTTCTGTCTAGTACTGAACCTAGAAATGTCAAAGAAGCACTCCTTGATAGTGATTGGGTTACTGCTATGCAGGAGGAACTCAATTCCCTCCAGCGCCATGCTGTCTGGGAGTTAGTTCCTCGCCCCACGCATCAACAAGCCATTGGTACTCGTTGGGTCTTTCGTAATAAACTTGATACTGCAGGCCAAGTTTTCAGGAATAAAGCTCGATTAGTTGTTCAGGGCTACAATCAAGAAGAAGGGATCGATTATGATGAAACCTTCGCTCCAGTAGCTCGTCTTGAAGCAATTCGCATGTTCATTGCGTTTGCTGCTCACAAAGGTTTCCAATTATATCAAATGGATGTTAAGACAGCCTTCCTTCACGGCTACATTGATAGAGAAGTCTACGTCGAACAACCACCAGGATTCACAGACTCCGTCCATCCCGACTACGTCTACAAATTATGTAAGGCCCTTTACGGACTGAAACAGGCTCCACGTGCCTGGTATGAAAGACTGTCTACATATCTATTGCAAAACGGTTTCTCTCGAGGTAACGTAGATAAAACGCTCTTCATTCTACATTCATCACATGACTTACTTCTAGTACAGATCTATGTTGATGATATTATTTACGGTTCTACAAGTAACACCCTCTGTGACCATTTTGCTAACCTTATGAAGCAAGAGTTTTCCATGAATGAGTTAGGTGAGCTCAAGTTCTTTCTAGGATTACAAATTCAACAGGAAAAGGACGGGATCAAGATCCATCAACAAAAATATATCAAGGAACTCCTTGATAAGTACAATCTAAAGAATGCAAAGAGTATGTCCACACCAAGCTGTACATCTGCCAAACTGCATCCTGATGATGACGGAGTCGGCGTCAATGCCACAGAATATAGAGGCATGATAGGGTCCCTCTTGTACCTGACTGCCAGTCGCCCAGACATTCTTCACGCAGTCTGTCTTTGTGCTCGCTTCCAAGCAGCACCAAAACAGTCTCACCTCAAAGCAGTCAAGCGTATCTTCCGCTATCTCAAAGGTACAAGTACACTCTATCTATGGTATCCACGATCTCCTACTTTTACTTTATCTGGATATAGTGACTCTGATTGGGCTGGTTCTCTCCAAGATCGAAAGAGTACTTCAGGTAATGCACAGTTCTTGGGTCTTTGCCTTGTTTCATGGTCCTCCAAAAAACAAAACTCTGTAGCACTCTCTACAGCAGAGGCAGAGTATGTTTCTGCTGCAGCGTGTTGCTCCCAACTCCTTTGGATGAAACAACAACTCCAAGACTATCATGTCACCCAAGAACAGATCCCCATCTTTTGTGACAACAAAAGCACAATCAAAATATCAGAAAACCCAGTCCAACACTCAAGAACCAAACACATCGAAATTCGCTTTCACTTCTTGAAAGACTGTGTCGAGAAAAAGCTTATCCAACTTGACTTTGTGCCCACAGAAGATCAACTTGCAGATATTTTTACTAAACCCTTGTCTACAGCAAGATTCGAAGCACTGCGATCGGCAATCGGATTGACTCCGTCTACCTAGACGGTCGCATCTCCTTGCCCCTACCGCAATCTTCAGCAGGTACGCCCTCATGTCTCATAGAGTCTGTCTTTGTTTGCACTTGCATCAGTAGAATGTGTTTTCTTACTTAGCACGCCTAGTACTCTAGCGCTACTATCCACGTCATCCATCCGCACCAGAACCCGCCTAAATCGTCGTTATCTCGCCTTATCCTGACGTCGCCACATTAATCGCACCTGACACACGCCATCTCTGCACATTCAGCCTTTATATCTATCACCCGTCCACTCCATCTCTCTCACACACTCCCTTACACCCAAGTCCTTCAACTTCCAAATGGCCGGCATCAACTTCTCTGGAATTAACATCCCAGCCGAAATTTTCGCCGATCCCATTCGCCTTCAGGCGTATCTCCAGGCCATGGCAAACCCTAATCCACCTACACTCACCACTACCACCACCACATCGCCCACTAAAACCACCGCTACTTCTTCGCCCACACACTCCTCCACACCACCACCTGACACCCGCGACCCATCCACCCATCAAACACCGCCATCTGCTGCAAGAACAGAGATTCTTGACACAGACATTGAAGAAGTTACTCCATCCAAACCCTACCACCATCCCCAACCCCACAAGCTGACAATCCTCCCGCCGAAAATCAGCCAACTGATCAGCCACAAGCCCATGCCAGCAAATCACCGACCAAATCTCCTACTCCAACCCCACCAGCATCCCCCGCTAAATCCGCAACACCACCACAACAACCTCCACCCAAAACCCGCAAGAGAAAAGGCCAAACCTCAACCCGACCCACAGCAAAAGAATCCTCCGTTCCTCTGTCAAGGCCCAACATGTCTCCTCCGGTTCCGGTGAATCGTCTCCCGTCCAAGAACTGCCCACCGCCAGTCATGATGCTTCTACGGGTGCCACCTCCGCCAGAGATCAAAAACCTCCAAAACCCCACCGACGGAGTGTGAAGGTCGACCCCTTCACTCAGAGGTACATGCTCGGGGACCCTGCCTCCGACCGTAATATAGTCAGGGGTAAGTTCCTCGACTTTTCTTGGGCTCTGTCTTCCAACTTAGGGGAGTTAGTCACTATGCTCGAAATTCAGGGGTGGAAACACCTCTTTTGTGAAATAACTGAGTGGTATCCCACAGAGTCTGTCGACTTCTTCCAAAACCTTGTTATCCGTAACGGTGCTGCTCAGTCTGTTGTCAATTCCACCCCAATATTTTTTGATCTTGCAAAGCTGTCTGAAATTCTTGGCGTTCCTGCCACTGGCCTGTCATTTTATGAAAAAGGAATCCTTCCTGAGATCCCCGGGGTACCACATAACAAAATCTACCGCTTTTTCTCCTCCAAGAAAAAGATTGGCTCCCCCATACCCCGTGGCGATCTCTCCATCCTACACCAACTCCTCCACATTTTGGTCATCAAAAATATTGTCCCACGAAAGGAAGGAAACCTTATGGTCAACTGCTTGGACTTAACCATTATGTACTGCATCATAAATCGTCACTCTATCAATTTGGCACACATAATTCTCCATCACTTAGCCCAGTCGGTCGACACCCCGAAACACTCCTTGGGGTACGTGTTCTGGTTGCCTCGTATATTCCAATTCTTTCAGGTACCCTTGGCGACTTCGACGCCAGAGTCCATCGAGGAGGCAGACACCATCAACCTACGGTACTTGAATCGGCTAACTTCAATCGACAAATCAAAGCTGCTGCCCCCTCCATCTACTCCAACGACGGCGGGGACATCCACTTCTCAAGAGGCAGTCCCTCAAGCTTCACTCCAACCTCTCCTGGAGAAAGTGGAGCGCCTCTTTGCGCATGCAGCTGATAAGTGTGAAATACATATATTTTTAAGGCTTTAATTCTTTCTATTTTCATAATAATTAATGTCATATTTCCCACTTATCATATGTTTTTCCATGAATTTATGTATTGATGTGAACTGATATATTTTATGTGTCTAATGCAGGAAAATTACAATACACCGGATATACACATATAATATATAATATATATATAATATCGCATACAGCACATGAATAAACAAAATGAAGTTAAACTATATTCATGAATCGTTTCAAATGAGATACGTGAATCCCATTCACGTCCGCTCACAAACCAGGCGGACAGGAGGGAGGTCACCAGGCGGACAGAATAAATGACCGGGCGGTGTTAACGGACAGAGACGTCAGCGTGAGGTTCGGGCGGACGGAAACGCGGACGGAACAAATGGCTGGGCGGACGACAGAGAAACAACAGAGACAACCGCCACAAACAGAGGCGGACAACAATGAGTTTAGGCGGGCGGACATGAATAAATGCTAGTGGATCCGACCGTCTTCTCCAATTCTTCCGACCTTATCTATCTACTACCTTCAGCATATCAGGCGCCTACCGTAAATTCCTCACGCGTCTGTCTGCAATCAATGCCCACTCAATCAATCTGCAATCAATCTCCTTCCAGATCTGCTTCGAACGTTTTCTTCCTCTCCTCTATATAAACACTACTACTTCATCATAAAAACCTGCGCACATTTGCCCGAAGTAATCCTCTGTAATATTCACGTTCTCTCCCAAAATCACACTTCTTCCACAAAAATCCATACAGTGCGTACGAATGCAGCTCTTCTTCTCTTCAACTGTAATCTTTTAATGGCTGCGTATTTACGACCTCTGTTTGTAATTATGTCTGAGTAAAAACCTTAGCTCCCGGGTTGAGAAGTAAGCTTATTTTACTAAAGTGTTACGTAGAGACTTTCTAAATAATCTGTTCAAGCAATATTTTGATTCTCCTCCTTAATGCGCTTTAATATTTAGGCCATTTATTAAAGTGATATTTGTAGTTTCTTGTCAAAATGCAGTGCTGAGGCAAGATTCTAGACAAGAGAAGTCAAAGCAGGTTAACGACTAGAAGTGAGTTTTCACCTATAGGTTAACTAGTCTCCAATAGGAATTGTTAATAATGCAATTAATTTATTAATGACTTGAACAAGGAATTGCGCTTGTTATTTAAATTAATCAGGGTTTATTAGACAGGGAACGGTCAATAAACTAATTAAGATTCTTGAGTTTATTGTTAAAGTGGGGAAGTCTACAATAATATAATTGAGTAAAATAGGTGAGCAGAACAACCCGGGATGCTTCTTTAAAAACAAAAGAGTTCTATAACTGCTAATATTAATCTGTTTAATTAATTGTCCTTTTACTGTTTTGTTTACACTAAGTTCTAAACCACAATTTCTCTAAAAAAAATGATAAGTTTCTGTTCAGTAGTCTAATTAGAATTCTCAATTAAATTGCACTATCAGTTAAACCACAGCAAGGTCCCCAAGAGTTCGACACCCCACAAATCCACTATCCCGCAAAACGATTAGGTACACTGCCTAAGTTGAAGAAGTAGTCGCATATTTCTACAACAGCAGCAGAGCTGATTCAGGGCCAGAAGCGGATGATGGACTGACTCGCCGGGATAGAGACGACAGTGGCGGCCTTGCAGGACCAACTCCTTGACATTCAATCCACCCTCACCCCAAACCCTTAGAATGACGTGGTTGTGTAGTATTAGAACTTAGGCTGTTTTTTTAAGTTCTAAACACTTTTTATTGGCTGTTTGTGTGAATACTTGACTAACTCTGTGCTACTATGGGCTTCTCCTCTGATGAAAGCAAAAGGGGGAAGCG
>CM041782.1:129104194-129142400 GCA_023374045.1 Limonium bicolor
TAATACCCAAATTGGACCCAAACTTTTCGGTAATTACAATACATAACCTATAGTTTTCTATTTTACAACTTTGACCCAAACTTTATAAAATGTTATATTTTTATTAATTCATTTAAAAACCCTAGGTTTCTCTAAATTAAGCCCACGGCTTATTATTTAGCTAGTAATTACCATTTGGCCCCCCCAAATAATATAAAGCATAAATTAAACTAAATAAGCTTGTAAACTTAAATTAAATGGCCTAATGACATGGCCTTATTACAACTTTGCTTTATGGCATAAAATTACACATAATTTCTCAACAATAATATATAGCTCACGGCCTCACATACTTTTATTATTTTTCCACATAATTCATAATTTGACCATTAGGTTAATTAAATCACTTAAATGACTAGCTTAATTTATCTTAGTCATTTTTTTTTCCATTCTTAGGTTATAAATAACCCATATATTATATAACACTCTCGGCATTTATTTATATATGCTAAGAATTACATAAAATCATAAGTTTAAGGTGTTTATACCTTGATAAATCCTTGTATGGGCTCGGCACCATGGAGTAAAATTCACCACAATATTTAGAAATGTTTAATACACCAAAACAAGATATAGTTATACTCCAAGCTTGAGCTTAACCATAAAGAACAATTAATGTAAGATTTAAGGCAAAATTCACCTTAAAAATGCTGGGAAGGTTCCTTAAGATTTCGGCCTGGTTTAGACACACCACAAGGTGTTAAATTCACTATATAGACATAAGGAACACTTAGACAACAACAAGCTGCTGTGGTAATAGGTTTTACCTTGGAAAAATGCCCAAAAAGAGGGTATTTCCTTTGGATCTCGGCCACCCTTGCTCCAAATGGCTAACCAACAGATCCAACATAAAAAGGAGAAGAAAATGAGGCTATGACCAAAGTTTCACAGCCAAACTCAAAGGGAGTCAAAAGTTATGAGCTTAAAGCACATTTTTACCTTAAAATGAAGATTTGAAGTTCCTTGGCCCTCAAACTGAGTTCATTCGAGATTAGCTCTTGTTCTAACCTTATAATACTGGGAATAAGCCATAGGAAAAGATAAGCCACGAAATCCAAGTGTTGGTAATCAAAGGATGGAAGAAAAAGGGCTAAAAATGACTAAAAATGACCTTAAATCATTACCTTAGGAGCTTATAAGCTTTAATTGCCTTCCTAACTGAATAAACAAAGCTTGGGAGAGTTCAAGAACTCAGACTCCACGTTTGGAATGGAGCAAGAGGCAAGAGAGAGTCAATTTTGGTGTTTAAAGGCATAAAACCATAAAATAATGAATAGTACTAGGTGACTCATTGCCTTAGCTGTCCAAACTGAAGTGGATGAGTGTGCTGTCCTCCCTCCCTTTAATGCTGCCGACACCCCTTGATGCTGGCTAATTTGTTGACCAAAGGTCAACTTGACAAATGTGCTTAAAAAATGGCACTATTCGGGTACTATTCACAATAAACTGTCAGTTTTGGATTTTAATTTTCAAACTTGGATTTAGACTTTCAAATATAGTCTATCATGTCCAATAAATGTTTTAATGATGTACCCATGTCTTTAAAATGACAAAAAGTCATTATCTTAGAGCTCATAGACAAAAACGTGCGTTAAGGTGATTTCAGGGCACTTTTTGTGTCACCGTGTGTTTCTGAGCTTAGTTTCTTTGAGAATTATTTTGTTGTGTTCCTTACTTCATTACAATGTTTAGGAATCCACTTTGGATCCTATTTGAGGTCAAACAATCTTCATGGTGTCTTAAGGCACATTTTCGGCCTTACCGATCTTAAAGCATGTTTTGCCTTGATGAGATCTTTTAGATTGTTTCCCAATAGTATTTAGATGTTTATTAACCATCTTAGATCATTAGTAGATCATTTAATTAAGTTTTTAAGGTTAGGGGTATTTCATGACGTCCAACTTGTATTAAATTAAACATGGTTTGGATGAGGTCTTAAAGGCCAAATTAAATTAACTATGGAAACTATACGCTACGGCGATTGTACATTGTACATTATAAACTGTACGCTACGGCGATTGTACATTGTACATTATACTGGAGTTATTCGATACGTTCGATATACAATTGTTGTTTGGGATATTAAATGAATGTTTGGATTGGATGAATGGTTAAGTTGGTTATTAATGTTTGGATGGATGGTTATGTATATTATACATGTATATTACAGTATTCTTTATAAACTGTAAAATGGAAAAGCATAAAACCAATCTAATAATAAGATGGTTAAAATGACTAAGTGACCATTAGGGTCCAGGCCCGGCATACGCAGCGTCTATCGCTGATACTACACCATATGCAGGTTGTTAACTATCGCCGAAGCCGAAGTGCAGGAACAGGGTAATTAGAGTTTACTTTAATTATTGCACAGGGAGTTTGTTGTATAACAATGAAGATGGTGAAATGTATTATGGTACGGTTATGTATATTCAGGTTTGGGTAGACGCTCACTTGTCGATGTTTATGATTTATGGTCTTAGTATGATGTATAGGAGTTTCTCGTTATCACGGCGGTTAGCAGTTTGTTTATGTTGGAAGTTGGATGTAGTTTGGCTTCGTTACTCGCATGGGCGAGTAGTGGCCGGTGACACCCGTGTGAGTATTGTTGTTATCATTTATTCTTCCGCTGTAAGACGTTTTATTTATTGCTACGTGAGAGACTATTACGTGATTATAGAGAGGGGTGTTACAGGAAATGAATGGTGTTTTATTCTGCACAATACTTGAATTATTTTGCTAGCTTTACTTGTTACTAAACCAGAAAGTTTCCGCAAAATACTATGGCACTGGATTCGTCATTATGAGGACTATAAAGTGCTTTAAAGGAAGACAAACGGGCTTCACTTCATATGGAGTTGTTACGTTTTCTTAGCATAATATGATTCGAGACGAGCAAAATATTCTGGAGACTGATAATTAATTGGTGATTTATAAAGAGTACTTTGAGAGAGAAAAATTGAGATTTAGAAAGAGAACCTTGTACTGAATTTGAGTGGACATGAAGTTTAATCGGTTTTGTCTCATTGTGAGAGGATTTTTTTTTTTTTTTTACAAAATTTTCACCGTCAATGGTAGGTTGAAGATCCATAGCAATGTTGACTATGATGTTGAAGGCTTCCCCTTCCACTATCGTTGTTTATATGAAGGTGAACTAGCATCTTCTCTACAGACTCACGTTTTTAAAGGGAAAACGTACTCGAGGGGTTTTAGGGGTTTCCAGGAAACAAATAATAACAAACAGAATGAAACCATTTCCGGCTCCTAACTACCCTAAAGTGAACAACCACTAAGTACTTTCATCATACGCAAGTCCGAGACAATAGTCTAATTATACAAGTACCAAGTAGAGTGGTCAATATTAAAAAATGTTATTTTCAGTCATCATTTTATTTCATGCAAATTTTTTATGCAGAGGAGGCAACTAAAAGCAGGCTAGGACTACCACTACCGTAGTTGACTAGCAGCTGGAAGCCACATAGCTGACCGGCGACTATCATATGGATAGCCGGTGAGCGGTCCAAAAATTGTAAACAAATAAACTCCACCCACGTATAAATCCTCTGTTCATAATGTTTTTCATCCTCATCATCATCATCATTATATCATCAACATCATCATCAT
Source organism: Limonium bicolor (assembly GCA_023374045.1). Taxonomy (NCBI): domain Eukaryota; kingdom Viridiplantae; phylum Streptophyta; class Magnoliopsida; order Caryophyllales; family Plumbaginaceae; genus Limonium; species Limonium bicolor. The sequence goes on from CM041782.1 coordinate 129,107,855, forward strand.
CATTATATCACCATCATCATCATTATGTCACCTTCATCATCATCATTATGTCACCTTCATCATCATCATCATCACCATCATCATCACCATCATCGTCATCATCATCATCATTATCAACATTGTCATCATTATATCATCATCATCATCATAGTATCATCATCATATCATCATCATCATCATCATCATCATCATCATCATCATCATCATCATATCATCATCATCATCAAAATAAATAAAGAAGAGTTACAATTTTTGCCACTTAGCGGTTATACTCTCTGACCGCTCAGCGGCCGCTAGTCAGTTGCAAGGTCTCTGGCCGCTAGTTGGTTGAAGGGTTTGTAGTTTGTTGTCGGTTGTTTGTGACCGCATGAAGTAATATTATGACTTCAAAATTGGACCAAAACGTAAAAAATATTTAAATATAATAAACCTGAAACCCGATTAGGTTAAACTTAAAAATGACTTGAACCTGAAATGACTTGAAAATTTATTACCTGAAACTGACCTAAACCTAAAATGATCCAAATGACAATATACCAAAACCTATCATAATGTGATTGAAGCCAAAAATAATTAAATATGAAAATTGAAAGATGGTTCCATGTGGTAGGTGGTGTGCTGGCAAATATTTTGAAATGGATGTTTTGAGAAAAGAAGAAGATAGAGACGTGCGCGCAGAACTCGGGAAGACAGAAGTCACAAAAGAATTGGTGTTTGTGTATAAAAAAATTAAGAGAAGTCAAATGAGTTGTGAGAGTTAGGACATGAGAGTTTATTGTACTATATGTTAATTTAATATTGTAAAGAATAAAAATTATTATAAATTTCTTTGTAAGTACTTGTATAAAATATTATCAATTAATCCAAACTAACCGAAACCCAATTTTATTTTAAATATGACCCCAACCCGATTTGACCTGAACCCAAATGAACCGAAATGACCCGAAAAATTTATTGACCCGAACGAGTTATGACCTGAAATAATTTGGCCCAAAACTTGAATAAATAACTCGTTTGACAGGTCTAATTCCAAGGTTCGACGGCAAGTGAACCGACAATTGAGAGCTCAGAAGGAGGAATTAGCTAGTCAATCGTTGGTCACTATATATAAGGGGTATTTCGATATATATGCTGCCTAGTATTAGATGACTAAAATGAGTTTTGTATAAACTAAGTTTTAATATAAAATAAATTATTTAGTTGTGTCACAGTTTATAATTTTATAATGGACTATATTGTAAACATGTGAATTGATATATTAAAAACTACGAAATTAAACCTAGAAATTATTAACTCAATAAGTCTGTCAAGTTGCAAAAATCCTAGTCACCGTAGTATAGAAATAAAATCAGGTATCAAATCCACGGGACTTGAAAAAAATAAGCCTAATCCTAAGAAAACGGGAAATTCAGAGGGGTTGTATATTGTTTTTGAGATTAAATTAACTAAAGGCAAATTAAAATTAAAATAAACAACTAATGAAACTAAAAATAAAGTCGGTCAAATGAATGGAACTCCGAGTATAGATTATTCACCACTGGATATAATTATCAACTTCCAAGTTTCCTATGAGAGATGGATAGACAAATTCTTTGAACGCTCTTCAATTCTAAATCCTAGTAAAAGAAGAGCTCACCTATCAAAACATTTCAGTTCTAATCTAGAAGTAGACAAAACACATATAGATGGATTAAGAATGAAGAATTATTAGCAACTGCAGGGAAAACTCATATATCTGACTAATTTTCCATAAATTTTCATATTAACGTGACCCTCCTGATTTTCACTGATCATATCTAAACAAGATTCGTAAAACAACTCCAAGAACTCATGATATTATTAGAGAAGAATAATGTTTAATATTAATCTAGAAACAATCTAAGGAATTCTCATATTCAAACTGCAGAAAAACTAAGCTAACTTATATCCATTACAAACAACCCTTCCCCTGAGCAAATCCTCACTAGCCACTTCGTTATCCAGATCCAGAGACTTGTTGGTTGTGAGATTGAAGACGGTGGTTGACTCACTTCTGACGATGATCCATGCTTTGATAGTGATTGAAGATGGTGCTGCTGATGGTGAAGAAGATGAGAGTGTGAATCGTCGTTGGAGAGCGTTGTTTTCGCGTCGATTCTGTCGTGCCTCCCTCTCTTCTCTCATTAGGTCTCTCTTAAGACCCCCTTCCTTTCTTTTCTTTTTTCCAAAAAGCAACACTTGTCGTTGCAGTATATGCCACGTTCGAATGTTCGGACACTATGTTCTGAAGCGTGGCTCTGGCTTTGTCAGCGTAAGTCTCGAGTCGTGTCCGAACATACAAGTTCCGACATAAGTTCGGACAAATCTCGAGTAAGAACATATGAACTCCCGGCTTATGTCCGGACTTGCAAGTTCAGACACAAGTTCATACATAACTTCAAAAGCCTTTAAAATCTTCATTCTCACTCTGATACGATCCTTATTTGTTGCATCATCACCCCCACGAGATAAACTATTATTTCCTTGGCTTTTCTCTGCATTTGACACACAAAAAGGTATCAATTCTTGTTAAACAAGAAACCAAAGGAAACCATAAGATGCGGAATATTATCCATGCAACTATGAAAATTAAGCATTTAAAACCATGAAAAACTGTACATATTTCACACTTATATATACTCGAGTAAATTTCAAAAACACGATACAAATAAACGGGAGCTAACTACAAGGTATAAATATTATCGGATAACACTTTAAAATACTTATTCTTCTAGCATTCTTTGCAATAAAATCATCAACAAAGTATTTATATGTTAATCGTTCTAATAGATCACTCTCAGTCACCAACATTATCTTCCAATTGAAGAAAGTAATTGTTGATAAAACAAAGTAATCTAATCAAGAAGGCTATGGGCTGCAAGAAAATTGAAGGAAAATTAGTAGATTATTTGTATTGAAAATCAGTATATTATTTGTATTGAAAATCAGATGGTTGGGCTACAAATTACTTAAAGATGATTGATTACTAAACATCCTTACTAGATAAAAATAGTTTTCTTTACCAATAAAGTAAATTATTCTACTTATTAATTTCTGATACAACTAATATTATTAAAAGCTAATCTACCATTGCTTATTGGATTGTTATTCCTTTTAAAAAATAATTATTTAAAATTTTAAAAACAAGAGCTCCATCAAACGGGTTCCCCAAATTCTGGGAGCCATGCGCCATTGAACATGTTGGACGTGTAAATAGCCCTGGTCGCTATCCATAATGGAGGATCTGAAGCAGTCTTAACCCCTATAGTTATATTAGAAAATGGTCAAGGATATTCTGGGCTCTGCTCATCCCGGAGACCCTAGCCAAGTTTGAGTTAAAAAAGGAAGAGGAGGATGGTAGTCCATTAGGACCATTTTTTAGAGTTAGAATTTCCCTCGGCTCTTGAGCCAAGTGGAGATGATCACAAGAGCGTGTTAGGATATGTCAATTTGTGTAAATCTTAAATCTTCTTAAAAGTTTATTTTCTAAAAGCCTTATATAATTTTAGCATATTTCTTTTCAATCAATAATTTCCTAATCTTTAGTTGATAGATTTAAGTTTCTTTAATCAATAGTTTCTTTTTCTTTAGATAATAGATTTATTTCTCTTTAGTCAATAGTTTCCTTTTCTTTAGTCAATATATTTATTTCTCTTTAGTCAATACTTTCATTTTCTTTAGTCAATAAATTTATTTCTCTTTAGTAGTTTCCTTTTTCTTCAGCCTATAGTTTCTTTTCCTTCTTCTCCACTCTTCTCTTTGTACATCTATATAAGAACACGCCCTGCTCTTTTCTTCTTCAAGCGTGAATAAGAGAATACAAAAACTTTTCTTTCCCGTGTATCCCACTCCACATTTCTACATGGTACCAGAGCGGGTTTTATCCTACTTCCTCGTTTCCTAATTTTTTTCAGTAGTATTTACTCTTCACTACCATGACGGCGATGAGTGGAAACTCTATAGCTCAATTAGAGGAACTATTGCGATCATTCACAAAAGCCCGAGGAAGGCACACCAATGTCGTCGACACTTCATATCTGACATATGTACATACGTCCGATCATCCCGGGATGATAATCGTGACGAAATTCAATGAAATAGGGTTCCAAACCTAGAAACGCACTGTTCTGATGGCAGTAATGGCGAAAAATAAAATCGGCATGATCGACGGCACATTGGAAAGACCTGAGGACGATGAAGTGAAATCAAAGGCTTGGGATCGATGCAATGGACTGGTTATGTCCTGGATTCTCAACACTCTAGACCAGAATATATCTGAAAGCTTGGTTTATCACAAAACAGCCAGAGAAATGTGGAGTAGTCTCTTATCTAGGTACGATCAAAATGACAATACTAGGAGATTTAACTTAAAGAAAGAGTTGTGTGATTTGGACCAGGGAAATGATTCTGTTAGTGTATATTTCACTAAGTTCAAACGAATTTGGGATGAACTAGCTTCTGTTATAGATCTAGCATCTTGCAAATGTTGTAAATGTGGTTATGCAGAGAAGTTCAAGAAGATATTATAAGAGGACAAGGTTCTAGATTTCCCCATGAGTTTAAACGACTGTTACATAAACATTAGAGGTAATATCTTAATGTTGTCTCCTCTTCCAAGTTTAGAAAATGCTTACTCCTTCATCATTTTAGAAGAGAGACAGTGTGAAAGTAGTAAAAGGAAGACAAATGATGTTGATGGAGGATTTATCAATGCTGTGTATGGTAAATAGACCACATCAGCAGTTGAAATGGCTACAAAATGAAAAGGGAAAGGGCAAGAAGCATAGAGAACACTGCTCCTATTGTAATAAACAAGGACACAATGAAGATCGATGCTTTGAAAAGCATGGGTACCTAAACGGTTGGAAACATGGAAAGGTTAAAAGAATGGGAACTAGCGTAAATGTTGTTGCTGGCAAGGAAGCTGCTACTTCACCAGTTCAAGGAATGTCACAAGAGCAACTGAGCATGTTGGTGGGCTATCTATAGAAAGTCAATATCAGACATACTGAGGAGAGTTCTACTTGCAATTTTGCAGGTAAACCTTCTCCTTCTTTATATCAACATTTCTGCTATAGCATTGCTAACAATCTCAGCACCAGAAACCATGAATCAGACATTTGGGTTATTGACACCGGTGCCACGGATCATCTCACTAGAAAAGGAGATTGCTTGAGAAATGTCAGTAACATAAAAGGCAGACACACCGTCACCTTACCTGATGGAACAGTCCAAGATGTCAAAACAATTGCAAACGTTTTTCCCTCTACAAATTGTCTTTTAGATAATGTCCTTTTTGCACCAGATTTTAAATGCAATTTATTGTCAGTTAGCAAGTTTGTTAAGCAATTTAACTGCATCATGGTGTTTCATCACAGTTACTACATATTGCAGAACCTGACATTGAATATTAAAAGGTTGATAGGAAGGGAGCATAATGGCTTATATTGTTTGGACAAACAAGGATTAAAAGTTTTTTTTAGGAGCGCAAGGCATTATAGGAGAAGAACATATCTAACACTTGTAATGTAATAGCCAATAAATATGCCATTTATTGGCACGATAAACTTGGACATGTTCCTTTGCAAAAGCTTGTTGAAATAAGAGTAATAGGAAGAAAGGATATTCCATTGAATTTTGTTTGTGATGCTTGTACCAGGGCAAAGAGACATAGACTTCCTTTCCCTCTATCTGATCGTAGTAGTAAAAAATGCTTTGATTTACTGCACATAGATGTTTGGGGACCTTGCTCTGTAGAGAACAGTGATAGAAGCTTATATTTCCTAAGTATCATTGACGATAAAAGCAGAACTTTGTGGACTAAATTAATGCGGCATAAGTCTCAAGCATTTGAATATGTCAAAGACTTTATAGTTATGGTTGAGCGACAATACATGAAGAAAGTAATTCAAACCGATAACGCTTATGAACTTGGATCATCTAAAAAACGTGCTAATTATTTCAAACAATTAGGAATTATCCATCAGCTTTCCAGTCCTCATACACCTCAATAAAATGGTGTAGTTGAGAGGAAACACCGTCATTTGTTAGAAACTGCTCGTGTAGTATTTTTTCGCTCAAGGATTCCTCTAAAATTTTGGAGAGATGTTATCCTCTTTGCAAATTTTATCATCAATAAACTACCTTCCTCAGTTCTCGAAGGAAATCCCATATGAGATATTGATAAGAAACAACCCAAATTAGAAGTTTTGAAGACATTTGGGTGTTTGGCTTACTGTACAAATGTCCATCAGCACAAGAAGAAATTTGAGTCACGTGCGCATAAGTGCATCTACCTTGGCCCAAGTCTCATTAGTAAAGGATATAAACTGTTGCAACTAGATATTGAAAAGATCATATACAGTAGGGATGTCAAGTTTTATGAATTTCAATTTCCTTTCCTTGAGCAAACACGCTCTAAACATCATACACCTACTTCTGATTTTTTGGACTTCACTGACGATGAAAACTACACTACTCAGCCTAGCATAATCCCTCAAGTCCCAGACCCTTCTAATACAGATCGTGATACATCTGATGCACAACACCTGCCAACTCACCAAATACCAGTTCGCTTGACAACAAAGAAAACAACCATGTTCTCTCTGAAATCACTCTAAAAAGGTCAAATAGACCATGTCAACAGCCAACACGACTAAGAGATTATTTTGTTGGAGAAAATATTGTTAAAGGTCACGGTGCAGAGGCTTTTACCACAATTTTAAGCAAAAGACTAGACCACCAAAAGAAAGGAGAATGTCTAAATCTGTTCTCGCTCACAGATATCACTCCTTCACCGAAGAACAACAATTGCTCTTCTAGCTTTGCTGGTCATAACCTAGTGACTCATGTTAGGGAGATTGTTGAACCAAGGACTTATAAGCAAGCTAGCCAAAGTGAGGAATGACAATTAGCTATGGCGCAAGAAATAACAGCATTAGAAAAGAATGGAACTTGAGAGATTATAAAGTTACCGAAAGGGAAGAAGGCTATAAGTTGTAAATGGATTTATAAGGTGAAACTTAAAGCTGATGGATCTCTAGAACGATATAAGGCTAGACTAGTGGTTAGAGGATTCACTCTGAAGCACGGCAATGATTACACAGACACCTTTTCTCCTATAATCAAGATGACAACAATTAGAGCTCTTATCACTATTGCAGTAAAAAGAGGATGGCATTTAAGTCAACCAGATATCAATAATGCCTTCCTCCATGTAGAGTTACATGTGGAGATATACATGCAATTGCCTGAAGGTTTCCCAAGAATGGATTCCAATATGGTTTGCAGGCTTCGCAAGTCTTTATATGGCCTGAAGCAAGCCTCAAGACAGTGGTATGCCAAGCTAACCACTTTCTTAAGTCTCCCAGAGCTTTCAAACATCTAGCAATGTCAGTTCTTTGTGTTTTAAATGCACCAAAAATATAGCACTCTACATTGGAATTTACGAGGATGATTTACTCATTTATGGTGATGATTCAATTGCCATTCAAAAACTCAAGCGCTCTCTGGACGAAAAATTCAAAATTAAAGACCTTGGCACATTGAACTTTTTCCTGGGAATGGAGTTCATTTACACAGATCATGGAATAGTTGTTACTCAAAGAAAGTTTGCTCATGAACTTCTTGAATATTTCCAGATGCTTGATTGTAAAGTAGTAACCAGTCCACTTCAAGTTGGAACCAAATTACTCCTAGACGATACTGAAGTATTGTCAGATCCAGAAGTTTACAGACAGCTCATTGGTAAGCTCAATTATCTTACAAATACCAGACCTGACATTTGCTTCAGCATCCAACTGCTCAGTCAGTTCTTACAAAAGCCCACCACTAGTCATTTTGAAGCTGCTCTCCATGGGATTTAGGACCGAACCGGTCGAAATCAGTTCGGAACCGGTTCGGAACTATAACCGCGGCCGAACGAAGCGAATATGAATACAAATTTTGGGATTTAGGACCGAACCGGGCCTGGAACCAGAACCACCTGGAACCGCATAACCGGAACCAATGGAACTACCCTGGAACCGCCTCGGAATCGCCCCGGAACCGGTCAAACTAGCCATTGGTCATACATCAAAACGATGTTGTTTTGACCCAAAGGTGTGCACTCTTTTCAGAACAGGTTAGAACCGCCCCAGAACCAGTCAGAACCGCTCCAGACTAGAACCTGAATCAGAACCGCTTCGGAACTAGTCGGAACCGGTTTTTTGAGTGAATCCGAAGCGAATACAGTTTTCGGAACCGGAATCGGAATCGGCGGATCCGGAACCGGAACCGGCGGAACCAGAACCGTGACCACTATTAATATGGGTGGGTCCTACATTCTCCACCAATAATATACTGCCACGTATAAAACAACCACAAAATAGCTAGATCAAAACAGCCGTAAAACAGTTATGCCGAACAGATATAAGGACAAAAATTATAAGAACTTGTATTTTGTATGGTTTGTCCACTGCTGCATATATCTTTCATATCCATCAAAAAATAAATTGCATCAGAGGTCTACATGTAAGATTAGGGGGCTTGTCCCCTCCAACCTTTTGAAAAAATAAATTATATATAGTTGAAAATAATACTCCAATCACAATAAGTAGTGTAAATATGCCAGTTGTCTTATCATTGACATGATTGTTTTTTTAAGCTGTTTCCAATCTGATCATTTCCATTCACGTTCCACCTTACTAAATGCATATCTTTATTTTTGGTTTCTTCTAATTACCTTACCCTGTAGATTGTTTGGCGAGCCACATTTTGTCATTTAAAAAAATAATATAAAGAGGACTTTCCATATCAATGGTTGATTTCATTTGTCAATTTTTTGGGCTATCCATATATTTGTAAATTTTACAAAATTAGGCTATGTGTCATAATAGAACTTCTTTAGTAGTTTCTTATTTTCATTCCAGCCACTTGACTCCTTAATTATTTGATCATTACCATGAATCTTGTTTTCTATTTTAAAGATTTTTTTTTTTATCAATTAGAGAGCATTTTGGTGTTTGTGGGACTCGAAAAAGTTGGAATATGTTAAATAAGTTTATTTATTATTCCCTCCTATTCTTAATGGATGAGTCTTTTTATTATTTTCAAAATGAAAGATGTTTCCGCATTTTTTAATCCTGAAATTTCCAACTATACCCCGTCGTTTCCATCACAATTCTACTTTTGTCTTCTTCAATTCTTGTTAAGTTACTGGTGTTCTTATTTGGCCTTTTTGTTATATAACAGTGATTTTTAATTTCCTAATATATTATTCTCTTGTATGATAATGAAATATCTTTTGACAATAATACATAGTTTACATATAAATCAAAATGCATAGTCAACTAATTAAATATTTTGTGACACATTATTTATATATAGTTACAATACAATTCTTATATATATTTTTTAATAATAATGTGTGTTAACATAGTTTTGGCACCCTAGCAATCAATTCCTGGCTTGCATGATGTTTACACAGCCTCTACAAAAGTTAGATCAAACTCTTGAGATCTGAAATTAAACTTGTGTACATATTACATACTATGTCCGAATTTTTTTATTTTTTTTGAAAATCATACTATGTCCGAAATTAGTTATGCTAGGGGTATCTTTGAAAAGAAATACTAGTAATTATGCCCACCCACGAAATTGCCATAACTACTCAGACAAAGAAACAAAATAGACAAAATTGGTGACTCCTCCACTCCACCTAAGAGGGCGTTCGACCAACGCGAGTAAAATACAGCGGCGTCCAAGAATGAAGAGTTAGATTTGTCAAATACTGATTGGTGCTTTTTTCAATAGATCCCACACATTCTCTCACAGAAATAGATTATTTGTAACGCAGGTTTTCCTGCGTTTGAAACTAACACAGCTTAATGCTGTTATCGAACGACGCCTAAATCAGCGAGAGCTCAACTTCCTCCCCCACCCCATCTTCCGAAACAAAACAGATAAAAAAGATGGAGAAAATAAAGATCTGATTCGTTTTCGTTTGGGAACTTTTCTTATTTATTTTTAAATTCGACTCTTTGGGGAAATAAATTAGCTCCACACCGGCGACTTCCTTTTCCTCTATTTATCGTGAATCTGCATTCTTGCTGACTTCGGACCCTGCGCTTTGTGCATAAAAGTGCAGGATCCCCCATCCCCGCTCCTTTTCTAATCCAACCCCTCCCTCGCTTTTCTTGCAATCGCAGCAGAGATCTTTCTGAATCTCTTGATTTTAACTCAGATCCATTTCCTTCTTCCCCTTGTCCCTACGATCCAATTCTCTAACCCCGGCCATAGCATTTATCTTTTGCTTATCATAACCCTACCGGGTTTGTAGAGATGGGCTGGAGTTTGGACCATGGCCTTAGAGGCCGTGTACCCTTTTTCTGTCTCGTCTTCTTCACATCCGTTTTGCTCGTTTCTACTGCTGCTCAGGTATGTTATCCTAATTTCTCTCTGTTCCATTATCTAAAAATGTGTCAAGGTTACGATGAAGGTGATTGTAGGAAACTGTCATGAAGCGTGAAATCTTTCATGGTTTAGGAACTTGGAGTTGATGGCGAGGCTAAGTCTGCTCGATCGATTGGGGATCTGGGCCGGCGTAGCAAGGTCAGCTGAAACATTCGTCTCTGCTTTATAGCGTAATTGAATTTGCTCAATTCACTAGTTTCCGGTTCTTTGGTATAAAGTTCGAAATCAAATTGTGGGTGGAGCTCTGAGTACTTGATCAGATCCTGGGGGTTATGAGTATATGTTTTGGTAGATTGATTATATTGTGCTCCTTGCGAATTACATGAAATTTTCTGAGATGGGTATTCGTTGCAGATTGTGCTGGAGCACCTAGGAAAGGAAGCCCATCCAATTCATATTGGGATAAACCTTGATTCTGGTCTAGGTGTTTTTGACGCGTTCTTTGCTAGCTTTTCCATGATCCTTGTCAGCGAGGTTTGTTCACTCACCGCTCTCTTTCTGTCCAACTTGCTCCGCCTAAACCGGAAGTATTAGGTTTTGGTTGACTGATTAATTCGGCTGTAGGTCTGCTATGTTCCCTTTGATTATTCCTGAAATGCATTTCCTTGGTAGATTCTAATGTCAACAAGTTGCAGTGGGTGTTGATTATGTTAGGATATCAGTGATGCGGGATAATTCTTTCTGAAATGCACTTCCATGCTAGATTTTGATGTTTGACGGTTCTAATGAGTGTTGTTTTGTTGGTAGATTGGAGATGAGACGTTTATCATTGCTGCTCTGATGGCGATGCGTCATCCAAAGAGCATTGTCCTATCTGGTGCTCTCAGTGCCTTGTTTGTAATGACTGTAAGTTTTGCTGGTTTTGGCCTTCACTGGTGCTTCTAAATATAGTCTGTGGCAGTTGTACTTCCAAATGTATGCTGTGGCGGTTGTATTAGAAGCTCGCTTCAATTTTTTTTCCTGATAAAACATGTTTTTCTTGTTCATCTTAGATACTATCTACTGGACTTGGTCACTTAGTGCCAAATTTGATATCCAGAAAACACACAAACAGTGCAGCAACAGGTATCTTCCTTAATGGTCTGTTTATGGTATAGAGAAAGGCCCCGTTCTCAAATCAAAATGTGGCATTAATCTAGGGTAGATTATTATATTTGACAACTGGACAATCTCCTTAGACAACGCTAGTTTGAGGAGCTTTCAACAATAATCTACCTAGAGAAGCTAGGTCCAGAACAAAGCCAAAGTGTATTTTCTTCTTAAGAATCATGGCCAGATAAGAACTTGATGGTGTAGAACGATCCCTTCACCTTGTTCTGACCTTAAAGTTGATTACTGCAAGATGATGACAACGAACCAAAGATAACAAATGAAGAAGAATTAGTGTTCAGGCGTGGGTCAGTCAGTTAATTCCTGTGCTAAATAATGCATCTCTCTTTTTCCTTGTTGCAGTACTTTACTGTTTCTTTGGGCTTCGGCTGCTGTATATTGCTTGGAAGTCCGATCCAAAAGGTTCACAAAAGAAGGAAATGGAGGAGGTACACTCTCTAGCTTTAGTGTTGGTTTTGGTAGATGTGAATGTAAACATTTCTTGTGCTCATATCACGTGCTCATGCCTTATGCTACGGGAAGTTATTATGTGTGTATGGATCCTTGTAACCCCTAAGTTGTAAGTGCCTTGGATCTCTCATTTTTATTATCTCTTATGCAGGTAGAAGAGAAACTGGAGGGTGGACAAGGGAAATCAAGCATGCGTCGTTTCTTTTCAAGATTTTGCACGCCAATATTTTTGGAGGTATTAAGAGTTTAACCTCAGTTTAAGTATACCCAATAATGAGTTATCATTTTGATGCCCTCTGACACACCTCTGACATCATAGCCTGTTACTGTCATGCCTTTCCATGCAGTCATTCATTCTAACGTTTCTTGCCGAGTGGGGTGATCGTAGCCAGATTGCAACAATTGCTGTAAGCATTATTTTATGTCTTTTGCTTTCTGTTTCAATCTGTTATCATATTTTGTTCTTCTCTGTGGGGCTTGCTGGTCTGACATGACTTTTTGTTGGGGGCCTTGCTGAATGAGTCTCTTCTAGCTTGATTGTTGTCGTTTTGTTGCTGTTTACATTGGACTAGCAAGTCTGTATTGTTGAGTTTGGGGGTAAACGTTTGATTCCGTAGTGTTTCTCTTGAAAGTTGAAAGAGATTGGTGCACTAATCATCAGTACCAGGCCAGCCTTACGTAATAGTATTTTCTCTCGTGAAAACAGATCAACAGTCGGAGCTTTTATCTGCACCCATCACTATCACTAGCTGCTGCCCTAAAATTACACCATTATTAGTGTGGTTGTTTGGACCTAACAATTGCTATTATTAGATTGTGTGCTATGAGTTACTGAATGCTTATCAGTTGGAGCTGCAAGTATATATAAAAAGGATGGCGGCGTGCTTTAGTTTTTATGTGAAGCAGTTGCTTCTGTATTGCTCTATTATTTCAACTAGCAAAGACTTGCAAGCAAGCCTAATTATTCTATTGCAGATATCATGAATTGTGTATGGGTTCAGGCTGATCATATAGCCTGAATATTCTATTGTGGCTTACTTTGCTACATTTTACCTTAAATTACAGCTGGCTACACACAAGAATGCTGTAGGAGTAGCCATGGGAGCAACATTAGGGCATACTATCTGTACTTCAGTGGCGGTGGTAGGAGGAAGCTTGTTGGCTTCAAAGATATCTCAACGGACAGTGGCCACCATTGGAGGCCTTCTCTTCCTGGGGTTCTCACTTTCTTCTTACTTCTATCCTCCACTATAGCCAGAGAAAAAAACCGTTTTGATTAGTATCTTGAGGAGCGTAGATTGATCTGAAGTGGTTCGCTTTCCTATTGTTTCATACTACATATATAATACTACATATTTTCAAATTGTTCTAAGCTTTAATCTCTGATTTTTTGTGTATTTACTCGTATTCGTGTAAGAAGCATTGTGAATTTTCTAATGTCGGCAAAGCTCATTAAGTTGTCAGTTCAATTGGTCAAGGTAATGCAGCTTCTCTACGGTCATCTGAAAAAAGACCCAAACGTTGAGAGTTTAATCTCTGCTTGACAAATTGTGTTCGATAATGAGTCTCGAATTTGCTACGGAAACTTGCTGTGCGGTCAAATCTGGAGTGAAGTGTAATTCTGTGAGGCGGTCAAATCTCAAAGCAGCAGGGAGGGTCTGCTATTTGTTCCCAATGAGTCTCAATACAAGTTGATACAGGGAAAAAATGTAATCACTACAACCTAAGTTCTCTTTTCCATGCTCCAAGTGATATTGTCACGCCCCTGCTGATTTAGCTAGTATTCGTTAATGGCTTTAGAGAGATTCATGTGTCACACATTGATATTGAGCGGTCATGAAAGATTGAAATGGGACTTTGTGACATTTAGACGTTGATTCGTTATGCTATGTGTGCAAGAGTAGCCTGTTGATGCTAAGTTCAATAAGGCTTGGCCTGTGAGTGAGCACGGCTAACTATGGACACAAATGAGTGGAAATATTCAAGTGGTTAGCTAGTAGCATTTTTTTTTTTGAAAACAAGCTGTAATATATTATAAAGCACAAAGATTCATTACAAACTCCGGAATGGAATCCGGACCCCATGAAGCTCGTTCCTGAGAACAGCTTACATGGTTCGCTAACGAGTGAGCTGATAAATTTTTTGTCCTAGGGACATGGAACCAACATAAGTGATCAAAGGTTGAAATGTTGGTCATTAATCTGTCAAGGATCTGCATGGTAGAAGCTGGAAGAGAGGTGGATGCTCCAGTGGCGAGATAATCCACAATGGACTTGCAGTCAGTGAGGACCCTAACATTTTTAAAACCCAGTGAGACCGCAGCATTGACTGCTGGCTCAACCCCCATTGCTTCACAGTCAAAACTTGAATAGATTCCCATAAAACCATGAATTCCGACATGAATCAAAACTGGACCATGCCGTCCAATATAAGCATAACCAACCCTTGAGTGCGTATTAACACTGGCATCAACCCAGAGATCCAGCCAGGTTTGGTTGAGATGTAAGAGATGATGCCGTTGGAAACTGGTGAAGGAAGAAGCCTCAAACGTTATAGCACGCTCTAAGTAGGAAGTTGTCTGACACCAGCCTTGTGCATAAGTCTGGGTTTGACTGAAGGTAATCTGACATCGGGCGAACCACAGAAGCCAAAGTAGTGAGGTAGTAGCCTGAAAACGCAATTTGGTGTGCTGGACAGAGGTGTTGTAATACCAGTCTATAAAAGCTTGGTCGTTCTGTACGCATGGGATAGGGATGGACTTTATGACCCAATACTTCTGGACTGCATGACAATGGATGAAGGCGTGAGACATTGTTTCTGGTTTCCCACATACCCTGCAGGATACATCGATTGAGTTCTTCAAACGGGAAGCTATGGCAGTTTTGGTTGGAAGGATACCCAATAAGATTTTCCAGCCCAAAAGCTTGATGCGAGATGGTAAATCTGTAGCCCACAACACTTTGCATGCTCTGCCGAGAGTTGTTGTGGAGGCAGAGGCTTGATCAAGCGACCGATTTGCATGGGAGTCAGCATGGTAGGCCGACTTAACAGGATACATACCTGAGGATGCAAGTCCCCAAGACCATTGATCTGGAGCTGGTCCCAAGTGCGATAAAACTGGTTGCTGAGGGAGTGGAGTTGCAAGAATGTAACGCACATCTTCAGGAAGAAACCAACTGTGAATTAAATCGACATTCCATGTATGTGCAGGAGTGATGAGACTTGCAACTGAAGCAAACTGCTTGACCAATGGGGGAAGCTTCCATGCAAAAGGCTTGCCTCCTGGCTTAGTGCATAACCAACGATTCGTAATGGAGGTGTTGGATTCTGAAAAGATTTTTTTCCTGCCGCCTAGTTGAATCAAGTCACGAGTAGCAAGAAGGGCTTTCCAAACTGGGCTTGCTGCAGAAGTAGGCTTTAAACGCATAAGAGGAGTATTGTTGATATACTTATCATGGTAGAACTTTGACAGCAAGGTAGAAGGTTGGGTTATAATGCTCCACAATTGCTTGGCCAATAAGGCCCGGTTGAAACTTTTAAGGTCCCTGAATCCCAATCCCCCCTCATCCACCGGTTTACATAAATAGGACCATTTCTTCCAATGGATCGTAGACTTAACAGGGGTGCCACCCCTCCAGAACCGTGCTAGCAATTGCTGAATACGTTTAAGGAGAGAGCGAGGCAGCATGTAAACTGACATAATATAGGTGGGAAGGTGTTATATGCTAATTCATCTTTGTGAACATCTCACAAGAAAAGGTAGGATCTTTGTCTCATTTTACAAAGATTTTTTGGTTATCGAGGGAACCTTGTTAATGATTTGTAGTATACAAATTTCTGAATTTTGGAAAACAGATTTTTGCGGAAGGGCTTGATTTACAGCAAAAGGTATGCATGTGTGCAAGAAAACTAAACTGAATTTCAAAATCAAGTAGAAGATAACAAAAGAAGCTTGGTTCCCTTTTAAGTTTAACTATGAGTAATAGGTTGCACCCTTAACAGGGCGGATTTTTGAAACGGGAACATTAAGGCTGCGTTCGTTTCTGGGATTAATGCTCACCTGAGAGATGAATGGGGCATTAATCTTCTTGTTTTTTCATCTCTAAAAGTAGATTAATGTGAGATTAATCTCTCTCCCCCAAGATGATACAGAAACGACAATTTTGCTGCGTTTCCCTTTCATCTAGCTCTTTTGGAACAACCAGCTGCCATATTTTACACTTGTTGACTACCATATACCATTTATATCCTTCTGTCAGTCAAAAAAGATGTGAGGAAGTCATTTCACTGGACTGACTACGGCACAAAATTAATTGAAAGGCAGAATGGTCTTTTGGTCTCCAACCATAGATGAAAGGATCAGCTCAAAAAAGAACGGGTCATTTTAGTAATGACCATTAATCTGGGTCAATTTATCCCACATTAATCTATGTCATATTTTACAAGCCGTTAAAGAACAGGACCTAATAATTTCTTTAAAATATCAGTTATTATATATGATTTTAAAGAGTATATTTTATATTTGTTTGAAATAATATATTAATTAAGTTAAATTTGTACACATTAGATAAAATAAGTATAATTTACTAATTAACAATTTTCTTATAAAAGGTAGGTTGCAATTTTACATTAATCT
The DNA here is from genome assembly GCA_023374045.1 of Limonium bicolor. Lineage (NCBI taxonomy): Eukaryota > Viridiplantae > Streptophyta > Magnoliopsida > Caryophyllales > Plumbaginaceae > Limonium > Limonium bicolor. The sequence goes on from CM041782.1 coordinate 129,124,521, forward strand.
ACTAAATCATATAATGTATTAAGTATATTAATTCTAAAAATATTTTAAGAAAATGTCACAGGTGTTCAATTCAAAGTTTCTTAAACTGACCGTGCAACATTTCCAGGCCACTGCATTTCTCTTTCATTAGACTGACTTCTCTCGTCTCTCGATCAAAATCCGATTGTACAAGTGAGAACATTACTGGAACTCATTCGTTGCCTGCCTGCCAACTGATCTTGACCTGTGGAATCAATAGTTCACTTTATAAAATAGAAATTCACTTCAGTAAAGATGAAGGCTGGTGGTACGCGTCTTCACTAGCACAAACAATGACATGGAAATCCCTGTGCGGCAAAAGCAAAACCATTAGTTCTGCTGTAGCTTTCAATCATTCCCACTTTGTACTTCCCGCTCTTGTACCCCTTCTCTATTCGTTGCAATAATACCAAACCGAAATGGATTCATCCAAAACCGAGCAGGGTTGCACTCCCCCGCATCCTTGGAAACACAAGAGACGCAACACTGCTCGCTGGGTTTTATAGATAATATTACAACCGAAACGACATTGGAAGCGCTCCACGCTAGGATCGTGAAGAATGGTGGTATTAATGAACCGGGCAACGCGAACTACATCCTCAGCATATACGTGAAGTTCAACAGCTTCTGGTCCGCACACAAGCTGTTCGATCAAATGAAAAACAGGGATGTTAGGACTTACACCATTCTTATCTCTGGGTTTACTCGACTTGGTTCGTGGAGGTTGGGGCTAGATTGTTTCAACCGGATGCTGATCGATGGTGTCACCCCGAATGCTTTTACTCTCTCCAGTGTTTTCAAGAGTTGCTCAGGCTCAAAGATGGTGCGGGTGGGTAAATCTGTTCATGGCTGGATTCTGAGGAATGGGGTTGTATTAGATTCAGTGTTGGAGAATTCTGTTCTTGATTTTTATTTGAAGTGTGGTGAGTTTGATAGTGGGAAAAGATTGTTTGAATTGATGGGTGAAAGGAATACAGTCTCGTGGAACATAGTAATTGCAACCGGTCTACAAGCTGGCGAAACGGATTACGCTGTTGACCTGTTCAAAAGATTGCCGACTAAAGATACTACCACTTGGAATACACTCATCTCAGGACTCTTGCAAAATGAGGACTGTCAAACAACTGCCCTGCAGTATCTCAATGAAATGGTACAAGCTCAAGTTGCATTTGATGAATCTACAATTTCCATAGCTCTTTCTTTGGCGTCATCTCTATGTTCATTTGAGTTAGGGAGACAGATACATGCACAATTGACACGACATGGAACTTTTAGCAATGAATTTGTGAAACCTTCATTGATTGATATGTACAGTAAATGCGGTGTGGTTGACAAGGCAGTGCTAGTGTTCAAACATATGCCTGATAGATTTTCAAGGAAACAAGCTCACAATTACCATGGAGGGATCCCGGGGGCCGACACTGTTTCTTGGAGTTCCATGATATCTGGGTTTGTCCACAACGGTGCGTGGGAACAAGCATTAGAAACCTTTGTTGAAATGGTTTCAAAAGGAATTAAAACAAATGAATTTACTCTCACAACTGCCATTTCCGCGTGTGCTGATGCTGGCATGTTGAATGTTGGTAAGCAAATCCATACAGTTGCTGTGAAAAATGGGTACCAAATGGATGTCATCTTAACTCAATCGCTGGTTGACATGTATGCTAAATGTGGATGCCTAGATTGCGCAAATTCACTTTTCAATCAAGTCAGTGAGCGTAATGTCATTCTATGGACTTCAATAATATCAGGCTATGCCATACATGGGCAGGGAAAAGAAGCTATTCGACTGTTTGATGTGATGATAGACGAAGGTGTTCTACCTAATGAGGTAACATTTATAGGAGTTTTGTCTGCTTGTACTCACAGCGGGCTGTTTGAAGAAGGATGTAGATACTTCCAATTAATGAAAGAAGTGTACCGTATTGAGCCTCTAGCTGAGCACTTAACATGTATGGTTGATCTCTTTGGGCGGGCTGGTCGTTTTGATGATGCGCAGAAGTTCATCTCTGATAATGATATATCCCATTTGAATTCAGTTTGGAAGGCTCTTTTATTTTCGTGTCGACTTCATAACAATGTTGAGTGGGGAAGTGGGTAGCTGAGAAACTGGCTCAACTGGAACCATCTGCTTCAGAATCTTATCTTCTGTTGTCAAATGTGTGTGCTTCAAAAGATGGATGGGATGATACCGCTAGGTTGAGGAGTTTGATGCAGACTAGAAGAATTAAGAAGCATCCAGGGCAGTCCTGGATTCAACTGTCAAGTTAGTTGGTAGGTTAATCTCAGAAAAAGATAGGTCCTCTGCCAGTATGCCTACACAGTAAAGGTTATAATCCATGATGCGAAAAGATTAATCGTTATCCATCGGCACTCTTAGCAAACAATCTACTTCTTGGATTATCTAGGGAATCATCTGACTTATTGTTCATCAGTCCCATAATAAGGTATGACTGCGGCTTTGTGAATGTTTTCAAGTGAAAAAGGTCCGTTATCCTCTCTAATTACATCGTTATTCAAGTTTGTTCACTCTGTTTGTGTATTGGGTTTGAGGGGTGTTTGGGAGAATGTAGTTTGTAAGATTTTGACCTTGCCATTGAAGGGAGAAATTTTTATAGGAAATTAGTGATGAAGATGTATTTTCTGTCGAGTCTTCGTGAAGAAGCTAAAGAATATAGTGTCAAGCCTCCCCGTGTGCCACGGGAGTAGTGCATAAAGTATTTCAATTGAATTTGGAAAGTGGTTATAATTTTCCTGTCAAATGAAGGCTACTTTAGTTAGGTTGATTTTCGCATCAATTGGAATTGGCTAGCTTATGATTGATCACTTCCCTAGACCAATCATATTGTTTGAAAATATACCTGTCAGCCCCTAGGCTAGGTCATCTATAGCTTGATCATTAAAGAATACTAGATAAATTTAACACTTCAATGGTTTTGTAAAATGTGAGGAGGCGCTCAATTTACTTTATCAATTCTTTTTTAGACCGAGTGGAGATATGCGTAGCAGCCTAGCTCCTAATTATTTTTTACATGCTATCATCAGCCGTGGATTTGTTTTGTATGGATAAGTTAGTTGGCTTTTACTTTACTCAAATCCAGTTGGAGTATAAATTAAGCCTTTTTTTTTGTATTCTTTCAAAATTTTGTGCAATATGATGGTATTCAAGAGAAGGAGACACAGCTAAAAAACTTAGAAAAGCGTGGGTTGGCTTTTCTCCTAAGAAAAGTTATAAAGTGAACCCCACCACCATTCGATGGAGAACTTAAACATCAAGTGAGATTACTTACTTTATTATCATCTGTGAATAGTGGAGTTAGCTGTGTTCTACTATAATATACAATGTCTTTATCAGTTTTCTTGATGACTCCTCTTCACCAACATACGTACATACACTTTCTTTTATACATATATAATGAAGCAATCCAAACATATATTCTCATAAGACTACTTATCATTTTCACTTAGATTAGTTGTCCCTCCCACTCTCCGTCCCACCAAACAAACATGGTCATGTCTAGATCCGTTTTCATACGTTAAATTATTCTGGCTTGGTAGCAAAGCTTTCACTTCAGCTGGCAACAAACTGATATTATAACAACCCCATATTCAAAGGGGCAACACATTTGTTGCAAAATACATTCACCACAAACTGCCACCCCCACCCCCTTTCTTTTACCCTGAAAACTGCAACTGCAAGTTGTTGATTTGATGACCAGAATGAAAGACCGAATGGAAAGATTAGTTGTCCTCCCATTCTCCTTTGGTTGCGTTTCACAAGCGAGTGTGGCTGTTGTTGAAGAACGACCAACTAGAAGATCAAGATCAGTGAAGTCACCTTCATCAGGTGTGTTCAAGCTCTTGTGATCTGTTTCTCCTGCTGAAATTGTGTAATATATATAGGTTGGGTTTGATGTCTGTGTACGGGTAACATGATCATCAGGGTATGAAGAGGATGATGATGATGAGGATAGCTTGTCTAGTGAGAGCATGAAGCATTCATCATCTCGATTCTTGACAATTCCGAAACCCAACTTGTCAACAACAGGGGTTAAGTTCAACAAGCTGGTGAAAGGATTCAAGAGCTTGTCTCAGTTATTTGGTGAGTAAATTTTTTCAAAATCTTGTTCATCTATGAAGTCATCTTCATCATCTGTACCTTAACCCAATATTCTTGAACTTCTTGTGCAGTATATGAAGATGAGATGGAGGAGCTGGGGATGGAGATTGGATGCCCTACTGATGTCAAGCATGTGACCCACATTGGATGGGATGCTACTTCAACAACAACTAGTAGTATTACAACAGGCACTAAACCCACAACCAATCTGTCAATGAATAATGATAATCCACTGATGGGATTATCATGGCACGATCTCTTCTCTCCTTCGGATTTCTTCTCAGCTCAACCTCCTCCTGGTAACAATCACGCTTTTGAAACTGCTGTCCCACATCATGAAATCCAACATTTTGCCAAATCATCATCGTCCTCCTCTTGAAGAAATCTTTCTTGTACCATTACTACTATATCTACTACTACTTTCATGAATGTCTCCCTGGCAGACCGTGTAGTACTGTCAAACTTCTATTACTACTTATATCAGAACCTTCTTGTGTTGTAAGTAAAGAAAAAAAAATGATCATCGGTGGTGACCTCTGTTTCCTTCCTATTGCTTGAGAATTTGTAATGGTTTGACATTGGCAGTTCACCTGCACTTCTATTTATGTGGTATAAATTCAGCATTTCACATCATTTACCTACTAATACTATCATTATGCTTAATGTGTAAGAATGATATAATCAACACAAAAAATGCAGCACTAATAACAACAATCAAACGGGAAAGAGTAGAAGAGATGGATAAGTAGAAGATATCAGTTTTGCCGTTTGAATATACACACGTTTCCCAAAGCACTAATAACAACAATCAAACGTGAAAGAGTAGAGAGTTGAGCTCTTTTCTTCCCTTTAGCATCCTTACTCTACTTGACAAAGTAAGGAAGGTTAATAACGTATAACAGAAAGTAAGCCCAAGTCACACCAGAGATTCCACCAAAGAAAAATCCACCAGTAAACTTAGCCCATCCATCAGCAGTCTGAAGCTGATCAGGTTGCTTCTTCCGACCAGTCAAGGTCAGTGACGGTGCAATAGACGGCTCACCTTCCTTGAAAGAAGCAATCCCATACATGGTAAGACAGACACTGAGGATGACAACAAGACCAGCGGCAGCCAAAGATCCAGCTGGACCGGCAATGTCAGTGTTTCTTAATGGGCCAGCTTTAACGAATGGGCCGACTAGGAGAAATCCATGAGCTAAGCCCACTTCCACCCCGCGAAGTAGTGGGTTGACTGCTGTACGGTATGCGGGGAGATTGGAGAGGTACCATGCGATTAAGGGACTTGAAGTGACGGGTGTCTCTAGACTTCCGATGAATGGATCGCCGTTAAGAGGTTGAACCACTTGGTATGTAGGATGATGAAGAAGAAGATTCAGATCGGATATTAATTAACCAAAGAGCAAACACATTCTTGTTTGTTAACTAACAGATCAATGTTTCAAAGAATCAAAGTTCAATTGGGGTTGGGGATATTTTATACAACACCCATGAATTCATAATCAGACACACTTCATTGTTGACTCGAGAGTGTAAAGTTCACATGATTTGGAATAACCAGTAAGCAGTAGTTGTTGTTCTTACCTTTTCAGGAAGAACAGCCTTAACAGTGAAGGAAGTGATCCTTCTTCTAGTGGGGAAAACTCCCAACGCAGGGCCGGAGATTCCCTTGGGTGTGAGAATGCCTTACAGCAGTTGAGGAACCAAAACTGCTCTTTAGCTGCTGACTAGCCATTGGAGAAGCTGTCGCCATAACTAATCGTTAAATTAGGTATTCGCCCCTTCTCCGACTATTTCTTTTTTTACAAAGCGGATATGATCCGAGAGATGGGGAGAAGACGAGAGTGTGAGGAAGAAAATGTAAGTTAAAGATTTGGGAGAGAAGAGAATCGGAGAGACAGATATTATCAGGGGCCACAGGAAAGGTAGAGTTTGGGGATTCCATGGCTGTTGTTGAATACTGCTGGGATCTGATTGGATGGATACTGCTTCACGCCTTATCCTCTTTTATCCACCGGTTTTCATGTTATAATAAACAAAAGTAATGGATACATGGTATTGGGTTATTTCAATGGGGCCGGCCTGGAATGTATAAGTGGGCGGGCATCCAATTAACTCTGGATCCACTGAACCTCATTTAGCCCAAATGGGTAAGCATCATCCTGGTGATGACTTGATTTATTTCCAGAAACATAAGAGTAAAACAACAAAATTTATACACCTATGTTAATAAAATTTCGAATGTACTTAATGTACGTATATCTTTAAAAACTTATAATTTCGTAATTAAGTATTATGATCACAAAAAATAGTACGTATGTATACATCATTCGATATTTACACATTATTTTATTACTAATTATGTACTTACGATATCCTTCTGGCCTAATAAAGATAATACAAGTAATAAAGGAAAAAAAAAACACACCACTTTGAAAAAAACACACACACCGTCTTTGAGAGAAAAAAAAAAGAGAATCTGCTCATAAACCATTTATCACTAATCATGCAAGATGATTAAGAGGAGTGTTAGATGAAAGAACAACATACTGGAATCCGGCGGCTCGGTAATACATGAAAACAGAGTCCTATACAAATTAAATTATAAATAAAATATAAAATAAATAATTTAGCTGTGTCATAATACAGTTTAATATTAATTTATATAATAAGATAAAATATCAAAAACAATAATATATAGAAAATATGAGAAGTGTACTCATTATTCAGCAATCACTTACAAAGAATCATTCTTTTAACTTTTTTGAAACAAAATCATCAACAAAGTCTTTATATATAAACGGCTCCAAAAGATCATTCTCAATTACTAACATCATCAGCCTATTAAATTCTTAGACAACAAAATAGGAGATTTTTTCTTTTTGCAATCGAAATGAAGTGCAATAAACCAGGAGGAAAGGTTTTTGATTGGAAACTTCCACCTTTGGCCAAGCAGTACGCTTATGTGTCAAGTCTTATAACGTCTGCCAATACGTGGAATGTTGACTTAATTAATAGCTGGTTTCTCCCTGAAGATGTGAGTCATATTCTTGCAACTCCAATTCCCCATCAGCCTGTTTCTCCGCACTTGGATCCAGTTCCAGATCAATAGGTTTGGGGTCTCACATCCTCTGGTGCGTACTCTGTTAAAACAACCTACCAAGCGGATTACCATGCACATATGTCACTCTCTCAAGCCTCTGCCTCTTCTTCAACCTTAGGCAAAGCATGCAAGGTGTTGTGGTCTACAGAATTACCTTCTCGTATCAAGCTTTTGGGCTGGAAACTTCTAATGGGCATCCTTCCTACCAAAACTGCCATAGTCTCACGTTTGAAGAATTCAATGGAGGTGGCCTGTAAGGTATGTGGGCAGCCAGAAATGATGACTCATGTATTCCTTCATTGTCCAGCGGTCCAAGAGTATTGGTTCATGAAGTCCATCCCTTTTCCATGCTTACAGAACGATCAGGCGTTTATCGACTGGTATTATAACCAGAGTTTACAACACACAAAATGCATTTTCAGGCTATAACTACTCTTCTTTGGCTTCTGTGGTTCGCCCGATGTCAGTTTACTTTCAGTCATACCCAGTCTTACGCACAAGGTTGGTGTCAAGCAACTTCCTACTTAGAGCACGCTACATCGTTTGCTGCTTCCTCTTTCACCTACTTCCGACGACATCAGCATTTGCATCCTAACCAACCCTGGCTAGATCTTTGGGTCGATGCTAGTGTTGATCCGCAGTCAAGAGTTGGTTATGCTTATATTGTACGGCTTGGTCCAGCTTTGATTCATGTTGGGGTTCATGGACTTATGGGAGATTTCACGAGTTTTGACGAGAAGCAATGGGGGTTGAGGCAGCAATCAACGCAGCGGTTTCACTGGGTTTTTCAAACGTTCGGGTCCTCATAGACTGCAAATCCATAGTTGATTATCTCTCGACTGGATCGTCCTCCTCTCTTCCTACATCAACCTTGCTTATCCTCGACAGATTAGCTACCAACATTTCATCCTTTGATCAGTTATGTTGGTTTCACGTCCTAGGACTGAAAACTTGTCAGCTCATTCGTTAGCTAACCATGCACGCTGTTCTCAGGAACGAGCTTCATGGGGTCCGGATTCGATTCCAGAGTTTGTAATGAACCTTTGCGCATTATAATATATAATCTACTTTGTTTCAAAAAAATAGTTACTATTAGAATAAAGAAGTGAGAAGTAGAAGGGTTGTAAGTCAATACGGGAATACCAAACAACTTCACTTATTACTTTATTTATTTGACTTCTAAAATAGTGTTAAATTCAATAAATGTATTATTTATTTGACTGTACAATTTTTAAATTTTTTAAAATGCCCAAAAATTTGAGGGCTCTGTTCAATGGAACGTACAGGGTAAACCCATAAGAATCGCCCTGTGCGCAATTAAAAAAAATATCATCAGAAACTTACTCATACACAATTTCTGAACTAATAATGCCCTAAAATGATATATATGTTCTACCCAGAGAAGATAATGCTGGATGACAAAATAGAATACATTTTTGTTGATTTTTTAGGACTTTTATATGAAAAAACTATTCATTACCTTTCACAATGTCTAATCTTTTAGAGTTTTTGTATTCAAAATTTGGTAGATTTTATTAACCAAAGTTACATAATTTTCCCAAAATAAACTTATAAACTAGTAATATTTTTGAAAAATATTTACTAAAAAACTTGAAAGGTAATTTTGAGTCTTTGACCTAAAATTGACTTATGAAACTTATGATATTTTTTTATAAAAAAAGATAGAACATTGTGAAAAAAGGTACTATCAAATGTGATATGAATGATGTAATAATATACTAATGAAGTTTAAATAGTTGGAACTTACTATCTTCAATTCAAAAAAAGAGAAAGATAGTTACTAGTAATGGAATTAATTACACAAAAATTGAAAGAAGCAAAATTTATAGATAAGAGTTTATTTGAAGAGAAGTTCATAAAGAAAGCAATGGAAGGAATAGTGACGAAGAACATAGGTAGGTAAAAGTGTTTCTAGTGTAACTTTATTTTCCTGACTACAAACAGGGCGGACCCAGAAGTGTTTCTAATGGAAGGAAGAGTGAGGAAGAACATTGCATTTGTTCTAATATCATAATAATTTGTTTGTTTAAACATATTGCTAGGATCAGCAGCAGCGCACGCTTCTTTTTAATCAATATTTGGGGCGGGGTGGGGAGTTTAGTGCTTTTGATTCCCTATTAAATATTTTATTTTACCATCAAATCGTGATGTTGTATTGTTGACCAATATAGTGCATGCTTTTTATATGTATAAAACACTCACCGCATGCTCGCATGAGGCAGAGAATGTCATGTTCCATTGACAATGTGAACACTAACAGTGAGTTAGATAATTTCAATAATTTTTCGCAAACTACGTACCTATGTAGGTACTGTAAACAATATAATGTTTCATTAAATGTGTCATAACTAACAAATGAATAAATCACAGACAACAAACAAAACTGTACTGTCTAAATAAAACAGTATTAGCAAATTTAGAAATAAGGGTAACTGTAGAAAAACCGGAAAAATATAAGTGAAGAGTGATACGGATGATGGGTCATGTAAGATATATAGGTGATGATTTCTACATCCATCGTCCAACTCATCACCCGGTTTTCATCTGTTACTAATACAAAAAACGCATATCTCGGCGGTTGTACTTATGGCGGCGGTTCTTATCTAACAAAACCGTCATAAATGGTTTTCAAAAAAAAAAAAAATCAAACACCTCTGGCGGTGGTTCCTAGCTAACAACCGTCATAGGTATTTTAAAAAAGAAAATTTAGCTGCCTCGTCTTCATTCTCGGGAGTAAGATGTAGTAGTTCTAGTGATGCATCTATGTAGAGGCGCAAACGCAAGAGAAAGAATAGCGGCGTAGAGCATGTATACTCCTTGTTCGCCTTGCAAAATTACCGTGAGTGCAAAGATTGTAGGCACAGAGCATGTTCCTTGTTTGCCAGTTAGGTGGGTAGCAAAATTACCGTGAGAAGAGAATGGAATAGGCGCAGACACAAGAAGAGAATGGAATAGGCGCATACACGAGAAGAGAATAAAAAGGCGCAGAACATGTATGTTCCTTGTTCTCTAGAGAGAAAAGGATAAGTTCAAGTGTATTACCGGTTCCGGAATGAACTGCTTCAGCCCTGTCTTCAATCTGGTGAGCAAGATGCAGCGGTTTTAGTGATTTATCACTGCATAGGCGTAGGCACAAGAAGAGAATGAAGAGATGGCAGCAGACACAAAGAAGAAAATGAAAAGGCGCAGAGCATGTATGTTCCTTGTTCTCTAGAGAGAAAAAGATAAGTTCGAATATATTACCTGTTCCAGAATGAACTACTTCATCCCCATCTTCAATTTGGTGAGTAAGATGTAGAGAGAAGCGCAGAGCATATATATTTGCCAGTTAGAGATGCAAAATTACCGTGAGAGATGAGAGGATGAAGAGCAGTTGATGTATATAAAATGAAATAGATTGAAATTTTCCCGCGGTCTGATTTTTTAAAAAACTGGGAAAACAAGCTCCCAAAAATTTTATGTCTAAAAAGGCACCAATTTTGACGGTTTCTTCTTAAGCTAGGAATCGCTGAAATAGGGGCCCCGAAAATTTTATGTTTAAAAAAAGGCAACTATTTCGGCGGTTCCCAGCTAAGAACCGCCAAAAAGAGGCAACGAGAATTCAATACGTGCCTTTTTTAGACATAGAATTTTTGAAAGCCTATTTCAGCATGGAAATAGGTGTTTTTTGTACTAGTGTGTTTACTGTTTAACCAAAACATTTTAGAAATATTAAAAAAGTTATGATAAGACCCCTTGCATTTTCCTACGATTACACTCAAACCCATGAAATTTTCAAATAAATTATACTCAGATCCCAAAAGTTATTATAAGTTTATAATCAAACCCCAATTTTGTAAAACTTACAAAAATATACAAAAACAAATTCACCGGTTTATCACCTGACTCACCCACGAATATGAATGGTGGATTAGAAGACGAGTGATGGTTAACCAGTGACGGGTCGGGTTCGGGCGAAGCAGATGAAACAAGTGATGAATGTGGATAATACTTTACCTGATCCGAACCCGACCCATTTGCCACCCCTACTTGAATACGAACTGACATGATAATCTCAAAGGAGATCATGAAGTTGATGCATTCGAATTCAGATCCATTTTAGATTCTCCCTCTTAGAGATTATTTTTCTCTTCCAAATACATCTATTCTTTTGGAGTGAATTTTTCTTGTTCTTTCCGTAAATATAAGGGGGATGTTTTTTTTTCCAAGAAATTAAAAGCTTTATCTAGGAGATTGAATTCCATCCTTATTTCCCTCATTTCAAAAAGTGAACTAGTCTCCTCTATGTCGGACTCATCTCTTATTGTACACCATTTACATATTATGTGCAGGATCCTTGCATACAGATTTAAGAGGTCATACATATACCATCGTTAGCCATTGTCAACCAGCCTTATTAAAGGAAGAATTATTCATAGAACAATTAATTATGCTTGAGCCTCATGAATAATATCAAAGATCTCACATCTCCCCCACGTGCTTGATTAAAATGGATATCCACAAGAGTTTTGACACATTAGACTAGAGCATGCTACGACAAACCCTAACCTTTCCAAACGTTCCCTCAAAGTTTGTCCACTGGATTTTACAGTGTCTCCCCCACTATTTCCCCTTAACATTAATGGTTGTCTTCCACTATCTTCTTGTAAGGCGTTGACTTTGTTAGAGTGACCCCTATCACCCTACCTTTTCTTTCTGCCTTGTTATGGTATGCTCTCTCGCTACTAGACCAGCTTCATGACCAGCCAAACTTCCGCTACCACCCCTTATGTAAGCCCTTTCACGTTGCACATCTCTTCTTATGACACCCTCATGTTTTGTCGTGGTGATCGTGACTCTATCTCTCTCATACTTAACAAACTTAACCTCTTATCCGAGGCATCGAGGCTCAGATTAGACCCCTTCAAAGATGACATTTACTTTGGTGGGCTCCCCTCACAAGCTACCTTCTTTATCCTCTAATCTAATGGGCTCTCAATTGGCATCTTCCTTTGTAGTAGGTACCTTGGAATTTCGATTACTACTAAACAACCCAAAAATTTGAACTTTAATCTCGTGTTGGACAAATCCTCAAGACAATCACTGCATGGGATAGTAAGTTTCGATCCTATGAAAAGCTTTTTAACTCTTGTCCAGGTTATCCTTTATGGGGTGATTGGTTTCTAGGCCTCCTCTATTAAAATCCCCAAGAATGTTATCAAATCCATAAACAAGCTCTTGCGCACCTTCCTTTGGTATGCGAATGTTAAGGGTAAACACCCCCTCCCCCAAGTTGTATTGAGTGTTGTCTATACGATGAAAATGGATGAGGGTCTTGAGGTAAAGGATGTCCACAAATGAAACCTTTGCTTCCTCCTTAAGTCTGTTTAGATCATCTCCCACAACTTCGGGTAGCTTTGAATTAGATTCATTACATCCTCCTCAAAAAACGAGCATCCGGTCCACCGCCATCAAGGAGGATCACGTATTTAAATCAACATTCCTCCAATATTTCTTCCATTTTGATTAGGTGTTTCGAATTTTGTAATTAGTTTCATCACGAATTTGCTAATCTGTATTGTGGGGGTGCTTTGTTGAATAGTCACCACTACAAGAATTAATATTAGATTTCTTCTTTATGGGGTCGGACATATTGGTTGTGTATGTCAGTATGTGATCTTTTGTCTCACTAATTTTGACGGTATCTCCTTTCAAATAGGGATTGCGTACGGTGCGCTAGCCTCATTCTCATTAAAAATATTCCTGCATACCTATGTTCCCCGGTTACAGTTTATTTAATTTTTGTTTCACTTCATAGTTAACTTTTTAGGTTATATTACATCTCTATGGTTGTGGAAATGTATCCTTTATTTAAAAAAATAATAATTTACAAGCTACTTCAAACTCGTCAGCTTTTGATCACAAGTGGTTAGGGTGTATCCCTTGATTGAATTCCATGCGGCTTGTAAACATATTGCAACTTTTTCGGTAAATATATACTTTTAAAAATAGTGTCACTCACTAAATAAAGCCACCCCCACTATTCTTATAAATACATTATATTAGATCAACCTTTCGGTTGCTAAAAGAGTAAATGACTATATATATTCATGAAATTTTATTTTATATACAATGTTTAATTTAACCGGTCTTGAGCACTTCTTCAATTTCCGTTTTTTTCAAAAACATAGCACTTCTTCTAGTTAATACTATTCAAATATATGCGCTTCCTTAGTGCATCTCGTAAGATTTACGATCGGCTTGTGTTCTTTTATTTTTAGTTTGGCTGAGCTTATTGGTTTCAATTTTGTTTTTATTTTTTTCGTCTTTTACTTTAAACTTTTTAAAATTAAATACCCTTTATTAAAACTCAACAAAATCCATTTGGCAACATACATCCAACACTTACAATCTCTATAGATAAAATCCTGTAAGAAAAATTCAATAGAAAAAAAAGATTGGGTTTACATCCAAAAGCAACCCTATAAAAACAGCTTCTTCCTTCAAATTAATATATGACATGAATCTTTCACTTGGCATAAAAAAGATTGGGTTTACATCCAAAAGCAACCCTATAAAAACAGCTTCTTCCTTCAAATTAATATATGACATGAATCTTTCACTTGGCATAAAAAAGTCTCCTCTTAAATGGTACGTACCGACATCCAATTTTTTTTTTTTGTAGTTTTTTTAAAAAAAATCTATCTTCTGATTGTAATCTTTCTATGAATCAATTAAAGTTGGTGACCATCTGCTTCATGCTCTACTTCGATTTATTTTATGTTCAGTCTAGCAATAAAATATTACACATCCATACGACAAGACATTAAAAAATGTATAATATTTTGTTATGGAAGAGGTTGGAATTATTTTTATTAGACTACATATTTCATTTGCTGACACATTGATTTATTTAAGTGATGAGAGAACAAAAGCCACAACGGAGTAGTCATACCATATTTTCCAAGTGTCTTATTACCATCCCACACAATTTAGGGAAAAGAGACTTTAACAAATCTCACACTTGTTTGACAAACTTTATTACGCAATAAAAAAAACTTAATTACAGAATAGGGATTGAAATAGTATGATATATATCACTTTACAATGTCAGTGATTAAAATTAAACTATTAGTATATATACAACACAACTTTATTCACCACCATAAACCAATAATTATGCATTTCCCCATTACAACAAGACTTAAAAACTCTCAGATAACTGTACAATTATATAAAAGCTAACAAATATATATAGTTGGATGGTAAACAACGGCTATGATTTTTAAATTTGTCATAAGCTAATAAAGAAAAGGTTTGTTACAAAGTGCATGAAACATGCATACGATTCACTGCCTTATTTTTAAATTTGTCATAAGGCCGATTCACTGCCTTATGTTAAGTTAAGGAAAGTTAGTGCCACTTGTTGAAAAGGACGGCATAAAATCGGAAATATATGAAAGTTAGGCCTTTTTTTTGAGAAGTTTTCAACTCACAGCAGTTATCCTTTTGAGTGTGTTTTGAGTTGAAGCCGTCTCAAAAACAAACTGAACTTTTTATATTAGCTTTATGTGAGATGGTTAACAAACACTTTAAAAAATAAAACAATCGTTTGCGTTAGACATTAAAATTTAAAATGACACAATCGCTTAAAGATGGAAACAATTAAAGTATAGGAAGAACTCTTGATAATTAGAGGGATTGGGGAAAAAGTTGGTAATAAAGCTCATTAATCAACCTGAAAGTATCAATATACTTGACCTCAATTACTTTGACCTATTTGTGCAGTAGTAAAGAGGGAGACTTGTTCAATCGTTCCATTTGTGTTGTTGAAGGGAATAAGTTGTGTTGTTTCAATGTGAGCGACAAAAATATTTTACCCTGTTTTATGATATATCAAAAATATCAATTAAAACATTTTATCAAAGTTGCGATATATCAAAAAATGAGATAATCTTTGCAACTTTTGATCTAACCAATGAGAGTGGCTAATGTTATTTTCAATTGGGGTCACTATGAAACTTCGTCCCATAAACTAAGATAACGAGCCTTTAGGGATAATTTGGGAACAACAATTTTTTAACTTGATATTCATGTGGGAAATTTTTTTAAGCATAAGGAAATTTTTATACACTGATCGGAACTTTAAATCATGATTACAAGTGGAGAGCTGGTTCGCTGCAAACTTTGGAGTCCAACACCTATGAGTAATAACATCAGAAAAAAGAGAATGGTAAGAGGCTAGACGATGAGCAGCGGTGTTTCCCTCCCGTTTAACAAAACTCCAACGAATAGCACTGTTCTTTTTCCGTCAAGCCCGAATTCGATAGGAAATAGCTTCACCGTCTAGATCCAAATTAGACTTCCCTCTTTGAGAATCAATAACTTGGAGATACTAACTTTCAGCAACTATACAATCATACCCCAAACTCCCTAGCCCACTTTTTTTTTTTTGATTTGTAATGCTTGGCTCCAGGCCTATATAAATGTATTAGAACAAAATTTGTGTACAAGTTTCACATCAGTATACCCAATCGGGATCAACATGAACCACACCAGTATAACCAACAGGGGATAAACCACAAGGTTTCCTATGACAGCGTATCTCAAGTCACTCCTCTTCTACACAGCTAGCCAGCGACTCAGACAACCACTCATCCAAACGAGTGCAGAATCCATCTTTGGATAAGGCCTCTGTCGTGAACAAACGAGTGCATCTCCATCGGAGGCTTGGTTCCAGTGCCAGCACTTCAGCAGTGGGCGTGGAGGAGACCACACTGAGACTACAAAGATGGCATGCTAACAAAACGCTTGAGAATCTCGTAGAGGTGCAGTAGCAAAGCAACGACCATCCACAACATGCAACACTAATGTCAGAGTTCATTTTGAACCAACCATGGCTAGGGAGAGTCCATCACCTATTATTGACGTCAATATGTCACATCTCCCTTTGCAACTGAGAATTGTCAAAGAAAAGAGGAAGCCCAATCCATCCTCATATCAAAAGAAGAGCAATCCCAATGAATTACACTAGTTCTGGCCCACCAAATGGACCATAACTTTTGGACAATTTTAGACAAAATTTGTAGGCCCTTATACGACGCCAAACCATTCCTGCCAAGCATTCATATTCAAAGATGACAGAAGAGGTGAAGAAAGGGGTCATTGAAAGGGTAGAAGCCGCCCCCTTCCTTGGGGTAAAAAATAAGAGCATAAGCCAAGTCTTCTACATCACTACAGAAAGGACCCAAGCCATGCCCAACTAAGGCCAAACGAGAGGGGAGACCACCGTGCCACTAACACCAAGATAAGAAATGGACTCTAGGAGGAAGGTATGACATGGCCAACAACTTTAAAAACACTGAACCCTTCGCTTGACTTGATTCCTCATTTTCCCTAAGAATTTGTCTAGCAATACGATACCCAAACTTCACTGTATAGCAACCAGATTTGGTAAAGTGCCAAACTAAGTAATCGCGCTTGTCCCCAAGAGGAACATGAACATATAAGATAGGGGGAATATCAATTTGGTAAAATAGAGAAGCAATGAGGGATGAGTTCCACAATCTAAAAGATTGGTCAACTAGCTCAGCCACCGTAATATTTTTTGAACCTCCTGGAACTGGAAAAAGTAGCATGTAGCTCCAGGGACGAGGGAGCCATGGCTCTGACCAGACGTTCATACCACCAGAACCCACAACCCATGTACAACCTTTATGCAGTAGAAAAATAGCCTCCTTGAGAGACCTCCACATCGGACTATACCACCTATAGAATTAGAAAGTCTAGAATGTAGGTGTTGTTGTTATTTTGGGAATTCAACTTTTTTCATCTTCTCATTAATTTACTGTAGGGTTTTTACAATCCTATTTATAGTATAGTTGTGTGACTGAAAGTGTAAGTATTATGGGCTATTTGTAAATTCTAGTGGATTGGGCCTGAGAATATGGGTTGTACATTAGTTAAATTTGTATTATCATTATTAGGCCCCCTCGTTCCAATCTCGACAAGTTCGAGTTTGGAATGCAAAGTCGTATGCCGATCTACAGTCAACGACTTTGTGAGGATGTCAACCATCTGGTCACGGCCTTGAAGAAAATCAATTCGCAAGGACTGATTCGTCACCTTCTCGCGCACAAAGAGGAAGTTGAGTTCAATGTGTTTAGCACACGAGTGGAACATAGGATTCGCCGCCAAATAAGTGGCTCCTAAATTATCATACCATAAAGTAGGAGATTTGTGTAGTCGAATCCCTAATTCACTTAGCATGTTTTGTATCCAAATGATTTCTGTTGCGGTGGACATGGACCTGTACTCGGCCTCTATTATAGATCTAGCTATGGTCGCCTGTTTATTTGATTGCCATGAAATAGGGTTAAACCCTAGGTAGATACAGTAGCCCGTAGTGGACCTTCTGTCCTCAGAACTACTAGCCTAGTCCGCGTTTGCATAAGGTGTGAGAATATGAGGGGATTTAACTTGGAGATGTAGGCAGTAACACTAAGTGCCATTAAGATAATGTAGCAATCTCTTTAGGGCTTTCCAGTGAGAATGTTTAGGTTTATGCATAAACTAACATAACATATTAACAACAAAACATATATCTGGGCGTGAAATACCTAAAATCCAATTAACATTATAA
>CM041782.1:129142900-129182289 GCA_023374045.1 Limonium bicolor
GAAAAAGAATTCAAATGTTTGTTTTTTCTTTCTTCCAGTTTCTATTGGCGATGCACTTGTTTCTCCACTCCTCGCACTCGCCGGGAAACTCTCTGCTCTCTCCTTCTTCCAACCCTTTCAATCTCTCTGTCTCTCACTCACTCACTCAATCCAATCTCAATCTATTTCTGATAATTAAACAACAAAATCCCTAAATTAAGCAATTGATCGATCACTCAACATCTTCGAACCCGTCTGATCTCTTTTCTTTCGTGTCTTACATGGAGGATGATGACATTGCAAAGGAACGTAAGAAACCTTTTCCCTGTTTTTTGTTCCCTTTCAATGCATGTGTGTGTAAATCTCGTAGTCAGTGTTCTCTTTGTTTTCGCTTCACACAATTAACAACTCAAAAAGTATATTATGCGTTCTCTTTTTATTCTGGTATTTTATGAGACTTTTTGAAGTAATTAATAGGATTCATTCTTATCTGAATCATAAACTGTAATCTGATCTTTTGATTGTTAATTTTCACATACTTCGTTCCTTATGTGCTGCATGTATATTAATCTGTTCCACATCAAACTAAAACCTTTCAGAGAGTTTGATTAACATAAATACCAAGATGGGTGTACATAATTCTGATCATAACTACAATCCAGATACGTAAACAATACCATACCCAACTCATTTCTCTGAATTCAATATTTAATGAAAGTATATTCAACCATACATGACCTACCAATCACTTTCCTCTCTCTAATTTTCAGGCTTCTTTATTTAAGTTTTCGGTATTGGGTGGGGAGAAGTTGGATTTATAGTGTCAAACTGCTCTGTTTTGTGGGTGTTCGTACGAATGTACTATTTTTCTAATTTTGGTAAAAAAAAAAAGAGATACTTCTTCACAACATTCAATTTTCGTTACTAATTAATTACATGAAGAACAAAACTCAGTATTCGCAGGGATCAACAGAGATCAAAGGAGGTGGTCAGAAATCATGTTTCTGCAGCATGTTTATAGCAGCTACTGTGATCTGCATTGTTTATTTCTTCTTAGCTCTGTTGGTGGCACTCAGCTTGAAAGCGGTATCAATACTCACTCAATCAATCCTTTATTTTATCATTACTTGACTGATCAACTTATTTGTTTGGTTTTTGTGCGTTGTCTATCTGATTTATTGCTTGCTTTGTGTAAATTACGTACATGGGTCTGATTTATGTTTTGAAATTCACACAATTGGGTTGCAGAAATCATCTGGGTTTATAGCCACAACGATTCCTGATAGCATTCCAAATAGGATTGGGAAACATTCCCAGCAAAGATTGCAGAAACCACCTCAGAAAAGTTTCCAGAAAAACTTCCTCAAAGAAATCCAGCAACAATTCCACAAAGTGATCCAGCAACAAGGGTCACTTCAACAGCATCCGATAAATGCGAGGTAAATTTACATAATATTGGATCATGTTTTATATAATGTATGATTTTTTCTTTGTAGCTTGCTTATGTAACAGTGACATTACACTCTTGTTTGTGGTTTGGTTTGGTTTGGTTTTGGTTTGGTTTTGGTTTATTTGGTTGTAGAATAGGTGCAGACCTCGTGGAACCGAATCCCTGCCAGAAGGTATTATCAAGAAGTTCTCCAACATGGAAATGCGACCACTTTGGGGATACCCCAAGGTAGGTAATAGAATATCAAAACTTTATGTAATTGTGCTGGTATAATTTTGTTTAAAGAGTTTGTTGTTTGAAATCATTTGCTGATATATATATATACCTGACCCAGAAACGCCCACCTTCACAAAATCTTTTGGCAATTGCTGTTGGAATTAAGCTAAAGGACCTCGTGCATCCGATGGTTACAAAGGTAAACAAAACTAATTAATTGGTAACATATGTATATGCTTTATTAATTGTAGATAATTAATTCTACATATATACTAATAATAAAGTCACAAATTAACAATACTTGTGGTGCTACAGTTTCTAGCTAGTGATTTTGTGGTAATGCTTTTCCACTATGATGGTAATGTTGATGACTGGAAGGAATGTGCATGGAGTGATAAGGTCATCCACATATCTGCACCAAATCAAACCAAATGGTAAAACTAACTACTACGCTTTGCTTCTCTTAATTAATTAAGCTTGTTTTGCTTTCTGTTACCAACAACACAATCAACTTATTCACACACAGGTGGTTTGCAAAGAGGTTTATGCACCCGGACATACTTGTAGATTATGAATACATCTTCTTATGGGATGAAGACCTTGGGATTGAGCATTTTGATCCTCGAAAGTACGTAAGTGGGTATATATATACTAGTTAGCTAGCTACTATACCTTCTTGTGGTTGTGCTTATTTGCATGTTTAGTTCATCACCCATATGGCAATATGATTGTTTGTTTCTAAAAGAAATTAGAAAGTGAAAATAAAAATTCCCTCCCTTGTTGATCTTGGTTGCAGTTACATCACCATTGTTAAAGAGGAAGGGTTAGAAATATCACAGCCTGCACTTGATCCTGTCAAGTCAGAAATGCATCACCAGATAACAGCCCGTGGAAGAAGGGGAAATGTACACAGGTTAATTTTTAGATGACTACTTGAAAACTTTCAACATCATGATCAATGACATTTTTGAAGTTAATTTATTCCATGTATGGACCGTGTTTTGATATCTATGGAAATTGTCAAACAGGAGGACTCTAAAGCCTGGAGAGTGCTTTGATAACAGTACAGCGCCTCCATGTACTGGGTAAATTCATAAAAGGATCGATTGTTAATTTCAGATTGCATGTAGCGGAGTATATATATACATAACAAAGACTACTACTTTAATTAGTGGGTACTCTGTAAATTTTTCATCAGGTGGATTGAAGTCATGGCTCCTGTATTCTCAAGAACAGCTTGGCGTTGTGTCTGGCACTTGATCCAAGTAAGTTCAAATTCACTTATTTATTTGGATTAATCTGTAATGTTATTTGCTATCTTTAAAGTGGTTTGTTTTTCTGTATTATCACACTAGCTCTTATTATAGTGTATTGATTTGTAGAATGACTTAATTCATGCATGGGGTCTTGACATGCATCTCGGCTATTGTGCAATGGTACGTACCTAATTTAACTTTGAATTCATTTCTTCATTCATTACACACCTTACCTTACCTACCTCATCTCCAACCAATAATGAAAGAAATATCCCTAATTAATTTTTCAACTCTGATTTGATCTGGGTTTCTTCTTTATGTATTTCGGCATACAGGGAAATCGAACCAAGAACATAGGGATTGTAGATGCAGAGTATGTTATCCACCATGGTTTACCTACATTAGGAGAACCCAGATCAAAGACGGTACGTAATAATAGTAATACCATTGTATAAAGCAAGAGGAATTCATTCTTAATTACTCCATTTAAATTATCTTGTTACCTACATTTCTTATTCTTGATGTGCAATTTAACTGGATTAAGTTTTCCAGGATCCTCCCCCAACACGTCACAATGTTGATAAGAGGATGAGGTAAGAAGACAGTCGTACAATGAATACAAAGTGTTTCGAAGACGATGGGCGGCTGCTATTGAGAAGGATAGTTGTTGGGTTGACCCGTTTCCTGAACCAATCAAACCGATTGCTGATATAAAAACCGGTGGCGGTGGTGGTGGTGCTGATGGCGGTAGTGGTTGAGAATACAATACTTTCTTCTCAACTCTCAAGTTTTGTGGATGGATAATTGAAGAGGAAGGAAACGAAAGAAAGAAAGAAAACAGAGCAAGCATGTACACTATGTGGTGTTGCTGTGTCTGTCATCACATTAGTTGTCGGATGACAAAGGAACAAGGTTTGGACTAAAAGGAATGAAGTGTGGGTATGAGTTGTGTGTTGGACGTGACTGAAGAGGAAGAGCCAAATCGAGATTAATTGAATTTTTTTTTCTTGTTATCTGAAACTCGAGGCAATTTGTGAATATCACATAATACGAGTCAACAAGATAGTCTTGACCTGTTTATATACTTACAAAATGGTATAGAAGAGAACAGTTATAGTTGGGATATTCATACAACACAAAAAACTCTTTTAATTTATGTAAACAAGTATGTAGATGGGATTAGGTAACTGTCGGGAAAAAAATTATTTCGGTTACCTTTTTACAAGTTCTTATATGCTAGTAGTATTTTTTTTAACTTTCCCTCTATAGAATGAAACTAATTTGGCTAATTAAAAAATCTTTCAATAATCAATTGAAAGAGATCAAAACGATAAATTGGAGCAAAAAGTTTAATGAATGATTATCAAGATGTGTAAATCTGAACTAACAATACTTCCATGTTATTTATCGTATACTTCCAAGAACATCAATATTCCCTATTATTTATAAATAATATGAAATATGTCCAATATCATTTAATAGTTAATTCTGTGTTGGAAATTTCATACTCACTTTATATGGACATAAAAACTTAATAATACTTCAATACATCTGTATATTAAATTAATAAAATTTGATAATGCCAAAACAAAACTTAAATTTGATAATACTCCGCTCATATGTGGTACCTCTCTTCTCACCGTTTGCACCAGGAGATAGACAAATGGTGTAATCAGACTATGACCTATAAATAAAGCAATTTTTATAATAATGCAATTCTATATTTTAAAACTTGGAGTGGAGAGTGAGAGTTTGTTTTGATCTGCCACTATCACCATCGGTACCCACATATATACATGATAATCATGAATCGATTCCGAGTTATCTTTTTTCTTCTTTTGATGAAGAATTGATTCTGAGTTGATTACAAAGTTTACAACCCTATCCTTTCATAGCACTTTCTGAACACTTTGTTCTTTTAGTAGAACTTGCTAACATTAAGCAAAAGACGACAAAATTACTCACCAATATCCTACTAAAAAATATGTCAAATCATTAAAGGAGATATTAAAAAGAAAGTAAAAAAAAATAGTATAGTGGGTAGACCTCACAATTTGGGTCATTCGGATTAGGTTCAATCCGGTCTATCTCGCCCACGTTTGGTGTAGTGTTTCACGTGCCCGTCACGCCCCGCGCTACGTGCGTTCTGTGTCAGCGCGCCAACGCGTGTCACCTCACGTGGGCGTCACGTGCCCGCGCCCTTGTATGCACATCATCTCCTCGCGCTTGCGCCCCTGTATGCTTATCATCTCCTCGCGCTTGCGCCCCTGTATGCTCATCATCTCCTCGTGCTTGCGCCCCTGTGCACCCATCATCACCTCGCGCATGCGCCCATGTGCGCTCGTCACTACTAGACAAAATGAGATTAAAGACGGAATTGTCCGTCACTAATCGCCTCGTCCTAAATTCGAATTCACGTCGGATGACAACATTCGTCTCCAATTGACAACAGATAGCAATGGAAATATTAGAGATGGATTTGAGACGGAATGCGTCCCTCTCTAATTTGCGACATAATATTTAATTTTTGCCTTTTAATATTAGAGAGAAATTTTGTCTCTAATGCCCGTCTCTAAATCTGTTTCTCTGCTACTGAATTAGAGACGAAAATTCCATATCTATTTTCTCTTTTTTTTTGAAGTTTGGAAATATTTATATTTATTTATTTCCAATTTTTTTTATTTTTTCCACATGTAATGTATTTCCACCTATAATATACATTCTAATCAATCTGTAATAATACTAAATGAAGATCTTCTCACTACAACTGAAAACAAAATGTTATTTTTACTAACCAAATTCAAACTATCTACCTACGTCCGTGCTCCCAACCATGTCCATCCCTCAGAAGATACCCCATTTGATCACCAGCACCGCTCGGACCGCCCGAGCCACTACTTGGACCTCCCCACATACCCCATCCGCCCGGCTGACTATAGATAGCACATGGAGCACCATATGGACTCTGTCAGATAGCTTGACGGATAGCATTCTGCTCTCGTATCATAGTTGGAATCTCCTCTTGATGCAGTTCGTGATGGATAGCATTCTTCTCCTTAGCACGGACCTGATCCCTATAAGTGTCACCCATTTTCTAAAGCAGATCTCGCTCAATGTCCGACTTCATCAACTCATACGTACTCTAGTCGTAACCGATAACACGTGAGCTGGTGCCAGTGTTGTGGAATGAGTTAGAGAACTAGGTAGGTGCTAACTTGCCAACACCATAGACCCTATACTTTGGTGATTTCGCTTTGACAGCCTTGTCGAATATCTGATTAGGGTCAACGAGTGTCCCCTAGGAAGATAGGTCATCTAAAGTCTCTGACTCTTGAGTGGAAGCATCCATAAGATATCATATTTGTACTACATAATCACAAAACAAGGATAACTTTTGTTATTCATTATTCAATATGTTTTAAATGTAATACAAACACTTAGAATGGAGGTATAAAACACTTATATCATTGTCTTCCACCTTTGCGCAGACTAGCACATGCTACTATGATCATCCTTGCTCGAATGGGTGTGGATGAATAGTGTGTACGCATCAAATTCCTTACCCATTTTCTAAGTCTAACAACAAAGTTTTATTAAGATATAAAAATAAAAATTCTATGAAAATTTTGATGTACTCTCCCCCGATTTTTTACATTTTCCCACATATATAGCAGATCTAGATACCACATGCACACAACAATCACAATTCACACTCCACATTCACATACACATTCACACCCATATTCATACCCATAGTCACATACACACTTTACTATCAAACTATAAATTTCTATATATCATATTTCCTAAGTATATCTTTAACTAAATGAAAAACAACAGTATCTAGAAACATACCAAAAACTTCTTATGATCCTTTATCGAGCGTGATCCGCAAGCATGGGTAGACATACCGCCACTAGATGCATGCTCCATTCTATGGTCCCCAGAGTTGGGTTGACTTCTGGTGGTATAGTTCTCTGTCTCCCACCGGCTTTCCCACTCCTGCTAGATCTCATCACTAACTTTCCTCTTTGTTTTCCCCGACTTCATTTTGTAGAGCGTTTCAGAATACCTTTTGCTGCACTTATCACAGAAGATCTTGTACACTTGGCTCTCAAAACGAGAATCCCAACAAAAGCGCTTTTGCATAAATTAAGAAAATGGTCAAGTATTAAAAAAAAGAAACATAAACAAACTTATCAAATATTCAGGGTTATATACCTTGAACTCCCTAAAATATAATCGCTGGGTATCCTGACCCCATGTCTCCCAAGTACACGAAAGTAGTGTACGACCAACTACATTACTAGGCAGCAGATCCCTATAGTTACAAAGACAAATGTCACATAATTCATATGTGCTTGAAAAAAAAACTTTATTGACAAAATATGAAGTTATGTTATTATAAACTACTTACTTGTCATCAATGGTGATAAAGGTGCGAGGATCAACATCACCAGCTTGCAACGCTTCTGAGCTATTGAGTGAAGGTGTAGAGTGATGTGGAGATAAAGGTGTAGAGTGTTGAGTAGGTGAAGGAGTAAAGTGTTGAGCGGGTGACTAGGTGAAGAGTAGTGCTCAACAACCAGCTAAGAAGCAGGGACTAAATGGATCCTAGATGAGCGTGAGGATGAGTATTCAAGTAAGGGGTACCTATCGGTGCTCTTCTTGAAATCGTATGAGAACAACTTAATCGTGCAACACCAAGACTGAAGCCCCTCCACGGATCCTGCACCATCTAAGGCTTGTTGAGAATCTCTCATTGCAGATGAGCGCCCCTACCAAACTTTCTAGAGAAAGACCACCATGATTTGAAGAAGCCTCCACAACCAGTCATCACTGTGAACAACCAAAAAACATATATAATATGTAATCAAATTAAATTACTATTTTTCTTTGACTTATAAATTAACCAAAACAATAATACGCTCTCATACATCATAGTAGTTGTCTAGTGCCATTTAATAGTTAATGTTGTCATCCTGTATGTCCTCAAAATCAAATGATTCATCGTCATCAACTAATGGTGACAAAACCGCAAGATCTACGGTTTCATCTTGTAGCGGCTGAGCCTCTTCCTCACCTGTTGATGAGTTAAGCATGTCCAAACCACTTCTCACTTTCACCTTTGAGACAGCCCATCAATCTTTCCTATCTCTCTTCTTCGACGGGTATGAGCAATAAGAATACACCTAGAAAACTTGATCAGCAAGCACAAATGGCTCATACTTTTCAAACTTCCTTGTACGATATCTCATATTGGTGGCCATTGTGAGAGAACGTAAAGACTTTTCCACCTTGGAATGAGAGGACATACTACATCTTCTTGTATGACACTTTAATTTTCCTCCTCTTTGCCCCCTCTTTGACGGGCTTGTATTTAGGGCGAGCACAAAACTTATCCAGATCTTTATCTTCTTCCTAGAAAATCATACAAAGCTCCGATCGAACAACAATGAATTTCTTCATAGGTAACCCTAGACCTCGTATGATTTTCTCTGCTTGGTAAAAGTTGTTTGGGATGTCATTGTTCCCATGCCAAAGGTCGTGGTAGGTTTTACAGGCTCGATCAATCAATGCTTGAGGTGCTTGGTAGTTGTTCTTAATGGACATCAATTTAGTGGTGATAGATAACACACTATGAGTGCCATTGAATAACTTTATTCTAGCAGTTCCATTACCTAAAAAAAAATCTTAGCTCCAGGATTTGGATTATCCTCTACTTCCTCTTTAACCTCTGGCATAAAATTAAATGTATCCCCCAATTCTTCTATTACCTCATCAATAGCATGTGCAATCATTTGCTCCATCATTTCAATATGTTGTACCTGAATTGGTTGTGGGACCCGTGGTGAGGCTAGCTTGTATAGGTGAGTTATCTTCCCCATGGAATATTCAGTCAAAGTAACCATACATAAAACCTTTCTAAGCTAAATGGAGCTTAACGACATCAGGCTCGAGGTAATGTCTGTTTCCACACCTTTTCATGTCACAAGGATGTTTAATTTTACTATTTTCCATACATTCAGTTTGTTTAGTGTAAAAGCGACAAACTCTTCCATCTTCCACAACCATTAGGTAGAGATTCTACCTCTCTCAAAGTTTCTCTCAACATACATCCACACCCTATCGGGTCTCATACATGGACTAATCAACCACTATTTTAGTTATACATAATAAAGTTTAAAAAAAATTGACATAAACTTTCTTGTTTTTGTAAGCATCGAATAAACACGGTTCACCAATGGGTTATCAACATAGCCAAATGGCTTATCAACACAAAATCCAAAATATTATACAATATATCTAACAAGCACAGTCCACCCTGTACATCAAACAATTCTACAATATTATACCATATATGTTCATCTTCAATTTTTAATTCTCTATACCACATATAAAATATCTTTTTCCTCCATCTAATATATATAACTTTTACGTGTGAATAACAAACAAAATACATATACAACACCTCACCTTTCAATTTTATGTATTTTACAATTAAAAAGTCAGATATATTTAAATTTAGCCCTTAAATTTATTGTAGATTTAGAATACTAATATTATCTTCTTATATTATCTCCTATGTATGGTCAATTTCATAATTTTACGTTTTCATTGTTGTATAGTACATCTCGTGACCTAACTAATAATCTCTCCTAGGGACGGCAACGGGTCGGGTGACGCTCCACCCTACTCGTCACCCATTTTTCACCCACATCACCCGACCCGACTCGTCACCCGCAACCTCATCACCCGTCACCCGCGGGTGAAACGGGTGAACCCATCACCCGTCTTTTTTTAAGCAAGCATTTTTTGTCTTTAACACCTTATATAAGCTTATTTTTTTAAAAAAATACACTCATATTTGTTCAACAACACATACCACAACAATTAATGTCAATAACATACTTAAAACATAGAGTATTAACTAAAATATTTCCAAATTATCTCTACAATTATGGGATAAAGTATATTTTTTTATTAAGTGAAAATTACATTTCCCACCCATGACGTTTGGCGAAATTACACACCCTACCCATGAGGTTTTAAAAATTACTTTGCCCACCCATGTGGTTTCCGCTATTTTACATCCAACAACTTTTCTAATATTTGATCAACTTAAAAGATGGTTAAACGTTATCCAAAATTGATGAAACTTTACATGGACGATGCTAAGGTGTTATATTTTAATCTAGCATGAAATACAAAGTTTTTTAAGCTCATATATGATCCATGGGACCCAATGAAACATGTGACATGTGAACGTATTTTCATTGGGTCCCATAGGTCATATATGACCTTAAAAAACTTTGGATTTGGCATTGGACAAAAATATAACACCTTAGTATCATCCATGTAAAGTTTTATCAATTTTGGACAACATTTAAGCGTCGTTTAAATTGATCAAATATTAAAAAGTGTCAATGTAAAATAGAGGAAACCACATGGGTGGGCAAAGTAATTTTTGAAACCTCATGGGTGGGGTGTGTAATTTCACCAAACGTCATGGGTGGGGGATGTAATTTAATATAATACAAACGGGTGACGGGTCGGGTGACGGGTAAAAAATGTTCACCCGACCCTACCCGTCACCCGCACCCGTTTCACCCGTCACCCGTTTTTTTTCCGGGTTTTTCACCGTTTTAACGGGTCGGGTGGTCGGGTGAAACGGGAACCCATCACCCATTGCCATGCCTAATCTCTCCCGTTCTCAATGCTTGATTTACTAGCTCCATGCATAAGAATTCAGGAGGAAAAAGTTAGATTATTTGCCCCTTACTTTTTACTATGGGAATTGAAATAATTTAAAAAGTAGAGTTGTGAAATAAAAGATGAGGGGTAGAATTGGTAAGTAGATGAAAAAAAGGCTAGAACATCTTATATTTTGAAAATTGTATAAGGATCCAAAAAATCATCTATTGAGGATAGGAGAGAGTATATATCATAAGTAGATGTTATATTATGTTTTGATTTTTATTGTGTTCATCTTCAATTTTTATTTCTCTACTACATATAAAATATCTTTTTGCTCCGATCTACAATATACAATTTCCAAAGACCAATTGACTACATTATTTTATCTTTGTTAATGCATATAATTTTACAATAAAAACATACTACATACACTCACACAATAAATCAACAATTTTATACAATTAAATTATCTAATTTTGGTTTATATTACTCTAACCATAGAATTAATCAAAATGTCAACAAATACAAAATTAACAACTACAATTGTCATACACCACCAACATAACAATTACCATCATTTTATAGCAACAATTAACAAACAAAACCCACAATTTTGGAAATCCCCAACTTAATTTTCAGATTTAAAAGTTAGGGTTTGAAACACTTACCTAATGCAAAAATGAAGAAACTGGCACAAAAAGAAGATTGGTCGTGGTAACCGGTAGGGAAATAGGTGGGTGGAAACACAAGCGGTGGCGGTGACTGGTGCGATTTGGACTGAAATCGACGAACTGGTGCAAGCTCGAGCAAGAAAAGAAAAGAAAGGGAAGGAAAGTAAGGAGGAGGCTGTTGCGCTGGATTTAACTTAACACATTGGCGACGAATAGATCCATCGCTATTCTGCGGCCAATGGTAAACAAAACAACGTCGTTGCATTAAGTTGTTGAGCTCAAAAAAAGAACATCGCCTCATTTGAATTTGGCGATGGAGATTCGTCGCCAATTGGTAAACAAAATGATGTTGTTTCACTAATTTAGCAACAGACGTCACGTTCGTCTCTAGCTAATCGGTTGTTTTCTAGTAGTGCATTACCGCCTCGCACCCATGGCCTTGTGCGCTCATTGCCGCCTCATGCAGCTTGCATGCGGGCGTCCTTCACTCGCTCTCGGGCGGGGGTCGTCCTATTTTTTTTCTTATTTCGTTCTATTTTTTCCCTAATTTAACTTCAATATACTTACAAATATATTTAAATGATGTGTAAGTTCTGTAATATTTATTCTTTTGTGATAGTGATGAGAATATTTTATTTTTCACAATCTATTGCGTAATTTATCTAGACATCTACACATCGATCATGGATAGATATGTCTCAACTGAAAGTTTAGGTTTTATAATTGAAACTTCATCAACATTCAATCACAAGTCTCAAGTCTGAAACATAATTAAAGAACCCTAAATTTATATACATAAAAGTTAATAGAGTGATATAAAATAGTAATGAATAATGATATACAACACTTTATGTTATAAAACATTTTAAAGCAAATCATCTATTGTTGGTAGTATGAACACTAAGCTATTGTTTTTCTTTTAGTTAGTGAATTAATCTAAATGTGAGTTGTCGACTAAACTAGTGTGCTTAGGTGACACAGAATGTGAAGTTATTTCTTGTGGTTTGTTGGGTTTTACCCAACTTGTGTCGTTAAGTGAGGTGTTAGTTTTATTATCTTTATTCTTTTGTGATATTATTGAGATCATTTATTTTCCTCTATTTCTTGCATAATTTTCTTCAGATATCTACACATCAATCATGGTTAGTATATGCCTCAACTGAAAAGCTTAGGTTTTATAATTAAACTACATTCAAACAATTTCCAAGTCTTAAATCCTAAACATAAAGAAACCTAAGTTTATTGTAATCAAAATTATTAGAGTAATATAAAATAGTAATAATACACATTACTTTGTGTTATAAAACATTTTACAACAAACATCTATTGTTGGTAGTTTGAACACTAGGCTATTGTTTTTCTTTTAGTTAGTCAATTAATCTGAATATGAGATGTCGACCAAAGTAGTGTGTTTAGATGACGCGAAACGTGATGTGGTGTATTGGGTTTAGTTAGGGCGGCTTTAGACAAAGAAATGCCTACCGTACAGACATTTTGATAGATGTTCAAGGTCGAACATGCTTTGAAAGCACATGGAATTCCACGTGAAGAACTGATATCATGGTTTTGTGTTGTGGTTAGCTTAGTTTTTTTCTCAAAGAGGGGGATTAAGATTTTTTTTTTCATTTTTGGGTGTTGGATCTACTATGAAGTTATAATTATCTGTGTATGAATGGTAACAACACAGCTTATAAATATTTTGATACAATAAGACTTGAGATGCTTGAAAATTGAAGATGTTCAATATTATATATATTATTTGTGAGCAATGAACACCTATTGGATGTTTAAAGCTTCATTATGAGATTTTGGTTCAAGATTATTGTTTATAGTTAGAACAACCATATTAGATTTAAGCTTTGAAAAAATATTTTAGTGAATTCGGTTCGGATGAGTTCGATTTAGATGAATTCAATTCTGGCGAATTCGGGTTATACCAAATTACGGTTTGGATCGAAATGTATCAATTTGCGATTTGTATCGAATTATTTCGTTTCGGGGAGTTTAAAATCAAGTTCGAATCGGGTTGAGTTGAATTGGTTTTTGATGTTCAAGGTCAAGATTATTTTATAAAGGATGTTAGATTTTTTGAAAAATAATATTAATTTTTTTCCTGTAAATATATAAGCCGTACATTGATCCGTAAAGTATCAGTTCCAAGAGAAGCCAACCCCACCCATCATACACTTGGTATTTCTTTTTGCCTGGGACTCAGAAACAGCACATGCAGCTGCTTCTTCTGTAACATGAGTGGTAGGTCGAATGAAAACCTTTTTATTTATTTATTTTAAACACACAGGGGTAGACAAAAATCCGTGCTTCATCGTTCTTCCCCTAATGACGGACTGCTGTCTCATTGGACTCATTTCAACTCGGAACAAAACAAAACCAAAAAATCCCAGAAAGCAGATGACCAATTACTCCCCATTCTTTTGCTTGACTGATAATCTAGCTGATGTCAGTTATCAGCTCAAAGTTAGAAAAAATAGAGAAGAAAAATAGTTGATATGATAATTGATGTATGTGACATACAGAGACAATAAACTAGCTGATCAAATAAACCGGTGCAAAAGAATGGGATACACTCAAAGAAAGTGTACTAACAAAGATTTCCAAAGGTCAACAAAGTTCCTTCTTCATAATTTCCAGAGGCAAACAAAAAGCAACTCAATTCCCAACTTTACATACAGAAACGTATGCACTCTGCTATCTGTACAACACCAGCATTAAATGGAATACACTAACATATCTCCCACGCAGCTTTAAATTCCATGACCAATATAAATAGATAAGAATAGCCTTACAAGTAGAGAGAAAGAAGAGAGGATGAGGAAAAGTAGCAGCTGCTAAGAGGGGTTTTAATTGCATTTGCCCAACTCTCCCTTAACTCCCACCCACCACTCAACTAACTTCTCATCTCTTCTCCCTCAGTCCCCCACCTCACCCACAGGTGGATATCATTCCCCTTTCACTAGTATTTGGTTATACACAACCACTCTTTCCTTCCATTAGCCTCCAATGCATTTAAGTCTTTTCTCCCTTCTTTTAAGGACACTTCTCTTTATCTATCAATACAGAGTGGCTTATAATAGGTAGGTTGTACCCACAGCACACAACATCCATAATGCTTAGCTGCATGCTGGCAGTATTCAATTCTACAACTGATTCAAACAACAACAAATCAAACTTAAATGTTGTACTCTTTTTTTTTTCCTCTTTGTTACAAACCAATTTTCTCATCTATCTTATCTTCTATCTAATAATGTCTGATTTATCAATTGATAATTCTAAAGTAAAATTAACCAACCAACGAAGTCAAATAACAATGGCAGGCTTTTAAAGGTACAAGCTTGTTAAAAAGTTGGGATGCAATGCAATGATCAGTTATAATTTAATAATACTAGTCACCACCGATTGAGATGATGAGATCCATAGGGCACGGGGTGGGAGGCACAAGGGATAAAAACAGTCCTTTTTTTTTCAAACTAGAGACTGTATAAACAATAGATTAGACAGTGGACTGAACTCAGCAGATCAGTAATATAAAAACAAGCTATGCATGTTCTATAATATAAGATGGAGACAAATTTAATAAGGGAAGATCTTAGTCTTTCTCTTTAATATCATATTAATCACACACTCCCAAATCATATTTAACAAGATAATATATAATATATAATCAAATTTGCTTGAACAAAAGGATAATTGTTTCCGTGTTCTATGTTTTATGTTTTACCCTGCTCAGAGGCTCACACACCCCACCCCCTATTCTTAATTCCTGTCTCTAACAGACAGAAAGACTCTCACTTCACACACCACCACCAGGAAGCAGCTAGTAGACAAACGAAATACCTTTCAAATTGTTGTGCTACCCCAAATATCTTTTACAAATGACAATTCATATAAAAAAGAAAGAAAGAAAAAAGAATAAGAGCACATATATATATTCTTCCCAATTCACACTTTTTTTCTCATACCTAGATTCGTACCTGAACGAAGATTTCACTAAAACAATACAAGATTCCATTCCAATACTGTCTTTGAATATGTAGGCGATGGACAAAAGAAAAACGCAACTAATAATGGCATCCAAAGCAATGACAGGTCTTTGGAGTGAATGAGCAAAACCCAAACGGCCTATTTGGGATGTTGCAGTTAATAGCATAGCAACAAGGAGATGGCAAGCAATAACCTCTTGACCCACTACAGCATGTGCAAGGAGCACAAAGCTGGAAACTTCCAAGTTTCCTTCTTGTCTCATTCATCAGCATCATCGTCTTCATTTTCTTCTCATCAATCAATGGCATCATTTTATTAATACCATCTTCTGCTGCTGCTGTACTGTTTACCGATGAACACCCATCTGCCTGAAAAACAGAAACATGTCGACACAAAACAGCTCACTCACTTAAATTTTTAATGAGAAAAACGAAACCCATCAGAAATTTCCCGTCAAAACTCAGCGAAAAATCACAAGGAAACTTACGTGGGCAAGGTCTATTTCGGTGCAATTGAAGGTAGAGGCAAGTGTAAGGATAATTAAGAGCGAGTACAGTATTCTGGAAGCGGACATTTTTCCCCTTTTCCTTAGGAAACTTCTATCTTGGCTTCTTTCTTATCTTTCCACAGATCTGGAGTAGGTTTTGGTTCCGAGATGAAACCCAAACGAAACAGGATAGGTTCAGGCTTTCTCCCTTATTTCTTCTACCCGTTACTCATCATGAGTGAGGGGACGGTAAGGTGAGAGAGGGAAAGAGAGAGTAGAACTGGGGGACGCTTTTATTGGGAGTGAAGACTGAGGAGAGGCGAGAGGGCCGAAGGGGAAGCCAGAGCAGAGTGTACAAGTGGGAACACATTTAGGCCCCATTCTTGCAAATTAGAGATTTTATGCAACTTTTTTTTTGTTAGATTAGAGTATTCACTTAAGGCTGTGTTCCCGAAAGTCTTATTGTAGCTTTTGATGATTTTTGTGTTTAAGCTCTTTTATATTTAGGTATGTGCCGATTTATTATTTGTCCAATCTAATTTGAGTATTCACTCTCTTTTATATTTAGTTTTTGATGATTTTTGTGTTAAGCTCTTTTATATGGAAAACTTTGGAAAACACCATTTGTTCTATTTATGATAAAGGATGCGTTCGCCTTGCACTTTCTGTGTATTTTTTGACAGCATAAATATACAGCATATGCTGTTTTGGACTCCTTTATTTGTTTTTGCTGTTCGCCTAAAACAGCATAAATGACAGCATAAATGTCAGCATAAATGACAGCATAAATGTCAGCATAAATGCCCACAGCAAACACTACTTTTTCGTTTTCGTGCTTTCACTTCCGTTTCTTTACTCACTTCATAATGCAATTACTGTGACTATTGATTTTTTTTAAAATTTTTTTTACAAGTTACTTTATTTATTACAAATTACATAATGCTTTAAATAATTTATAAAAAATAGTACTACATCTTTAGCCAAATTTACAAAAAATCACATTTATAATACAAATCTATAATATACTATTGTAATACCACATAGATTAATAAAATTAAAAAAACGAATAAATATACACACTTGTTGATATATAAATTAAAATATAAAAATAGTATATAGACATATGAATGCATATAAATTTATCAACATACAAAGTTATAAAAATATTATATATTATTAAAAGTTATAATGTCACTAAATAAATTCACATAACATTATCAGAAAATTTGAAACGTTTTTTCTCTTTTTTACGCTTTTATATTTGTAAGAATTATAAAATTTAGATAATAAAAATATATTGTTTAGGAGTTACAAGTTTTGCTTAAATAATAGATAAAAATTTTATTGTTTGTGAATTTTTTTATTTATTTTTACTAACAAAATAAAGTTATGTAGTGTAATATAATAAATTATAATTATAATACGAAAACGGTAAACACATTAGATATAACTAACTTAACCAAATATGCTGCATATATGCTGTACTGCCAAACAGCAGTTTTCAAAACAGCTGCATTTATGCCAGCACATTCCTGCCAGCAAATATACTGCATTTATGCCAGCACATTCCTGCTGTCAAATATGCTACATTTATGCTACCAAAACAGCCATACCGAACAGAGCCAAAGAGACCCATCTTGCCATCACTGATAAGAAATGACAGAATTCCTACAGAAAAGGCGTATGGAAGTCATTCGCTCCATAGTATCATGGCATCCATCTCATGGCCAAATCTTGAGGGCTAATGTTCGCTGGTCGGTAGCTAATGGTAGGACGATATGATTCTGGCTAGACTATTGGATAGGAGAACAACCTCTAAAAGCTCAATTTCCTTGCCTTTTCTCGATTAACAATCAGAAGTACGCAGTCATTGCTAATATAGGTTGATGGAACGGTGGAATTTTGTTTGAAGTACAATAAGGTCGTATCCATAGAGACTTCGCAACTATTTAATTAATTATCCAGTTTAGTAAATGTACAAAAAGATAAATAAAAGTGCATAAAATGTAAATTGGGGGTTTAGCCGGAGGCAAGCTTGATTTTTAGGATTAGTACAGAAATAGTAAATACAGTAAAATAAAGTAAATGGATGGAAAAAGGTATCCTAGGATAGCGGGGGAATTTCCTAAATTACTTAAACAATTTTATAATCCTGTCTTAATTATTTATTGTCTATTAGAGTTAATAATTGTCAGTTACGAACTCTTATTAATAGCCTCAGTATTTTCCTGCTCAATCCGGAGTGTAAATGCCAAGGTTAATTCCTTTGTGGTACTTTGACTATCTCAAAATCATATGTTGATAGTTACCAATAAATGCAGTAGTTTGTCACGCTAAAGCATTTAACAATATTTGCTGAAAGGAATTAAAACAAGTTTAATAAGTGAAACAGGTGATAAATATTTATTTAAGTACAAACAATAATTATAATCCTAATTTGCTCTTATTTGTCTGTTTAAGAATTTATCTTGTGGCCTTCCTAAATCATAGATAAGGACAACTCTTAATTAATTCAATAGACTTTTTACAATCAGAAAAGTCTAAAATCATTAATTAGCATTACGCAAGAATTCTTTTTATAACAGCGATGGATTTTATCTGCTAATCAAGGAGAGATAATATCTAACGTTTGTCTCTCTTTGTGGTCTATTCTCTAATTTACAAAATCATTGAAATAAGAGAAACCGTAAATGCATAAAAATGATCAGTTGTTAAGCATTTAATAATTTAGAGAGACAAAACAAATATTTATAAGCAAATTTGGTATTAATAATAAGTCTGAATTATTTGGGGTCAAACCCCATCCTAGGATACGAGTAAAATCACTCAGACATTAACAGTAATAAAAAGAAAACAGAGTTAGCCATTAATTTGGAGACTGCCGGCGGAGACTGGACTGCGATTCGCTTCTGCTCCAGCTCCCTTTTCTTCTGTTCTTCTTATCGTGCTTCTGCTGTGTGGTGGAGTGAAGAATGAAAATAAAATGGAGAAGTGGGAGATAAGAGGATGGAATGGATCGTAGTCTGATGGAGAGCTTTGGATTATGAGGAAGGGATCATTTATTTGAGCAGAAGCAGCGTGGGTTTTATAGCAGATAGGAAGAGGAAGAAGACAGGGGGAACACCGCGTGAGCAATTTCAGTAATGGATTGGGGGCGGCAGAACGCGTGAGGATTTACTGTCGGCAGGCGCCTGATATTGTTGAAGGAGTAGACGGATAAGTTGCAGGCGCCGCGAAGAAGATAAACAGCACCGAAGTCTGTCGCGTTAATTATCTGGACATTTACACGCGTCCTCGTAGATGTCCGCCTTGTTTAATGCGGACACACCCATGTCCGCCTAGTATCACGCGGACGTCTCACATCCTCGCTTGTGTCCTCGCTTGTGTCCGCCTAATTCTACGCGGACAACACTACTCCTTACGCGGATAAATTCCTGTCCGCCTATGTGTCCTCGTGTGTGTCCTCGTTGTTTCATGCGGACACTAATGCGGACAGAGTCCGTGTCCTAGTCTTGTCCGCATGGCTGTCCTCACTTGTGACGTCGTGGTTCTATGTGGACACACATGCGGACACAAATGGAGTCCGTGTCCTAGTCTTGTCCGCATGGCTGTCCTCACTTGTGACGTCGTGGTTCTATGTGGACACAAATGCGGACACAAACTTGACCGGCTCTAGATTCTTCGTTTGGACTCCGTTTTTCGAGCCGTCTGCGCCTATGCGTTCGTCTCTTCATCTACTTTTCTCCTAGCTTGGTTTTCCTCATGTTTAAACCAATAAATTTGTGAGATAATCAATAAAACATAAACTAGAGGAAAAACATACGATAAGTGAGAAATGAGCAGAAAAGTGCTGATATAATATATGAAATACACCCATAAAACATGCTCATTTAGACACTTATCACACCCCCACACTTACCTTTGCTTGTCCTCAAGCAAAACCATGTACCCAAACAAGTAGGGAATGCTCAATATTAACAAATACTATATGAAGGGTAGGATTAAAGAAGTCAATAGTACATGATCTTAAACTTTTTAGAGGAGTGTGATCCATCACCTACTGGTGCATAGGTGTACTCAGGGTAAAAATAAAAATTAGAGTTTCGGGGTATGATCCGGAGTACTTCAATGCTTCTTAGTTAAGGTGACTTTGAGAACTTTTACCATGGCCAACTTCTCTCAAGAATTGAAATACCCCGAACTTAAATACAGGGATTAACATAATTATAATATGTATTTAAGGGCCTAACAATGCCTAATTAATATTTGTAAGGAAAATAAATCCAAAAGAAATAAAGAAACGCTTAAAAGGCGAAAAACGCTAAATAAGCGTTAAATAACCATAGGAGGTATGAGACCTCGGTTAGCGTATTATATGGATTCCAAAGGTTTAATAAGACCTAAATAATATATGGGAACAACTCCCGAAGAAAACGGATCCAAATAATGAATTAAAACACTAATAGAGCTTTAGA
Source organism: Limonium bicolor (assembly GCA_023374045.1). NCBI lineage: Eukaryota > Viridiplantae > Streptophyta > Magnoliopsida > Caryophyllales > Plumbaginaceae > Limonium > Limonium bicolor. Next base: position 129,163,132 of record CM041782.1, read on the forward strand.
GCGCGTTTTTCGAGAAAACCCGAAAACGTGACTTTAAGGGGTCAAACGGACCCGTAAAAATTATAAATCATTAAATAATAATTATTAAGCATTTAAGGGAGCTTAATAGTCAACAAAATAATTAAACGAGGAAATTCCGGAAAACGGGCCCGGTTAGTGAACGGTATCTAAACCGGGTAAAATAACGAGCGTTTTCTGTAAAAGACGAAAAACGCTCCAACTAGTAATACTGAGTGGGACCGATTTTTAATAAGTTAGATAACCCCCTCACACACACATGTAACTAGCTAATTAAGTAAGAGAGCAAAAAGCAAATAAAGTGAAAAAGGTAAAAGTACCTTACATACTCTCTCACCTCTCACTTTTCTTCTCTCTCTCCCATTTCCTTCTTCCCCACCGTACTCCCTCTCTTTCTCCTTCCTCTGGCTGCGATTTGAGCTCCCCCTCTACAACCATGGAAGCTTCATCTTCTTCTCCTTGCTCCATCTCCATTTGAGCTTCAATCACAAAAATAAGTACATATTTGTAATCCCCTCATCCTCCTCTACATTTCCCTCTTTTCAAAATTCGAAAAGGATGAGTTTTATCTCCATGGGTTTTCCCCATTTGAAGAGAAAAGCACACCATTGTGGAGCTTGGAGTCTCCTCTTTCCAACAAGGTATAAATCTACATGAAAAACTCATGTTTCCACCATCTCCTTTCATAACCAATTTTTACCCATATGTAATACCTTGTTTTCTCTCTCTCTTTTGAGCATAATATCAACCTTGCAATGGTGGTGGATTCACCTTCTTGAACCAAGGGCTAAAACCCCTCTTAAAAGCTTCAAAAGGTAAACCCTAGAAATTGTGTTTTAACACTTTAAATGAATTAGCACTAATTTAAGGATTAGTAGTTTAATTGCACTTGTTTTATGTGCTTTGGGTGGTGGGAATGGAGTTTGGTAACTCCATTCCCCATATGGCCGATTTGGGCAAGAAAGAAAGAAGAGGAGAATTGGAAAAGGAATGAAGAAATATAAGCTCAAGGTAAGAGCTCCCTCTTAATGTTAATTTTATGCATTAGAGTAATGGAATGGGTAAACAAATAAAAGAACCTAAACTATTGTATTGGTATTGTTATTGGAAGTTTGAGTAATTGTGAGTAAGTTTGAGTATTTGTGCATTAGTATGTGAATTGTAGGCCTTGGAGCCAAATGGTTGTGTATGAGTATTAGTATTGATGTTTGATGGAGTATTGGTGTATTGGGATGGATTTATATTTGCTTAATTGCTGGTAGGACCCTTGTATGGGTGTGGCTAGAATAGGAATGATTTTGGTGAAAATGTGTATGTGGAGAAGTAAGGAAAAGTAGGTGAGCTATGGCAAATTTTTGGTGGGAAATGTACATTTATGGATGACTTGGTGAATGGGAGAACCAAGGTGTGTATTGGAGTTAGTAGGTATGTTAGTAGTGATGGAGAGGTAGTTGTAGTAAGAGAAACAAGAAGTGTGAAAATCTGTAGCAAAAGGATATAAGAATGTATGGAGAAGTTGGGAAAATTAGTGTGTAAGAATTGGTAAAAAGAGTGTTGGACTTGGGTATAGATGTTGTAGTTGTTTGGAGATGTATTTGGGATGCTAGGAGTGACATTGATAGAGGAAGTATTGAGTGGTAGGAGTTGCAACAAAAATCTGTAGCATGGTTAAAACAAGAACTGTTACATTGGTTGGAAAAGAAGTGAGGAAATTGTGTAAGATTGATTGATGGATTTAGTAAGGAGTTTGGTGGATGAACTAAGGTGTATTAGAAGGTTAAATTAGTGTTATAACATGTGGGATTAAGTGTAGGAACAATGGGGAAGTAATGGGCAAAAGAGGGGACTGAAAACAGAAATAAAAATGCAAATACTGGGCCGGACGGACTTGCGACCGGACTTGCAAGTTCGGTCGAGCCCAGATTTACAATGACGGGAAAGCTTCTGGAATCGACCGGACTTGCGACCGGACTTGCAAGTTCGGTCGGACCAGAAAATTTTCCCGTCTGAAACCTACTGGAATCGACCGGACTTGGGACCGGACTTGCAAGTTCGGTCGGACCAGAAAATTTTCCCGTCTGAAACCTACTGGAATCGACCGGACTTGCGAGGACTTGCAAGTTCGGTCGGACCAGAAAAATTCCCCGATGAAACCTTCTGGAATGGACCGAACTTGCGACCGGACATGCAAGTTCGGTCGGACCAGGAAATTTGCGTAATAAAGGCTACTGGAATGGACCGGACTTGCAAGGTCGGTCGCAAGTCCGGTCCAGTCAAAAAAAAAAAGAATTATTATTTCAATTAAATAATAATTATATATATATGTATACCCACATATATATAAATGTGCATGTATGAAAGCATGCTAATAGTAAGTAAGAAAATAAAACTTAAGGTAATGAAGATAGGTAAGTAATGTGTAAGTGTAGGAAGCATAAGGACTTAGTAAGTATGAACTAGTAAACATACTAAGAGCAATTGAGCTAAGATAATGATAGTTAGATTTAATCATTCAACTGCATGTATATAATAGGAATTGATTTGTGAACACCGGAGGAACGTTGGGATACAAGTACAACGGTGAAAGGTATGATTTCTTCATGCCCTGTATCCTAATCTGGTTACCCCGATTTGTGTGCTTATTTGACCACCTAAATAAGATAAATGCATGAATCGGACTATATTGCACTTACCTGTGCTTGACTTATGTTGTGCTTGATATTTATTGTCTTGAGCACTAGTTTGTATAATTCATGAAATGTATGAATGATGATGAATGGTATTCGAACCTAGTATTGTACTTGTGTAATGTATTGTACCTCGTATGTATATGTATATGTGCATTGTATTATTGTGGCATGGATGTTGACTTGTGCTAATTCCTAACTATCTAACTCCTAACTTAAGTGAGTAAATTGGAATGAGTACAAGTCCGATATAGCTTCGGCTACGCGTGAGGATACGGAGTCACAAGAGGTTGGCTGCAATTCCTGACTCTTAAACTGGTCCGCGGCCCAAATCCCTTAAATGGGTAGCATCCCGGATTGGTGAGTCAAGTAAATCCCGGAGGTGGGACGGTGTAGTCCCCAGGGCCGGAGGTCCCGACGACTTAACTTGAGTAAGAGTAAGAGTAAGTAAGTATGGATCCGTAAGTAAGTATGAGTATGAGTATGTATGTGATGAAGTAACGAGTAAAAGAGTAATCTCCACCCGATTAACCCGGGTGGACCAATGAAGCTAACAAGAATTGTATATTGTGTATGTAATGAGTATGTGTATTTCGGAAGAAGGTAAGTATGTATTGGATGGTTTATTGCATTCCTTGTATGTAATGTAGTGTATGTATGTATGCCTTGCGTAAGTATTGTTGTATTGTGTATAAGAGCATGTATGCATGTATGTTTGAATGAAATCAACCGCATGTATTCGACCAAGTGGTCGGCGTACCCTCACTAGTACGCGGGGTATGCGGTTATCATGCTCGGCGAAAGCTGACCCCTTCGGGGGACATTTTTTAGTGTGCAGGTACCCGAAGCGAATGTGGTCAAGGCACGAGACCGGTGACTACATTGGATAGTAGTAGCAGAATGTAGAGGTGTATTACCTAGCACACCCCTTGTATTTAGAAAGTAATGTAGTAGTGAGGAATGGGTAGTAGATAGTCTCTTAGTGAGTATGTATGAACTGGAAGAGGTATTATACTTGTAAAAGGAACCTAGTAAACTCGGTATGTAGTTATACTGTATTGTACTTGGAGTATTGTATTGAATGAAGATTGTAGTAGTATTTGGTAAACGGAGAATGTATTGTAGACTTGTAGTACTCGGGATTCCGGTCCATCAGACCGATGCTGTATGTAGAAGTAGTAGCCTTGTTAGTCACGTGGGTGACTAACGGCATTGTATCACCCATTGTAGGTAAGCATATATCCGCTGCGTGTATCTGATATGTAAGGAAATTGGACGGTAAGCACTGTATTAATGGTAGGGGTGTTACAAAAAGTGGTATCAGAGCGAAGTATCGCTCTGATGACTGGAAATACCGAGTCTAGGAATTACCGAGTTAGGAATTAGAAGCTTAGGGCTATGGGCTGAGTGATAGCACTAGAGAGATGCTAGTTAGGAACTCCCGGTGAGTACCGGATACCTACAATACCAGTCCCGCCCGCCGCAAACCCCACTGTGTAACTTGGGAAAGGACGCCAGAGAGAAGAAAAGTCTTCTCATACTCGGGGGAACCCGATCTGGCAGTGGTGAATCAATCACACAGTAAACAAGAACCGACATGTAGTAGATTCCAAGAACTGGAAGTCCCGGAGACAGTTCCCGGTTGGACCGCAACCCCGCACGTAATAACGGTAGAATGAGCACTCCAACCACGAGGAGGCTATAACTTGCAACAGCATAGGGCGACCTGCTTAGCAGTCACGAAACCTAGCTAGTCAACCAACAGCAGGACAAAAGCACTAACCGTGCAACGGAATGAAAAAGGGAGCAGTAACGGAACCCGAGACACAAGTCTACGGGACAGTAATACTTGAATAATACCACCAACGGTATGCTAGCCGACTAAGGACATAGTCGGAAGCGGTTAACTCCAAAACTACGATGCCATCAAGGGTGCAACACCTGGCCAATATAGCTCAGACAACTACAAGGACAACCATGAGATATAAACCAATGGGACTACAAGCGTAGTGCCTAAACTAGGAAGGCTCAGTAACCACCACAAATGTGTGGGAACGAGCCACAAGGAGCGACACTAAACCAAATAGAACGGGAACCTCCAAGGAGTGGAGGAGTACCCAGATCTACGACAGCCATGTCTAGACCACCAAGAAGCTACCTAAAGGAGCGAGTATATTAATTGTAGATCAATAAGATCGAGAGAATCACCAACAAGACTAATAAACACAAATGGAAACCCTACCAAGATGGGTATAAGATTACCCAAAAACCACCAGTACCGCACTTGCCACGGCAAGTGCAGCAAAGACAGAGATATGTAAAGGAACACTAACACGTCACAGGTACATAGTAATGTACGGTGACCGTAACGAAACAACCACAGGATCAAACATCCTAAAAAAAATGAAGGAATGGAACCTTGGAAAGGCCTAACGGCCTGACCTCTGTACTTAGAACATACCAGTCAGCGGGAGGCTAGACTTGGTCAAGACCTCAAACGTGGCTATGCCATGAGAAATTTCTTTTAACACCGAACCATTGTTTTAAAACCCAAAATTTTCTTTTCAAAACCACAACCCTCTTTTAAAAACCTTGGATTTTAAAACCAGATCAACAGCATTATGGTGAGTATCATAGGATGATACAAGAGGAGTTGGCAACAGAATACTTCACCTAGGCGTGTGACGAACACTACGAGTATACCCGTTACGGGATGTGGGACAACCGCACTCCGAAGGAGCTTGTGGGCCCGACATATAGTTGGGTAAGTGGTAACGTACCAACATGGTACCCCACGTATGTATACATGTAGTGTACGACACACGGGAAGTAGTCAACTCCGTTCTACGGACCATCAGTAAGTTCAACCCAAGACAACTGGACACCTCAGAGGATCAAGCATAAAGGAACTCAGAGAATCCATCTGAAGATGAGGAATAAGAACTAGGAAGTGCAAAGAGCACATGCTAGTAAGTATAGACATTGGATATGTCTCAAATAATCCAAGCAATTACCTGACAGCTGGATGGAATGCCCAGCCTAAACACATTAAGGCGAATGCCTAACGTGAACCTAACAATACTCAACAAACGGGGCGGAATTCCCAAGAGCGATCACAAAATTACTACGAAGCACAATCCATAATCGAGAGGATATTCAAACCCAGTCTCAAGTACTAGGAACAAGCATAAACAGTCTACCCAAGGCGGGAGACGTCATGACCCAAAAAGGGGCAACTCAAGAACGATACCACAAGATGGTACAGTGGACAACATATCATAACCATCAGCCGGAAGTAACGACATAATTTAACAACACCCAGGAGCAATCCTTGAGGGTGACTAGATGGACAACAGTCGAACAACAGCGACATGATAAAAGCACGAAAGTTAGAACGAACACTTGGTTGGGACCCGAAGGGATTTCACTTAACAGGAAATGCCCTAAGATATTGAGAGACACCTATTAACATCAGATTACCTAAAGGGTCTCCTATGAACGGAAGCGTGATGTCACGACTTACCATGGAGCCCAATAATACCTCCAACCTATGACGGTATATAAGGAGTGGAAACATGCATAAGCAGCTTGCAAAGAGCATAGCTCGCAGCAGTACGGCTTAAAAGCCATCAACAACTACGTGTGTAACCTTAAACGGTTGCAAAACCCACACCAATACTAACAAGACTTGCAAGAGGGATTGCCTCATACGACAAGAAATCAACAACTGGACCATAAATTCAAACCCAACACTCTGAGTGGCTTGGAGTAATGGCCAACTCAATGTCACTGTCACTAGAGCATCAGCCTAGTATACAGTTGACGGAGTTCTTAATTACCGCCATGCCTTCTGTAGCAATGGTAGCACAGAGGCATGAGAATCATGGTAATGCCAACATTGGCCTAGTCCACACTTGGACACTACGAGAAACCCAAGGGAAGGTACCCCTCGTTAACCAAAGACCACTAATGTGGTGATGATGTGAACCCTTAGAAAAGGCTTCCATCTACTATAACAATAAAACCACGCAATAGATATTGCCAAGGGATGATGGGATAAGGAAATGAGATTTCCAAACCATTACGACTTAAGGGAGTAAGCATACTCCATATACACCCAAACATATAGTGGACCATTGTGTAAACACCAACATAGCAAACCTTGTCATTAGACCTATGAGTGGAGACAAACCCCTCAACAAGAACTTTCATTATCAATGACAGAGTAAACTACACAGCTAGAGCCTATCATTAGTGCTCAGCACTGGAAAGACAGTAATTGTCAAAACAATCAATGTGAATACACATTGAAAACCATGAATGACCAACACTCAAGAGAGCTAGTAACCCGATAAATTACTTCATCCATTGTCAACCAAGACTTGGTAAATTGTATCACAAATGATGATAGAATGTGAGGCAAGCTAACCTACACATGAAACCTAATTGGGAACAGAACATCTCCACAATGGGAAGATGATAACGTGCAGTATTCTACGAAAACCGTCATACACACGAACACTAGGAACCTCCTAGTGTATTTACACCATAAGGAAATGGTGCCAACGACAATGGCAATGAGTAAAGACGAACTACCACAGTAACAGAAACAGTAAAGACAATGTTGTACAATGAGTAAGAATACGGTGCGCAACAGGCGACCGCTATGAGGGAGTAGTTAAGCAATAACACGGAGTATAAGTATGAGATGACACACAGAAATATTCTTTCCTATCACATAAGTGACTTACTGTCAAGCGTTTACGCCTCTGCACTCTGTATGATTGAGTGTTTTGGTATTGCACTGGTGCAGCTAATGATCTAATGGGATGGCTAGGGATATGGAGAATGTAAACCGCAGTAAATCTTTCCTTTCACCACAAACATGGCATAAGCCAGTTAAGCAAGCTTAGCAACAACCGTGCGGCCTAAGGCCAAAGAAGCACGAAGTGTGTAACACACACTAACAATCACAAGATGTGAATTCCATCGGAATAAAAGGTGAAAGAAGATGTAAGGAAGTCACTAGGACCGACGCATATCGATGCAAGGTCATACAAGTGAAGAACACTTATACTGAACCAGAAGAACTGGTATAAATTAGAAGCTAGTGGCAACAGAGGAAGCACTACAGTTAAGTGGTGACTTAACCTCGCCTGACAATAAGTCGGAGGAACTTAATGAATAATCGTGGAAGCATAAATAGCATGTACAGTAGAATACCACAATTGTTTAGTAAACCTTATTCCCATAATAGAATGATGAGAAGGTAATGTATAGCACATTAAGGATAACAAGAAGGGTGAATAACCCAAGTTATCAGGGTCGCGCAGCAGAAGCTAGTGGGCCCTAGCTAGGAGTTTAATGTACCTAGTGAGCATAATACAATGGCTATTAATGCCTTGAAGCCGATTAGGCTAGAATCGAATTAAATATGAGTTAAATAAACTCATATAGGAACTCTTGGTGCAAAGACTAAACCGTTGGTATGGTTAAGACCCCCTTGACCAGAGCATATTCTATAGTATACCGTAGTGAAGCTAAACGCTTCAGTTTGCCCAAACTGATTAAACCAATGTTCAATAATAATAACATATGGTAGATTACGTGGGCGTAATCCCTTTTAAGGGGGGTAGAGCGAAAACCGCTTAATGTAAGTTTTATGAATAAAACACTTAAACCGTAATGTGCATAGCACAAATGAGAATCAAATTGGTGATTGGTACTATGTTAAATAAACATAAGTACTCATTCATATTGTAATTATGGTAACTAGGCATTAAACATGCAAATACCATAGGAGGAATGTACCTATCTTGTAACACCAGTGTAAGAGTATTAGTAAAAGAAAAATAATGAGTAGTGGACGGAGCTCCACAAGTATTGTAACCTTTGAAGAAGTAGTACGAAATGAATGAGGATAGTAGATGAATGAAGTTTATGAGTAGTGGAATCGTAAGTAAAATCTTTGAAACAATTGAAGACAACTAAATCTTAGAAATGAAGTATTCCTTAGTTAGAATATAGGATATGATGGTGAGTAATGGATGGAAGTAGTGAAGGTTGATGAAATGAGCATTTAGGTATTGAATCTTGGAGTAAAACATTTGGGAAGTAGAGTGAGGATGATTGATGGATTGATTCCATCCTTTGGAGATGTATGAATTCGTATCATGACTAGAAGGAGCAAAAAGATAGAAATGGAAAGAATTAAATTATTTGATTGTTGAAACTGATGTGGGAAGTCGAACTTGATCCTGATCAGATCGAGGGAAACCGAACACAAATTGGGGTGGAAAGATAGTTCAACACTGATGCTGATCACATCAGGGTCGAATGATTCTGGAAGCTCCCCCTTAAGTGGTCACAAGAATCACATAGGATAGAAGTAATGAATATAAATTGGAATTTGGAGTTGTATGTTTTAGAAAAATTTTAACTGGTAGTGGTGAGAGAATTTCTTTAGTATGGAGAATGAGGATCTGCTAGAAGTGTGTACCGAAGAAGATAGTAATGTAGTATGTTGTATCATTCCAAGGGCAGCAGGACATAGAGGAGTCCTGTGTCGAGACGACCTGAGTGCCTGCGGGATTGTAATGTGTATTGCATTGCTTGGGGATAGCTTTGCACTGTATGTATGTATAAGTTTTGTAATGAGGAGCCGATGGTTGGTAGTAATATGGATTGGAGTAAGTATAGTACATTCATATGGTATGGAATGTAGAGACCGTGAGTAATGGATTTGGGAATTGTAAGGAGGAAGAATGTGTGACGTTGGTATTAGACATGTATGAATGAGTAAGTATAGTAATCCCGTAACATTGAACAACTTTGAGGACAAAGTTTCTTAAGGGGGGTAGATTGAAATACCCCGAACTTAAATACAGGGATTAACATAATTCTAATATGTATTTAAGGGCCTAACAATGCCTAATTAATATTTGTAAGGAAAATAAATCCAAAAGAAATAAAGAAACGCTTAAAAGGCGAAAAACGCTAAATAAGCGTTAAATAACCATAGGAGGTATGAGACCTCGGTTAGCGTATTATATGGATTCCAAAGGTTTAATAAGACCTAAATAATATATGGGAACAACTCCCGAAGAAAACGGATCCAAATAATGAATTAAAACACTAATAGAGCTTTAGAGCGCGTTTTTCGAGAAAACCCGAAAACGTGACTTTAAGGGGTCAAACGGACCCGTAAAAATTATAAATCATTAAATAATAATTATTAAGCATTTAAGGGAGCTTAATAGTCAACAAAAATAATTAAACAAGGAAATTCCGGAAAACGGGCCCGGTTAGTGAACGGTATCTAAACCGGGTAAAATAACGAGCGTTTTCTGTAAAAGACGAAAAACGCTCCAACTGGTAATACTGAGTGGGACCGATTTTTAATAAGTTAGATAACCCCCTCACACACACATGTAACTAGCTAATTAAGTAAGAGAGCAAAAAGCAAATAAAGTGAAAAAGGTAAAAGTACCTTACATACTCTCTCACCTCTCACTTTTCTTCTCTCTCTCCCATTTCCTTCTTCCCCACCGTACTCCCTCTCTTTCTCCTTCCTCTGGCTGCGATTTGAGCTCCCCCTCTACAACCATGGAAGCTTCATCTTCTTTCCTTGCTCCATCTCCATTTGAGCTTCAATCACAAAAATAAGTACATATTTGTAATCCCCTCATCCTCCTCTACATTTCCCTCTTTTCAAAATTCGAAAAGGATGAGTTTCATCTCCATGGTTTTCCCCATTTGAAGAGAAAAGCACACCATTGTGGAGCTTGGAGTCTCCTCTTTCCAACAAGGTAAAATCTACATGAAAAACTCATGTTTCCACCATCTCCTCTCATAACCATTTTTACCCATATGTAATACCTTGTTTTTCTCTCTCTCTTTTGAGCATAATATCAACCTTGCAATGGTGGTGGATTCACCTTCTTGAACCAAGGGCTAAAACCCCTCTTAAAAGCTTCAAAAGGTAAACCCTAGAAATTGTGTTTTAACACTTTAAATGAATTAGCACTAATTTAAGGATTAGTAGTTTAATTGCACTTGTTTTATGTGCTTTGGGTGGTGGGAATGGAGTTTGGTAACTCCATTCCCCATATGGCCGATTTGGGCAAGAAAGAAAGAAGAGGAGAATTGGAAAAGGAATGAAGAAATATAAGCTCAAGGTAAGAGCTCCCTCTTAATGTTAATTTTATGCATTAGAGTAATGGAATGGGTAAACAAATAAAAGAACCTAAACTATTGTATTGGTATTGTAGTATTGGAAGTTTGAGTAATTGTGAGTAAGTTTGAGTATTTGTGCATTAGTATGTGAATTGTAGGCCTTGGAGCCAAATGGTTGTGTATGAGTATTAGTATTGATGTTTGATGGAGTATTGGTGTATTGGGATGGATTTATATTTGCTTAATTGCTGGTAGGACCCTTGTATGGGTGTGGCTAGAATAGGAATGATTTTGGTGAAAATGTGTATGTGGAGAAGTAAGGAAAAGTAGGTGAGCTATGGCAAATTTTTGGTGGGAAATGTACATTTATGGATGACTTGGTGAATGGGAGAACCAAGGTGTGTATTGGAGTTAGTAGGTATGTTAGTAGTGATGGAGAGGTAGTTGTAGTAAGAGAAACAAGAAGTGTGAAAATCTGTAGCAAAAGGATATAAGAATGTATGGAGAAGTTGGGAAAAATTAGTGTGTAAGAATTGGTAAAAAGAGTGTTGGACTTGGGTATAGATGTTGTAGTTGTTTGGAGATGTATTTGGGATGCTAGGAGTGACATTGATAGAGGAAGTATTGAGTGGTAGGAGTTGCAACAAAAATCTGTAGCATAGGTAAAACAAAAACTGTTACATTGGTTGGGAAAAGAAGTGAGGAATTTGTGTAAGATTGATTGATGGATTTAGTAAGGAGTTTGGTGGATGAACTAAGGTGTATTAGAAGGTTAAATTAGTGTTATAACATGTGGGATTAAGTGTAGGAACAATGGGGAAGTAATGGGCAAAAGAGGGGACTGAAAACAGAAATAAAAATGCAAATACTGGGCCGGACCGGACTTGCAAGTTCGGTCGAGCCCAGATTTACAATGACGGGAAAGCTTCTGGAATCGACCGGACTTGCGACCGGACTTGCAAGTTCGGTCGGACCAGAAAATTTTCCCGTCTGAAACCTACTGGAATCGACCGGACTTGCGACCGGACTTGCAAGTTCGGTCGGACCAGAAAATTTTCCCGTCTGAAACCTACTGGAATCGACCGGACTTGCAAGTTCGGTCGGACCAGAAAAATTCCCCGATGAAACCTTCTGGAATGGACCGAACTTGCGACCGGACATGCAAGTTCGGTCGGACCAGGAAATTTGCGTAATAAAGGCTACTGGAATGGACCGGACTTGCAAGGTCGGTCGCAAGTCCGGTCCAGTCAAAAAAAAATTATTATTTCAATTAAATAATAATTATATATATATATATATGTATACCCACATATATATATAAATGTGCATGTATGAAAGCATGCTAATAGTAAGTAAGAAAATAAAACTTAAGGTAATGAAGATAGGTAAGTAATGTGTAAGTGTAGGAAGCATAAGGACTTAGTAAGTATGAACTAGTAAACATACTAAGAGCAATTGAGCTAAGATAATGATAGTTAGATTTAATCATTCAACTGCATGTATATAATAGGAATTGATTTGTGAACACCGGAGGAACGTTGGGATACAAGTACAACGGTGAAAGGTATGATTTCTTCATGCCCTGTATCCTAATCTGGTTACCCCGATTTGTGTGCTTATTTGACCACCTAAATAAGATAAATGCATGAATCGGACTATATTGCACTTACCTGTGCTTGACTTATGTTGTGCTTGATATTTATTGTCTTGAGCACTAGTTTGTATAATTCATGAAATGTATGAATGATGATGAATGGTATTCGAACCTAGTAATGTACTTGTGTAATGTATTGTACCTCGTATGTATATGTATATGTGCATTGTATTATTGTGGCATGGATGTTGACTTGTGCTAATTCCTAACTATCTAACTCCTAACTTAAGTGAGTAAATTGGAATGAGTACAAGTCCGATATAGCTTCGGCCACGCGTGAGGATGCGGAGTCACAAGAGATTGGCTGCAATTCCTGACTCTTAAACTGGTCCGCGGCCCAAATCCCTTAAATGGGTAGCATCCCGGATTGGTGAGTCAAGTAAATCCCGGAGGTGGGACGGTGTAGTCCCCAGGGCCGGAGGTCCCGACGACTTAACTTGAGTAAGAGTAAGAGTAAGTAAGTATGGATCCGTAAGTAAGTATGAGTATGAGTATGTATGTGTATGAAGTAACGAGTAAAAGAGTAATCTCCACCCGATTAACCCGGGTGGACCAATGAAGCTAACAAGAATTGTATATTGTGTATGTAATGAGTATGTGTATTTCGGAAGAAGGTAAGTATGTATTGGATGGTTTATTGCATTCCTTGTATGTAATGTAGTGTATGTATGTATGCCTTGCATAAGTATTGTTGTATTGTGTATAAGAGCATGTATGCATGTATGTTTGAATGAAATCAACCGCATGTATTCGACCAAGTGGTTGGCGTACCCTCACTAGTACGCGGGGTATGCGGTTATCATGCTCGGCGAAAGCTGACCCCTTCGGGGGACATTTTTTAGTGTGCAGGTACCCGAAGCGAATGTGGTCAAGGCACGAGACCGGTGACTACATTGGATAGTAGTAGCAGAATGTAGAGGTGTATTACCTAGCACACCCCTTGTATTTAGAAAGTAATGTAGTAGTGAGGAATGGGTAGTAGATAGTCTCTTAGTGAGTATGTATGAACTGGAAGAGGTATTATACTTGTAAAAGGAACCTAGTAAACTCGGTATGTAGATTATACTGTATTGTACTTGGAGTATTGTATTGAATGAAGATTGTAGTAGTATTTGGTAAACGGAGAATGTATTGTAGACTTGTAGTACTCGGGATTCCGGTCCATCAGACCGATGCTGTATGTAGAAGTAGTAGCCTTGTTAGTCACGTGGGTGACTAACGGCATTGTATCACCCATTGTAGGTAAGCATATATCCGCTGCGTGTATCTGATATGTAAGGAAATTGGACGGTAAGCACTGTATTAATGGTAGGGGTGTTACAGTGGTGAAACAAACGATGAGAACCGTAAGTAGCAACAGATTCTCTGCTGGCCTGAATCTCATAAACATGATTAGTTAAACAGATATTTGTTGCTTGCTAGACAGCAGCTGAATATTGTGGTTTATCTGGAAAAAAGATGGTGTATTAGCTGAACTGATTATAATTTAATTTGACAACTAGTAATGCTTGTTAATCAACTGAACAAAAAACATGCTAATACTGAAACTACTGCTGTATAACAACACATGATTGAATTACGTATATGCGTATGGAAGCTCAATTAAAAATTAAACGGTGCTTTTGTTCTGCCATAGCAGCACATGTGCAAATGAAATAAGTGCACATGACGGTTCAACCAAAATAAACTGAAATACCCCTAAATTAATTTAAATTAATTTAGGGGATTTCTTTTGTTAAATCTTAAATAATACTATTAAATATTAAATTATCATATGGAATTATGAAATTTATTTAGGGGATTTCTCCTATTTAACCCTTAAGAATACAATAAAATATTTAATTATTATATATTATTATATAGTATTATGAATTTAATAATAAGATTTATAAGTCAATAATTCTTAGGAAAATTTATAAACACTCCAAGTATATTATAAAGATTTTAGGAAGTGTTGGAACATTGTTTTGAAACATAAAAGTCAATATAAAATTCTAGAAACCCTAAAGCCTTTTAAGCCTTGCAAGGGTTGACTTTTTGAGAATGGTCAAACCAGCCCATGAAATCTATGCCAATAAATAGGTTATGGAAAATCATGAAGATCGATAAAAAGAACGTCAAAAACGGATCATCCTAGCCAAAGTTATGATCAAATGAAGTTTAGAGCCAAAATTTTGAAAAAAATGCTGATGTGGCAGCTTTCCTGACTCATCGCGCGCCTCGGTAATCGCGCCCCAGCACTTAGTCGTTTTTATCTCCTATATTTCCAGTAACAGAAATCGGTTTTTGCCCTATCTTGTGACCTTCATAACTTTCTCATCTTATGGAATTTTTGAGTGTCGTCTTCTTTGTTGCCTTCTCCTACACTTCTTCTAAACAACCATAACTCACACAAATCCTAACTCGTTCTAAATCAACCAAAAATTTGAGCCAAAGTTGCCACCCTACAAAACCGTAACTGTAGTTTCCAGTTTTTCCCTTCGAATCAGGTAACTTCGTCTAGCCATAACTTCTTCGTTTCTCAGCCAAATTTCATGTTCTTTAGCTCGTTTTGAAGAGCTCTAATCCCTTTAAAACTTTCATGTTGATGACCTAAGGCAATTCCCAACTGTTTGGAAGAACAAGGTGTCTAAAGTTTCGGTTCCGCCACCACATAAAATCATAGTTTTCTTTCCAGAAAACGCAAGGTAAACTCGCAACTTCTAGCTTCGATTTCTTTTTGTGTAGTGCAAGTTAGGGCGAGTTCTTGCTATCATTGTGTAGAGCTAAGTTTCTTCTTTAGATTAAGCCCAAGAACTAGTTCTAACTCGTTCTGTACTGAAAATTATAGTGTTGCAAAGTAGGCTACTCAATCGGTTTGTAAAGGGGGCGTTTTTCCAGAAACCGAAAACAAATCCCTTCGATTCGAGCAATTCCGGTAAGTTTTCTGCAAATTCCTTCAACCTTGCTAAACTATGTTACATTATCGGTCAAAACCATGATTTAATTGCATCAATTACGCTTTGGATTGAGTGAATTTGGGAGAATCGAATTCGAGAAACTCAAGAACCCTAACTCTCGTAAACCGGAATCAAATTTGTTGTATACTGCATGATAGCTAGCAAAATTAGTATCAATGGAACCGTAATTGAATTTCGAAACTAATGAAACAGGAATCACTCAATTTGGTTCTGTAGATTGTGAGATAATGTCGATTTAGTACTCGACTAGGTAGAGTTGCTCGCGGATGAACTGGGATTTCTGGGACTGTCCGATCGGGCTCTAAAGGATTGGACGGTCAGGATTAGATCGGGGTTATTAAAATATGTTTTAAGTTTATAATGTTTCAGGATTTAACTCTAACTTGTTGAATTTAGTTAATGGCCTTCCCGAATGTATTTTGACTTGAAATTTTAACCATAGATTCCTTATTACATCTAGTTTATTTTGATGTAAATTATTATGGTTTTGGAGTTTGTAAACATAAGTTATGATTTTTGCAAGTTACGGGTTTTCTGGAATTATTTGGATAAATTTAAAAGATATTTTTTTATGAAATAAAAATTTTATAATATGTCTAAAATGTTATAGTTACTGTATATTAAATTTAGGAATTTTTGGGCAATGGTAAAAGGTTTTAAAAATTGTGTTTATGAGTTTTTCATAAGAATAACTTATAATATATGGTTTTTAATGTAACCAAAAATTAAAGTATGGTTTGTTAATAAACTTTTTAAGCTGGGAAAATATGGAACACTAAATTAACATTTTATAACAGTAAGTTTATAATGTTATGGTATTAGCTTTTAAGAGAAGTGAAATTATTTACATATATGTATATATACTTATTTAAGTAGAAACTTATGTAAATCAAGGAATTTAATTATTTTTACATTTTATTTATTATACTATATGGGAGTTAATATTTTTAATTAAACTAAGGAATAAATATATATATATATATATATATATTACGCATATATAAAAGGGAATAGAGTAGTAACTTAGAGTAAAGCAAGGAACTAATAAATTAACACTTATAATAACTAAATATTATAAGAGCTAGAATCCTAAGATATAGTAAAAGAAATACTTTATGAAACATACTTGGAATACAGTTAAAGGTTGTGGTAATAAGATAGTTTAAATATAATAAGTTACATAGGGGATGTCTTAGTTAAATTCTAATACAGGTATACTTATATACATTAAATAAATAAAGGAAAACATTTAACTTATTAAACCATATGTCGGTTGTGGTATGCCTAAAAGTTATTGAACATGATTAAATACAATAAAATTTCCTAAAAATGTTATGGATAAATCTTAATACATAAAGATATATATATATATATGTATATAAATACATTAAAATAGATGAGGGAAATAATATTCCTTGTGATAGTTATAATAAGTAGGATATATGTATATGTTAAACCTTAGGTTTTAATCGGTGTGTAATTAAATAGTCACTATTAACTTAAGGATTAATTACACAACATAAGCTTAACACGGTCTTGGGCTAAACTACTAAGCCCAAGTCTATGAACTCCAAAAGCCCACTTAAACAATTCAAAGAGAGTTTGGGCCACTCTCAGGAATAAATTCCAAATCATACCAAACTAAACGAAAGGGGCCTAACAAAGGATTTAGTTAACGAGTTAAGCCCAAATCTTTGTGAGAGAATAATGGTAAACCTGGAACTATTAATTAGTAAGGAAAGGAGGTTGTTTAGTTTATAAGTCCCTTAACTAATCGACACTTGGAACACCTTAATTATAGGTTACTATTGGGGAATCACTTATTCGAGTTATTTATTGTTCTTCACATACCAGGTACGATTTCTCGTACTTCGATATTTTTTTGCTGATTGACTTGTGGAATGTTTTGGAAAACGCTAACTGAGCTTAAGAGGAATTTCTAAAAGGAAATGGTTGTGTGACTAACTCAGCTTGTGTGACTAACTGAGCCTTGAATGTGAGACTCACTTGGGTATTGGTTTCTTCTATTTGGTTGTTCCATTAGACATTGGCTGCTTAGGGTTTACGCTTCTGCACTCTTAGGACTGAGTGTTTTGGTATTGCTCTGGGTAGTTAGTGATCTGGTGGAATTTGGAAATGGGTCAATTTTGGTAATTCTTCTTTTGACTCTTGATATCATTTCATTCATGAGCTGGTTCTTGATGTTTCGACGTGCGCGCGTCTTCAATGGTAACAGTGAGGGGCTGTATATCCCCTGTCCCAAAAAGGGACGTGGTAGACAGTGAGGGGCTGTATATCCCCTGTCCCAAAAGGGACGTTGTTAACAGTGAGGGGCTGTATATCCCCTGTCCTAAAAGGACGTACTTGGTGGTGGGGGCCATCTCTCCCAGTTGAATTATTCCACTCTTGAGTTATTGGTTCTTGGATACATCTTATCATTCCTAGTCCTTTGTGACTATCTGGTTCTTTCTACTCCTAACGGGAATTGGGTTTAACTAAGACAATGGATGTTCACTAACACATGATGTGGCTTTGTTTCACTAACTTTACTTTCCTGTTATTAACCTTTATTCTTATCTTGTTATCTTGATTTGGTGATTTGTGAAATGCCTTGTTCCTCTGTGTGGTTTAAGTGATTGTTTTCCTGCTATTATTCATTTAAGAGTTGTTTTATAAGTTTGTTTTTGGAGGATCGTACCAGTTCCATTCCAGGGAACTAACCCACCCCTCTTGGGGTGGGCTGCTTGGTTTTATCTTGCAGGTACGGGTTATTTTACAGGAGGCCACGAAGAGAACGAGTGATTGGGATGGGATTAGGTTTTGAGAGTTTATATGTTTTATTACTGTTTTACTTTTGTTAAGTTTTCTCGAGGTTCAGGCCGTGACAATTGTAATCTTTAAGATGTAATTGGTGAGGTTTGGTGCCGGGTGTTTGGAACCCGATGATCTGTACGCCTTTAGTATTTTATTTCCGCTATAAATATGTCAAATAGGGGCGTTACAGAAATTGGTATCAGAGCGTAGTCACGCTCTGAACCCGAGAAGACAAGCCAAGTGAAACACTTAGATTATAGGTGCACTTAAAACTGGGGAACTGGGGTAGAATTGGGAAGTGAGAATTCCAGAAAGGTGCGTGACTCTTACCCCATAATTACTACTTACGTTCTACTTCACGTACATACGAACCGTCCTTAGGACGTTATGAATATTTCATATATTACTACATAGATATTTAGACTTTACAATACGCCTTCTGAGTACAAAACCGTCATACCAGCTAGATGTCTCGAAGAGGAGGAAGAGGAGGAGCTGGTCCCTCAGAAGGCTATGGACCTGACGCTGTCACCCCGGAGGTCATAGCGCAGATAGTGACAGCTGCGTTAGCTCAGCAGCAGGCTCAGATCCCACACCACCCCACCCGCCACCACCTAATGGTCCCCGGGAGTTCAACTGGCTGAAGGCGGTTAACGACCTTCGTCCTCCAATCTATGAAGGCCAACCAGAACCGAAGACCTTAGAGAAATACATACGAGATGCAGAAGGCCTTCACCTCTCTGCATGTTCCAGTGAATCACCAGGTGGACATAGCGGCCTACTTTCTTCAGGGACCCGTGCATCGATGGTGGCAGACTGCTAGAGCCGAGCTGACGGCCCAGGCAAACTT
>CM041782.1:129182789-129216926 GCA_023374045.1 Limonium bicolor
AGAAATTCCAGTGGTGACTCCAAGGAGTGAAGAGCAAACTGAGCCAGATATTCACGACGCAGCAAGTTCTGATGAGGAGATAAAGAAACTTCTCAGTACATTTTTCTCCGACGCCGAGTTAGAACAAATGTCTGAGAGTTACAATCTTCCTCCACCCCCATCCCCAACACAAGAGGAGCAATTAAAATATGAAGATAAGTTGTCTGAGCCGGTCTGCGAGCTTGAGAAAGGTGATCCTATTGAGCCTCACCTACCGGAAGAGGAAATTTACATCCTCGAATCTGAGGAAGGAACACCACTACCGCCGGTCTCTCATCAACTTCCATCCTGCCTCCATAAGCCTCAACAGCAAGAGGAGGATGTTTACATCCTCCAATTTGAGGAAGAAAAGTCATCACCACCTGGTCTCCTGTTACAACTACGTTACCGGCAGTACCTCCTCAAACACCAGGTTTTGTGGAGTATTCATTTTCCTATTTTATTTACCGAAGTAACGTTTTGTTTTGATCCAGGTGGTTTGCTTTTTATTATTACTAACTTCGTTTTCCTGGCGAAGGTGTTGTCTACTTTTATTTTTGATCCAGGATAACGAAGCAAGAGTCTAGCCAAAGACTAAAACTACGGGCAGCTTACTGGGAGGCAACCCAATGGTTGAACTTTATTATCCTATTATTATTATTATTATTATTATTATTATTATTTTAAATTTTGTACCCCACATTATTTCTATATTATGTTTTTCAAAAAAAAAAAAAATTTAACAACAATTTTCAATTAATAGGGGAGCGTATGGTTTTATTTTATTTTTATTTATGATTTTATTTTAATTTTAATTTTTTTAAAAAAGAAGTGGAAAAGGTGTCTATGCTTTCACGCAATGCTTTTTAGCGTTTATTTTTGGGTAGTGTGTGCAGGTGAAATTCTTATCATGGTATCTGAAGAACTCCAAGACTGGACACTTGCTTGAATGCAAGTGTGAGGAACGCTACTACTCCCATTGTTCGCACTTAAGTGTGAGGAAGGACACCTTCCTCAATCTACGATATCAGGGGAGTTTCAGTTTCTTTATTTTAAATGTTTGTGTCCAGTCTATCACGCTTAATGATTATTATTATATCAGTCCATGATTGTCCTGAATGAAATTCTTCATGAGTCTGGCATATTTTGAAAGGTCTTTTCTTGATTATTTTATGAACAATGAGGACATTGCTCCTCTTAAGTGTGAGGAAGTTTAGACCTTTCCTTGAAAATATGCCAGTTGTACCTAATGCCACACTTGATTTTTGTTGTTCTCTAATTATGATAGTAAGCTTCTCTAAAGGCCAATACATGTTGAATTTTTGGGCTAAAATTTTTAATTTTTGTGGTTTTTGAGATCAAGCCTGATGACAACCTCAAGAATCGTTCTGCTTGACGTTGTTTGTATGTTTCAATTTCTTTCTTCAAAATTAAATCTATTTTCACTGAAATCTGGTGGATAAGTTGATTGTGGAAATTGAACTACCTTAGCTCGGTAATCATGGGACTAAGTGAAAGTTTGGTATGGAAAGGATAAGGCAAGGTACTCCTCTGATCATATAATGAAGTTTTCTGAACCAAAGCAGGCCTCTTCATTCGGTTATTAAGTCCTTGGGGTGCCTCATCACCCATCTACCTAAGGTCTTGTGATCTGGGATAGAAGGCCCAAAGCCGCTACATGGGTGAAGAGAAAAGTCTGGGGGATGAAACAAATTGTGCGAACAAGAAAAAAAAAGAGAAGAGAAAAAATGAACATGCAAAACTCTTAATGCTGAATGATTGTCGCAATTTTTCATATTTTGATCATGAGTACGTGGTGTTGAAAGGTATTACGGAATAAGGCATTACTTCACATCCCTTGTCATCCAAAGGTTAGAGAGAAGAAATTGGTGGAAGGTTCCGAGCTAATCTATGTTCAATCTTTGCAATCTAACTTATCCATGCCCTTATTAAAAATTTTCCTTTTCACTGTTTATAAAAACCTACATCTAAGAGCAGGATTATTCTTTTGATTGCCATTTAGCTTGATTTCCTTCCACGATTGTTGAACCCCGGAGTTTGATACTGTGACCTTAGAGAAAGTCTGTTCTTTATTTGCTTGAGGACAAGCAAAAGATAAGTGTGAGGAAGTTTGATAAGTCCGAAATATATAGACTTTTAAGGGTTTAACTACCTTATAATTTGCAGTATTTTAAGTAATATTTCTCACTTATCTTACGATTTTCCTAGATTTATGTTTTGATATGAATTGATATATTTTATGTGTTAAATGTAGGAAAAAGCCATGTTAATGGATAGATGATCTCATGAGCTTTCCAACGCAACAAACAGCGAGTAAAACGGACTTATAACGAAGAATCTGGAGCCGATCGAAGATTGGAGTACACTCGTATATATATTATATATAATACCCCATACAGAGACATCCGCAAACAAGGCGGACCGTGAGACAACCGCCCACAACAAGGCGGACAGGAGGGCGGTAGAGGCTGCAACCGCCTGGTTTGGCGCGGACATGACACAGAGGCGTCCGCCTGGTTTGGCGCGGACAAGAGACAAGGCACAACCGCCTCATTAGGCGCGGACAAGAGAGGGTAGAGGCGTCCGCCTCATTAGGCGCGGACAAGAGAGCGAGCACAATACATAACCGCTTGAACTCGGGCGGTTGCCAAGCGGACGTGACTAAAATGAGAGCGAGCGAACAGTTTTCTTCTCCCTTCGCGGCGCCGCACTTGAACTGCTCCTTCATTAATTGCAGACGGCGCCCACCTTAAATCACTCACGCGTGACGCCGGCTCTGTCTGTCTGCAATCAATTCTCAGACTTCAAATCTTCGCGGATCTGCTCACCAACTCCACCGCCATCTTGCTCGAGAGCTTCAGTCAGTCAGCACCGTACTCACCCAACTTATTCCATTCACACTTCTCCACCTTTCCTATAAATAAGCTACGTTCCCTTCAGTATTTGGCATCCCTTCTTCTAAAAATCCAAAGCTCACCACGCCTGTTCACCACCGCTCACCACATACGCTCTCCACTATCCATCGACCACATCCATTTCTTTTCTCCCCGTTTTCTCCATTTTTATTTGTTTTTCCACCACACAACATCACTGCCATTGATTAGTATTATTATTACGGACGACGAGGATACAGAGGCGGAGCTAGGATTCAGAGTCAACTTGCTAGCTGGAGTTTTCTCTACCCTTTCTCTTATTTTGTTAAAATGTCGTTTATATATAGTTATGTTTAATTAATAAACTTAAGCCCTCCCAGGTTTGGGATGCGAGCCTATTTTATATAATTATGTTATGTTAAGCTTTCCACTATGATTTTATCTAAAGTAGTAGTTTAATTCCAGTTCTTCATCTGCTTTAATTCTCTGATCAATTATTAAAGCAATATTTGTAGTTTTCTAATCAACATGCGAGAGCTGAGATAGATAACAAGACGTGGGAAGATAAACCTGATTAACAGCTAGAAGCCTGATCCGGCCTATATGTTAATTAGTCTCAAATAGAAGCTGTTCTTTATGCGATTGGTTGTGTCCGGATTAGAGCATTAGTCTGCTGCTAGTTCTAGCAACTGGTTAGGGTTCGTTAGATTTAGTCGTCAACGAATTATTTATAGTTTCTGAGTTTATTACTTAAGTGGTAAAGTTTATATTAATATAATTGATAAAATAGGTGAGCAGAACAACCCGGGATGTTTTCTTAAAAGACAAAAATATTGTTTTTATTATTTTGTTTTTGTTCAGGTTAGGTTTTTCGATTATTTCTTCTCCTTAAAAATGATAAAATCTATTTACTAGAAGTCTCAGTAAATTTAATCCACTATCGGTTATCCACAGCGAGGTCCCCAAGAGTACGACAACCCCACGAATCCACTATCCCGCAAAACGATTAGGTACACTGCCTAAGTGGAAGAAGTAGTCACATATTTCTCCAACACCAGTGGGTGTCTCCAGTCCAGGTTGTCCTAAAGAAAGGAGGGATCATGGCAGTTCCCAATGAGAAGAGGGAGATGGTTCCCCATAGACAGACGACCGGATGGAGAATGTGTATTGACTATCGTCGCCTCAACAATGCCACGAGGAAGGACCACTTCCCACTTCCCTTCATCGATCAAATGCTGGAGCGGTTAGCTGGTCAGGAGTTCTACTGCTTCCTCGATGGCTATAGTGGTTACTTTCAGATCCCTATTGCTCCAGAGGATCAAGAGAAGACGACCTTTACCTGCCCATATAGGACGTTCGCATATAGGAGGATGCCTTTTGGCCTCTGTAATGCTTCTGCGACGTTCCAGAGGTGTATGATGGCCATCTTCAATGACTTCATTGAGAAGGGCATTGAAGTTTTTATGGATGACTTTTCAGTCTATGGGCAGAGTTTCGAGGTGTGCCTGGAGCAGTTGGACAAGATATTGGGAAGATGTGAGGAGACGAACCTTGTGCTGAACTGGGAGAAGTGCCATTTTATGGTAGGAGAAGGTATTGTACTGGGTCACAAGGTTTCTAAGGAGGGCATCCAGGTAGATAAAGCCAAGGTGGAGGTGATAGAGAAGCTTCCCCCACCGGCTACAGTGAAGGATGTTAGATCTTTCCTTGGTCACGCAGGATTCTACAGGAGATTCATTCAGGACTTTTCAAAGATTGCTAAGCCCCTGTCTGACCTGCTTCAGAAAGATGTCAAGTTCTAGTTCACTGAGGAGTGCTTGACGGCCTTTCAGACCATCAAAGATAAGCTCTACTCAGCTTTAATTGTGGTTCCACCAGATTGGTCAGAACCGTTTGAGATCATGACAGATGCGAGCGATTATGCTGTTGGCGCCGCATTATGTCAGAGGAAGGATAAGATACTAAGAGTGATCACCTATGCTAGCAAGACCTTGATAGACGCACATAAAAATTACACTACTACAGAGAAGGAGTTGCTTGCTGTGGTGTTTGCTCTAGATAAATTTCGACCGTATCTGCTAGGAAGCAAGGTGATTGTCCACACTGATCATACGGCCCTCAAGTATCTTTTCCAGAAAAATGAATCGAAGCCTAGACTTCTGAGGTGGATTTTGCTTCTTCAAGAATTTAACTTGGAGGTTGTGGATAAGAAGGGGAAGCAAAACAGAGTTGCTGATCACCTGTCTAGGCTTGACATTCCTGATGATGGAATCCCCATCAATGAGTTCTTTCCAGATGAGACAATATTTATGATTGGAAAGGTGAAAGAACCATGGTATGCGGATTTGGCAAACTTTCTTGCTTCTGGGCTGATTCCTCACGATTACAACTACAACCAGAAGAAGAAATTCTTATCAGAAGCCCGCCACTATATCTGGGAGGATCCCTATCTGTTTAGGATCTGTGCTGATGGTTTGATAAGGAGATCTAGAGCGCGATAGAATTCTGTCATGCTAGAGAGGCAGGTGGCCATCATGGTTCCACCAGGACAGCTGCTAAGATATTAGAGTGTGGATTCTTTTGGCCCACTCTACATAAGGATGTCCACCACTTCTGTTCCCATTGTGACACCTGTCAGAGGATGGGAAACATCTCTAGAAGACATGAGATGCCTCAGCAAGGTATTCTTGAGGTGGAGCTTTTTGATGTTTGGAGCATGGACTATGCCACACTGCTGATGCTAGGACAGTGGTAAAATTCCTGAAAAAGCACATATTCACCAGATTTGGGGTGCCCAGAGCGATCATAAGTGATGGTGTCTCTCACTTCTGCAACCGAGCTTTCGACTCCTTGATGACTAAATATGGAGTGACACACAAGGTGGCATTACCTTACCACCCTCAAACTAATGGTCAGGAAGAAGTGATCAATCGTGAGCTTAAATGGATCTTGCAGAAGACTGTTAATGCATCAAGAAAGGATTGGTCAGTCAAGCTGGATGACGCTCTGTGGGCATACCAGACTGCTTTTAAGACTCCTATCGGGATGTCTCCGTTCAAGCTTGTGTATGGGAAAGTCTGCCATCTCCCAGTGGAATTAGAGCATAAAGCATATAGGGCATTGAAGGCCCCGAATTTTGATTTACACGATGTTGGAGAGAAGAGGAAATTTCAGCTATCTGAACTTGAAGAACTGAGGGAACAAGCATATGACAATTCAAGGATTTACAAAGAGCGCACAAAAATGATCCATGACCGGATGATTCAGAAGAGAGACTTCAAAGTGGGGGATTTGGTGTTGCTCTTCAATTCCAGGCTGCGTCTTTTTCCTGGGAAGCTGAAATCACATTGGGCAAGCCCCTTCAGAGTTGTAGGAATCACATCCTATGGAGCATACGAGCTGGAGAACAAAGCTGGTGAAACTTTCAAGGTAAATGGTGCTCGTTTAAAAAGCTATCTTGGTACTGATCATAAGCTTCTTCCTATGCAGGCAGTATTCTTTATTGAAAATGACTCCAGTTCTGCAGCAAAGATAGTTTCTCAGAAGACAAATTCAACTATGAAGACGAATTTTCTTGGCGAATGCGGAAGGAGTTGGGAAGGTTTAAAAAGCTTGTTGTAGGATGTTGTGGAGCTTCAAACCACGCTGATTTTGATTGAATCAAAAGAGAAATGTCTAGCTAAAAGACTTTAAAGAAGAGCAGCTGACTGGGAGGCAACCCAGTATTTTCGGTACTTTATTTCAGTTCCATTTTGGTTATTTAAGCTTTGTATTATGTTAAAGTTGTTTACATTATTTTTGGTTAAGAAAAGAGCAGGTTTCTGCATCTGTAGTGTTGTCCGAACTTGTGTCCGAACTTCAAAGTTCGGACACAGTTCGAGAGATTGAAGACTGTGCAGAATGAGATGTCCGAACTTCGGTCCGAACTTCAAAGTTCGGACATGGCGCGAAGAATAATCGGAAAGAAAGAATGATGATGTCCGAACTTCTGTCCGGACATCGAAGTTCGGACCTGATTCGAGAGTTTGTCAAAGATAAATATGGGGATGGCCAAACTTTGGTCCGAACTTCAAAGTTCGGACACGATACGAAGCGCTGCCCAAGTATGTCTGTCCGAACAAGTTCGGACACTACGATAATTCTGAAATTAAAGAGCGCAGGCGACACTATTCGAACACAAATCCCTAACTCTACCACAAGCAGCAGCGGCGACGAAAACTCCCTTCTCCTTCAATCTCCCATAACTCCCTCATTCTTCCATCAAATCCTACAATCTAGATATCAATCTCTTCGTTTTTGAATCCTTTACAACCCTAGCACTAGAAATCGACCAGAGCTCCCCAAATAAATCTGATTTTGAGTCTGTTCTGTTCGAACCCTAACTATCGAATTTGGAGGATTTTGGGTTAACTCTTGCAGAATTTGTTGTTCTTTCTACTTCTAACCACTCATTCAACTTAAGTAAGGTATTTTCTCCACTTTTCTACCTCATTTAATGTGTTTTTGACAGATTTTGGAATCTGAGGTACAACTAGTCGAGAATGTGCTGTTTATTATTGAGGTTTCTGAGATTCATCTGCATATATGGGGTTTATTTTCTGCTGTGTTGTAAGTTGCTGGATAGAGATGTGTTAAACTGCACTACTGTGATTACATTGTAGATATTTGATCGTGTGGTTTGATTTTGAATGGCTAAACTAGTAAAAAGTGACCGAGACTAAACTAGTAAAAAGTGACCGAGACTAAACTGAATGTGTTGGAATACTGTGTTTTTTTTATGTCGGTTAAGTCTCTGATGGTCGCTGTTTGATGAAGAAAAACATTGCAAATGAAAGATTGATGGACACTTATTGGGAGAATGATGAATTCTAAGGGAGGCTCTGTCAAATTTTGGGTAGAATGGGTGCATGCATTGAAATATTTTATATGTACCATTATTCCTGTTGACAAACTTCTTCTAAGCAGATGTTGAGCAAATTCACTGGCCGATCTAAGAGGAGTGGGAGAGCTGGCGCGAGCTTAAGTCGCCAAGGCCCGCGAGATGAATTTAGGGACGATACAGCCAGAGAATGGTTTACTAAGGAAGTCGATATTATTGCTGAGCGGCGTATAATGCCTGAGCTGGAGCGTCAGCTGGGCTTGCAGGAGCTACTAGACCCACTCGGTTGGGGTAAGATCCTAGATATGGGGGGCCCGTACTCCCAAAGGGCAGTCCGAATGTTTTATGCAAATGCGATTTATCAGGATGGGCAGATTCGCTCTACTGTTGACGGTCAGAGAGTCACAGTATTGACGATGGATATTGCTCAATATATCGAACTTCCATACCCTGCTCCCCCTCACCCTGAAAACCTTAACCCACATGACTTCCAGGCAGCAGCCCTAAACCACTACACCCCACTCATGGTCCAAGGGCCACGACAACGCAGAGGAGATGACCCGTCAATGCAGGTCATCCCTGTTGATCTGCTTCTGGACCCCAGAGAGTGCTGGTTGCGAATGTTCTCCAAGGCAGAGCTCCGACCTGAACCATACTGATTGCCTTTTTCTCCAGGCTGTGCTGAATCCGGAGTTTGTTGGGGCTGCTGAGGTCACTTACTTGCCGTGGGTCATCACCCTGCATCTGCGTTACATTGTGGAGCATAAGGACCAACATAAGCTAGGCTATCCGGTCATGATTTGTCATATGCTTCGGAGGCAGCTGGTCTCCATCCCATCTGAGGGGCTGCATGCTACGCGGTCGCCTATTGATATCGACGCCTTGAAGAAGATGTGGTTCGAGTTTGACGGGGTGACCTGGAGGAAGAAGGCTGCCCCAAGGCCACAGAAGCGCCAGAGAGATGCGGGTGAAGGTCCATCAGAGCCAGCTCCTCCTTCTGCAGCTGAAGAGGAAGAGGAATTTGCTGCACTACCGGCTCCTGGGAGCAAGTAAGTCACTCGCTACGAATTTGATCAGCTCGAGTCTCACTTTATGGCGATGGATCGTCGCTATCAGGCGGAGATCGAGACTCTTCAAGAGCAGGGGCGTCGCTCCCAAGAGGATTATGAAGCCCTCCTCGCTCAGTTTCAGCAGTGGCAGGCGTACTATCCACCTCAACAGTGATAGATGATGATGGATGATGCTACTTTTGTTATTTTGAAGCCAGCTCTGGACTTCTTTTTGTTTTACTTTCAGTTGTTTTTAGACTTTGTTCTTTTTAGTTTATCTGAATTGTATTTCTCTTTATTCAATTTTTAATTATGTTCTTCACTTGAACTCCAAGTACTAATCATTACTAATGCGATGCTTCTAGCATATCTTTCTGTTTTTTGATGTTTATGTGCAAGTATGTTGTTACCGTGATGATTCCATGGCTGGACACTTGCTTGAAAGCAAGTGTGAGGAAACATTCTCCCATAGCAAGACATTAAGTGTGAGGAAGAACCTCTTCCTCAATCAATCAAAAAGGAAATCAGGGGAGTTTTCAGTTTTCTTTCTTTTTTGTTTGTGTTCAGCCTGTTCGTTAACACGTTATATCTCTGTAAAATTTTTACTTCCACCCTTGTGAGTCTCACACATTTAGTAAGATCTTTTTCTTGTGTTAATTTTCTGAACAATGAGGACATTGATCCTCTTTAAGTGTGAGGAAGGGGAGATCTTTCTGAATGTGTCAGCCATTTATTTTGCATCCCGCATTAGTTTTTGATTGTTCTAGGGCTATATGGGGGTAAGTTCCTTGGAGTGCTTTTATGTGTTGAATACCTGGGGTGAATTTTCATTGTGGAGTCGATTCCGGTGATGACTTTAAGGATTGGTTTGCTCAAAGCTGTGTATTCTCGTATTTTAGAAATAGCTGAATTTTATTAAATATCTGTGGACAAGCTAATTATGGAGTCAGAAATGGTTTAACTTGGAACCTTGGGAATGACGAGGATGTTTGGAATGAAGGATAAAGGCAAGGTACTCCTCTGATCTGATTTATTTTCTGAACCAAAACAGGCCTCTTCCATCCGGTTATTAAGTTCTTGGGGTGCTTTATCACCCATTTACCTAAGATCATCTGATCTGGGATAAAAGACCCAACACCGTTACAAGGATGGAGAGAAAAGTCTAGGGGATGAATTAATTGTGCGAACAATTTAGTATATATTCAAGAAAAAAAAAAGAGGAGGCTCTTTAAAGTCTTATGTTTATTGCAAATCCTTTAACTAGATCATGAGTGCGTGGTGTTGAAAGGTACTGCGAAATATGGCAGTACTTCACACCCTTTGTCATCCATGGGTTTGAGAAGAGAAACGGTTGGAAGGTTCCGAGTTACTCTATGTTTTGACTTTGTGATCTGTCTTCTTCATAGTTTTTGTTTTAAAGCTTGCTTCACTGTTTAAGAGACATACAATTAAGAACAGATCGATTCTTGGGTTGTTATTATGGCTTAACTCCCTTTTATTTTGTGAAATCCTAAGGTTTGGTACTAAGGCATTTTGAGATATCTTACTTTTGTTTTGCTCGAGGACAAGCAAAATCTAAGTGTGAGGAGGTTTGATAAGTGTGAAATATGAATGGTTTTAGTGGTCTTTAATGCTTAATTTTCATACGCGCATTGATAATATTCCACACTTATCTTACGTTTTCCTTTGGTTTGTTGTTTGGTAAGACTTGATACCTTTTTATATGTTAAATGCAGAGAAAAGCCAAGAAAACAGTAGATTAACTCACGAGGGTGATGATGCAACAAACGAGGATCAAATTGGAGCCAGAACGAAGAATTTAGAAGGTTTTGAAGGTATGTCCGAGCTTGTGTCCGAACATCCAAGCTCGGACACAAGTCGAGAGTTCAAGGGCTATACCTGATGAAGTGTCCGAACTTCAGTCTGAACTTCGAAGTTCGGACATGGTTCGAGACTTACAACGAAGAAGTCGAAACTCCGCTCTACGCTGCATGTCCGAACTTGTGTCCGAACGTTGAAGTTCGGACACAAGTCGAGACTTTTCAAATTGAAGCGCTCAAAATGAAGTGTCCGAACATTGAAGGTCGGACCAATGTTCGGACGCGACTAAATTATCAACAGAAGTTCGGCGTTTTGAAGGAAAAAGTGGGAAAAGCTTTATATAAGTGACCTAATCAGTCAAGGGGAGGCATCACATTGCATATCATTACATCACGACACTCTTACGCTCTTCAACAACACTCTCTTCACTTATCTCACTTCATCGACATCAGCTTCACCTTCATCCACATTCATCAAGCGCACCATTGTCATCGTTGAGGAGCATCGCCAGAAGGGAGTCAACCATCGTCTTCAACCTTGCGCCAACGAATCTTCGAGTCTGGATAACTACTCAATTTGGGAGTTTTTCTTTCCTTAGATGAATTCTCTCTTGATTGTATTCATTCGCTCCTTTGATATGTCTGGCTAGTAAGGATAACTCTGGGGAAGGGTTGTTCGTAATGGATACAAATTAGTTAGAATTTTGCAATTTGACTATGAGTTTGTATCGGATTGTTTCTAGCTTAAAGCTAATAATTCATCTTCTCTATTAAATTTGCGTGTTATAGAGTCGTTTTGCGAATCCTGTTATGATCAGATAAGGTGATTAACAAGAAGTTCAAATTAATCTAGAGATTTGTGGAAGAACTAGTCGAATAGATAACTGTTCCCTGCAAATGCCAATAATTCTTCGCACGTATTCCGCCTATATGTGTTTTGCCAGCTTCTAGATTAGAGTTGACATGTTATGATAGGTGAGCTCTTCCATTAACTAGGATTTAGGATCAAAGAGAGTCTAAGAATTGGCCTGTCCGTTTCTCATAATTAAACTGTAGGTTTGACTAGATTTATCCAGTAAAGAACAACACAAACCCGGAGTACCATTCATTTTATTGAACTTACCAATTTATTTTCATTAATCGTTCATTTAGATTTTGATTTGCGTTTACTCAATTCAGTTACAAAAAAATAATTCACAACCCCCCAAACTTCCAGTTTTCTTAGGATTAGGCTTATTTCTTCAAGTCCCGTGGATTGATACCCGGTTGCTTCTATTTGCTATACTATTGCGACCGGGACTTTTGCAACCCGACAGAGACTTATTGATTTATTATTTTCTAGGTTTAATTTCATAGTTTTTAGTAGATCAATTTTCCCTGTTTGCAGAGACATGAACCACAAAGGAACATCATGCAATAGCACCCAAAAAGGTGCCCAACGGAACTCGTGCTCCTGTGGTGCCATGGAGTGACTGACCTTGGGGAGAACTAAGAGACAGCCATCATAAGTCCACGGGCCGCGAGAGAGAGCATCAGAAACCCGCTCTTCATCAGGTAAGTCAAACAGAAAAAGACCAGCTCCAAGGTTGCGCACACCCAGTTCATACTCACACTTCCATGCTTTGGAAAGTGTACGTTCCAGTGATTTTATGTCAACAGAGTGGGCAATAAGCATCTTACCAAGCAGTGAACATTCAAAGTTGAGGGTAGGCGAAGAGTTAACCAAGTCGCCAACTTCTAGAGCAGATTCCTCAGCAGCCGTCAAGGCGAGACCGGCGTACTTGTTTGCCAAAGCATCGACTTTCGAAGAAGATGCTGTCATGGTTGTCGAAGGGAAAGGAAGTGCATGCTGTAAGTTTGGCAAAGTGAAGGAGAAAGCGGTCAATTGTGAAGAGAAACTGCGAGTGCTGAATATGTGATTCACAAATATGTGGTTGATAATGGATGCCGAAAGGGTTTTTAAACTGGGTATTCAGCAAGGAAGAGGATGAGCCATGCAAAAGTAGGGTTATAGGGGTTAATGTTGTGCATGTTTTAGATGGAGTGCTGGAGTGGGTGATTAGTGATAACGTGTTGATGATTGATGAAAATTGTGGGTGAGTGTGATTAGTGGGAAAGGCTAGGGCTGAGAGACTGATGTGCCACTACATGTCGAAGAAGGTGAAAGGACTAAAGGTGACGGCTGGAAACGGGAGAAAACCGTTTGGGCAAGGAAACTTCTTCGACTCGAACTAGACCTCATTTTTTTGTCAGCTGAAACATGTAGCTGATGTCAGTTGTCTGCTGAAATTAAAAAAATAGAGAGAAAAAAATAGTTGATATGACAATTGATGTATGTGACATACGGAGAGAATAAACTAGCTGTTGAAATAAACTTGTTAGATAATGTGACAAAAGAACGGGGCCTAATTACTTTTGGGAAATTTCATGAAATGCCACTATATTTTTGGCTAATTCATGAAATGCCACTAAAAAAAAGAAAGTCACGAAATGCCACTATATTTTCCGAAAAGTCTATGAAATGCCACTATAGATAGAAAAAAAGACAAAAATACCCCTACTAGTTAACAAAGTACTTTTAAAGTTCACAATATGCCCCTAAGTGTTAAAAATTAACAAAAATAACAAAATACAATAAAAATATAAAAAAATAAATAAAAAATTATTTAAAAATTATAAAAATTAAAAAACTTTAAAAATTAAAAAAATTGAAAAATTAAAATATCATTAAATATTAAAAAAATAAATATTTCATTTTTAAAAATTTATTCAATACCATAAAAAGAATATTGAGTTCTAAACAAATAATTTATACCAATTTTTCTACCAATTTAGTACCATAATTTATACCAAATAAGTACCATAATTTTTATCATACATTTTTTAATTATTATTTGCTATCAATTTAGATTATTTATTTCTAAAGGTAAATAAATTTTTTTATATTGCTTATAAAATTTAAAAAACTAAAATTCTAAACATAATAATTTATTTGAGATAGAGCGACTAAGAATATATATATAACATAAATATTAAATAGTAAAACTTGTTTGAAATGTAGAATAAAACGTTTTCACAATAATAATATGCAACTTATTCTTTCTTTGATTATCATTACTTGCTCCTAATAAGTTACATATTATTATTTTGAAAACATTTTATTCTACATTTCAAACAAGTTTACTATTTAAATTGTATGTTATATATATATATATTCTCAGTCGCTCTATTTCCAATAAATTATTATATTTAGAAATTTTAGTTTTAAAATTGATCATCAATATTAAAAAATTATTTATTTTGAAAAAATAATAATCTAAATTGTTAGAAAATAATAATTAAAAAATGTATGATAGGAATTATGGTACTTATTTAGTAGAAAAATTGGTATAAATTATTTGTTTAGAACTCAATATTCTTTTTATGGTATTGAATAAATTTTAAAAAAGGAAAATTTTTTTTTAATATTTAATGATATTTCAATTTTTTAAAATTTTCAAAATTTAAAATTTTTTAGTTTTTTTTTAATTTTATAGTTTTTTTATAAATTTTTATAAATTTTGTTAATTTTTAACACTTAGGGGCATATGTGAATTTTAAAAGTATTTTGTTAACTGGTAGGGGCATTTTTGTCTTTTTTATCTTTAGTGGCATTTCATGGACTTTTTGAAAAATATAGTGACATTTCATGACTTTCTTTTTTTTTAGTGGCATTTCATGAATTAGCAAAAAAATATAGTGGCATTTCATGTGAAATTTCCCATTACTTTTTCTTTTTATGTGCGTTTAATAGACGAACCCGGGTTGGAGGGGAGAACATAGACGAACCCGTTGAATCTCCAGAAGGCCGTAATCTTGGAGTTGGAGACAACAATGGAGATCTCTCCATCCTCTTCTTGTCCATATCAAGAGGATTCTTTCGTCTGGGATGAGAACTATCAACTTTACTATCACGCGAGGTTTTCTATCTTTTCATTCTGTATCGTATTTTATCTTCCCTCCATTAATTAAATTAGCGTTTGATGGGTACAATAGACTGGGCTAATTCTTTTGATTGATTTATATTTTTTCGAGAATCAAGTCTTTGAGGTGGTAAATCGATTAAGAAACAGAAACCCGCTCTTATTCCCGAATCTTCTAGTTTCTCCAACTTTGCACTTAACGAATGCCATCCCCTCTCCAGTCCAGATTGCTTTTTGCGTTGTTCTTAATTGATCAGGAATATTGTGTCCTGAAAATATTTATGGGTTAACCTTCTGCAGAAGCGGGTTTTACCATGATCCTGGTGCTGGCTGGTACTACAATAGCCGAGATGGACTCTATTACTCGTTCTGTAGCGGACAGTATGTGCTCTTAGATGCAAACAATCAGGTGTCTTTATCGATTCTCTTTATTTTCTAGTTTCTCAGTGTTGATGATATCAGAGCACTTAACGAGCCTATGTTTGCAAATGTACTGCTATCTCATTGCCGCTCTTGATTTTCAGGGTGATCAATGTGAAAATTTTGGTGCTGAACTTGAGCCTTCTTCAACTGCGCAGGCCCAGGTGGGTTCATTAGTTGCTCCAGCTCACTTTGATCATGTTGGTGCTGCTTCTTCAATGGTTGAAGATGAACATAAGAGTCGAGGTGAAGCTGGTATTGCTATTTGGGCCGAGTTGTTTCCCTAGCTTAGACATTAAACGCTCATTTTTTAATCCTTCTATACCATCGGACCTTCATTTATATTGACGGAGGTAGCTGTAGCACAGCCGTGATTTTCTTCTAATTTCAAATGATTGGAAGTGCCACATATGAGATATGGTAGTGGGTTGCATTGACAATTTGACATTGCGTTTACTAGAAACAGAGGATATAATGGTTGATAGTGAGGCTCCAGATATTCCACCTCCAACTTCTGAATGGTATCTTCCTTTCATTTTGATGCTGTGACATTTGGACTCGCAATGGTAATGTTAATCTGACAGCTTGATTTTTTATTTCTAGGTTGGAAGACACTCTTATTGACCTTTTCTTGTCTAGTAATTCTGCTAGAGTGGCTGGTTTTGTTGATAATGAGAAGCGTCATATGGAAACAAAGAACGGAGGTGATTGTTTTATTGGTCAAGGACTTTTGTCTCCGATTTTAGTTACACTTCTATAAGAGATGATATGATA
Organism: Limonium bicolor; assembly: GCA_023374045.1. Lineage (NCBI taxonomy): Eukaryota > Viridiplantae > Streptophyta > Magnoliopsida > Caryophyllales > Plumbaginaceae > Limonium > Limonium bicolor. The sequence continues at coordinate 129,198,606 of CM041782.1, forward strand.
TTGAAATATTGGATTTCTTGCTCTTTCGCTCCACAGAAGATGCATGCTATGTTGAACAAGAAGGTGAGTGCAACCTATCTGTTTTCGAATTCATGCAGTAATACCTTGTTGTCCTCACTATGCAGTCCAGTGTCAGATAACTAGGTCTGTCTGGTGCATCATCATATAGTGACATGTTTCTCATGGGGCTATCTCGGCAACTGCAATTGAGAATGATTTTCAGAATGACAATGAAGGAGAGTGTTTCTTGGGAGCCTGCTTACAACAAATCAGGAAATACATACAGTAACTCAAGAAATGTGTTCAACAATCCAAAAGGCTACTAAAATTTAGAATATTTTCTTGACATTCAGATCACAAAGTAAAGGTCCTAGGTCAATTTTAGGGCCCATCTTAAAGGATACAAGTCAAACACGTTTTCTTGGGTTTTTCTTATCAATTTCAGATCACATGATATGCCAAATGCTTATACATGGACCTTTTCTGTCAAACTTTTCTTACGAGATTGTTCTTTAATAGAACTCTCATTGGAAGAAGAAAACTGGAGAGCTCAATATGGCCAAGTCGTACATCACAATGAAGAAGAGCCTTTAGAAGATTTTAAGGTTACTGACCTGTGGGATTGGGGAATCATCCAGGAGCCTAAAACAAAAAATTCTCTTATTACAAGGCTTGTGGGAAGACTTGTGCAGCCTTCCACTAAAGTTCATCCTTCTATGCCATCTGGTGGAAAGCGTGTGAAAACGTCACCCATATACCGTGTGCACCTTGATCTAGTACAGGTTAAATCAGGTTTGCCATTAAGTTCATCTGACATAGATCAGGAGCTAGATTTTGGAGGCTATTCTGTTTTACAGTCTAGCATCAGATTTTCCTGTGAAATAGTTCCTCCACTGCTGTTGGTCTATCATTATTGCCATGGATGTTCCAGTTTTCTCACATTTATTGGTACCATCATTGTGGTTGTTTGTTCTCAGGGCAGTTATATAGGTTGCGAAGTCCTAGTGTTTCATATCTAGAATCTTTATCTCTATATGATTCTTCTAATCCAACAAAAGATTGGGGATTTCCTGAGCTATCAAGCAAGACTTTGCCTCTTCAATCCAGTGAACCCCGGACTAGTGCCTGTATGATTGAGTGTGGGAATGCGAGTAGGAATGGGAAGGTAGGTCGTTTTATCTCCACCAAATTGGAATTGATTTCTCTTCGAATATGGCAGACAATTATATGACTTTAGTTTCTTGCTTCACAATGTCCAACTGTTACTTGTAGTTTGATAACAATACCAGTGAATATCGGGATAGAGCAGCTGAGAGAAGAGCACTGCACGGAGCTTTTAGTTTTGGTCCTGGACAAAGGACATCAATTGTTGAAGCAAGTTCACCACCTCCAACTTCACTCTCCTCGGAGGAAGCCGCTGCTGAAGCTCTCCAGATGTCTCTTGGACCTGCTAGTTATGCTCAGAGAATTCTCAAGAACATGGGCTGGAAAGAGGTACGTATGGTTCCCTGAAGTCACTGGTGTTTAAGTTCAATCAAGGTCTAGTTAAGCGGAGGACATCAAACTTGTTCCTTCACATTTTTGCGATTACCAGTCCATGGCCGCTTGTGCGAGTCTCTTGATTGGCATTATGATTTCTTGCACTATATATAGTAATGACTAATTAACTTGTGCAACAGGGGGATGCTCTCGGTAAAACCAGTCAGGGTTTGACATCACCGTTGCGGGTTGTTGGAAATAAAGGAAATGCTGGATTAGGTTATCAGGATGGAAGAAGATAGGAATTCAAGTTGGTAGGCTAGGCTTCATCTGGATCTCGATTATATGTATGTGTCCAACGATGATGGAGACGAAAGGATGTGTACGATGGTGACTTTGTATCTTTTACAAGTATCCAGGTTGGTCCAGTTTGTTTATGGTGAGAAAAAAACAGGCTTTGCTGTTTGCTCTATTTTGTATGTAGTCCAACATAACATTTTTTTATTATATATTTATAATAATATATTAAGGTAGTCTCTCCTTGAATATCTCGTGAGTCATCCTCTATGTGTTGTTGTGTGGCTCTACTCTCTTGGGCTTCCAGTGTGTTTTTGCGATTGCGAAACAGTAGTAAAATTAGCTGGTATATAGTTGATAATTACCTCATGAATATGGAGATGGTGGCAATTGTGATGTGTATATTTTCAAAATAAAATTTTTCGCTTGGAAGTCAAGTCTTGCGGTATGCACAACACTCATAGTACACATATAACAAACAAGCATACACAGTAAGCATCAAGGGATATCTAGGCAATTGAACAAGTAACACTCATAATCAGCATAACGCCAAGGTCCGGTCAACCTAACTGAACCAACCCTTGTGCCACAAGCATGACTAATGGTGGTCTTGAACCGTCCTACAATGAGTTCCCACGTCCTCACACCCCTTTGCCCAAAGGTATGGATATGCGGTGCATCCACTGAATGAACACCTTCCTTAGTGGAGCAACCCTAGTGCCAAGGCACCTTTAGTAGGGACGCACTAGTGTGGGCTAGGCAGTGCACGCACCACCACCCGGACCATCTCGGCCATGCCGGACACAAGTCCCAACTTAGTTTGTTGCCCCTTGCACTCCCGCACTTGTCCAAGTGCGGAACCACCTCTACGACAAGCACATGCTTGCCTAACTCAATATCAGGGACACTGGCAGATGGGGTAAGGCTCCATAGCCGTTGGAGCCCACTACCCAGCTAGAGATAGTAGGACATGCCTTAAGACATGTTCTAGGCACTCTCGTGTCTAGCCGGGTGCTCTCCAAGTAGCCTGGGGTGACTCATGACTAGTTCATCTAGCCGCCGGTGTGGGCTGCATGGGCCCAACACCGCCATGGAGTCCAAGCGTCCCGACATCCCCATTCGCGGTATAATGTAGCCATTGAGGCCCTCGGGCACTTGGGTGCCCAGCCGGGACACAACCCCGTAGGTTACCTGGGGACAGGTCATGAGAAACTAGCCAGCCCCCTAAAGAGGTTAATGTACCTTTCGGAGGTCATACTGAACCCAGACATGCCCCTTTGCAGCCAAAACCCGACATAGTCTTAGGACACTTAAAAAACTCACTAAAAGCAGATGCAAGCTCCAATTGCCATGAAACTTTGCCAACATCCCTTATTAATCAAGGGTAACATTTGGATTTTTTAAGTGTCCAACAAAGTTATCAAAGTGCCATACGTTTTGAACCAACTTCACATCGGATGCAGCAGGGTGCCTGCGGACAGTGTTCAGATGGGCACTGAGGTGCCGGCGGAAGTGTCCAGATGAGCACTGGGTGCCCGCGGTAGTACCCAAGCACCATCACCCTGCATCATAAGGCACAGGGTGCCCCAGACAAGGTCTGGGCGCGCAACACCACACCATTGTGCCCACAAGACATACATTAAGGCTCACGCGACATCAGCTGCGCACAACAAGGGTCCTGTGCTCTCGGCATCACGCCCCTAGGCCCGACCCTAGGGCCAACCTTAAAGAGCTCGGCCATGTCCATGGCACTTGCACAAGGCATATCAATTTATATTTCTATCACACGCAACCAGATAAGACTAACGACAAGACATGCCACAGCTGCTTGCCCAAAATTGTGCGTGACAAACCTCCCCAGTTAAAGTATTTGCCGTCCTCGGCAAAGTTCTCATGGGAGCAAGGTTGTCTTTACTTGGTCCCTGACTAATTCAAGTGGCATTAATTGTCGCGTCTCGCACCAACTTGTTCGGACTGCACTTACCTAATCTGGTCTTGTGCAAGAATTGAGCAACCAGTGCCTTTGCACATCAACCCACGTGCCGTCGCATCAGCCAACATGGCTCTAACACTTAAATCACTAGCATAATGCCCTTTCACACTACTTAGCGTGATCAACACTGACCCTACTCGGTCGCATATGAAAGTATGGCAATCCATGCCATTTCACGCATACATGCGACCAACGTCAACTTCTCTCGTTGCACGCTGATACCCCAACACCCTGTGTTGGTTCGCGCACCCATGCGCGACCAGCATTAGCTTATCCTGCTGCATGCTGAAACAACAACATCCATAGTCGACTTACCCCTGGCCAGGGGGATCAACGTGAACCCACTTGGTTCCCCGTTGCAACTTGGCACCTCGTGCCATCTTGCGCACCCTAGCGCATCCAGCATTAGCGCCCCAGCTGCATGCTAACAACTCAGCATCACATGCCGACTCACGCTCACCAGCGTGTTTGACGACAACCCATCCGGTGGCACGCCACCAATTCCGACACCTGAGACGTCCTTTTGCACAGCCTAATCAGTGTCAGCTTACCCAACTATCCAATGGGAAATTGTCATCCCGTGCCAAGCCAAGCATAGCCAGCGAGGCCCACACCAATCTACTCGATCACGCGCTACAAAATTAGCATCTTGTGACACCATCATGCATGCACGGTCAGCAAGATCCTACCTGGCGTCAAGCTGAAAACTCGGCGTCACAAGCCACTCATGTACTCATGTACCCAATACGGCCTATCTTTCCCCATTTTTAGCTTGGGTCCAAGTATCCTTCTAATCACTACACAAAATTGGGGAAAAGTAATTAGGGATCCAAAAGAAAGTTCATCAGGAACACCATCGATCCATAGCAAGTTTCCATTAACATTCAAAAGTCCTTTCAATATTTCAGTTGTATTACATGAGATGATACACAAAAATGGGTACAGTACTTCCAAAAGGGAGTACAAGAGTTCAATATTAACAAAACATTAACCACCACAACATAACAAACCCTTATTTTTACATGGTGATCACTTAAAAGTACAAAATTTCTACTCCAGTAAAACCACAGTCCTCAACTCGGGGGGTGCAGGACTGATTCTGGGAAGGTTGAGACATCCACCTTTCGGTGGGGTGGTTGCTCCTTTGGACCAACAAGGGTGTTCACAGCCGCATTTACAACCTGTGGGCATTCCCGCATGAAGTGTGGACCACCGCATCTTAAACAACTAACGCCTGACTCGGGTTTTGGGAACTTCTCCTGTGCCTCCGGACTTGAATGATCTTAGGCATCATCCCGGTCATGAAGAAGGATAGGTCCAAAATCCCTTCTCGATCTTCCCCGATTCCCACCTTTTCTAGCAGAACGACTATCTTTACTGGGTTGCCTTTCCCAACTGAAGTCTATTAGACTCTCAGCCGCAATAATTGCTTGTTCGAGGGTGAAAACATCCCTCCTACGAACTTTTGAACGAGCCCACAGTTTCAGACCTTTTGTGAAGTTGTACACACGATCCTCTTCTTGTATATTGGGAAAATCATACATTATGGAGTTAAACTCCCCGATGTAATCTTGAATAGTATCCGTCTGCTTTAGGTCACTCAAATGATCGCGGGCTCTGTCATCGGCATCCTGGGGGAAAGAATTGGGCCTTCAATGCCCTTTTAAACTCAACCCAACATCGAATAGGAGTTTGGCCACGTGTGGGGTCACGTTCAACTTTGCACCACCACCACTTCTTAGCATGCCCCCCAAAATGTAACCGCCGCGAAGACCTTCTGGTCATCATCAGTATTGTATTCTTCAAAATGTTCCTCCACGTCGAAAAGGAAATTATCTAGCTTCTCAGAGTCATGGGTTTCGTCATACGACGTAGGGTCACAAAGTTTCAGCTTTCTTTTCTTGCCTTGACCCGAGTTTAGGGACTTCAAAACTTGTAGAAGGGCTACCTTTGCACGGAGCTCTCGTAGCTCTGCAACGCGAGGATTAAAGGAGTTAGGCTGCTCCTCCAAGGTTCCACTCGAGGGGCCAGCATGAGCTTGGCGCACCTCATTACATAAAGAGTTCACCAATATCTCCAGCCTCTCAAGGTTGTGGAGTATATTACGTTCCGGCCCAAACTCTGAGGCATCTCGGGAGGCCGAGTACTCTCTCAATTATATCCAATCTATTCACAATCTCGGCTCGTGATTTTGTCGTTCTAGAAGCCATCCGATAAGCTTGGGTCTATACAATCGTGACAACAACTAGCTTGTGCAAACTTCAGACCACTTCTATGCCTTTCCAACATGTGAACTAACGTTTAATCCTGCGAAGACAATGACAACCGATATGCTATGGCTCTAATACCACTTTTGTCATGAGTGTATTTCTAAAATAATTTTTTTTCGCTTGGAAGCCAAGTCCAGCGGTATACACAACACACATATAAACCAAGCACACACAACAAGCATCAAAAGACATCTAGGCTAGCAAACAAGCAACACTCATGATCGGCGTTGGGCCAAGGCCCCACCAGTCTAACCGAACCAACCCTTGTGCCACAAGCATGACTAAGGGTGGTCTTGAACCGCCCCATAGTTAGTTCCCACGTCCTCAGACCCCTTTTCCCAAAGGCATGGATGTAACACCCCAGATTTTATCCCCTAAAGGCAGTACGAGAGATTAGGAAAACAACACCGCAAACGGATAAAAAAATAGAGGTCAAACGAGTCTTAAAACAGCGGTTTAAGTTCTGTCCGACCTTGCGTCCAAACATTCATGTTCGGACGAGGTCCGAGAGTCACAAGTAAATGTCCTGACTTGTGTCCGGTCTTTGAAGTTCGGACACAACCAAGAGTTGAAACCAAGAGCGTCCGAACATTGAAGTTCGGACACTAGTTCCGATAAAATTCATTTACGTGGTCCGAACATGTAAGTTCGGACCAATGCCGAGACTTACATGTTGAACTCGTCCTCGCATGCTGTCTGAACATGCAAGTTCAGACAGATGTTCAGACACATCATTCTACAGAAAACTAAGTTTATTTCGGGACCTGTCCGAACTTACATGTCCGCACGGACATTTGGACAGGTCTAAAAACACAAAACAGCTTCAGAAACCCCTCATTACCTAGCTACAATGCCATAACATCTACACTAAAGCAATAGATGGAATTTCTCAAAATAATTCGATGTTCAACTCATGCAGAAAGATAACAGCGGAATAAAAAAATCCTGGATATTACTGCCACACCCACATCTATGGGTGTTAAGGCTATCCACCAACCAAAACATATTTAAACATTAAGCTACTTGACAAAATACATCCGATGTCGAAAACTCCAAATTGATTAGTAACATTATCATGAATTTAAGTGAATCTACTCCTACTTTCTACGTGGCATTGTAATTCCCCAACACATGGCTCAATCATAGTTACATGCGATCAGAAGATATATAGAACACATAGAAAATTGCACAGTCAGTTGACACTCAGTAAACTACTACTACAAGAAATAAACTCATTTGTGTGATGAGAACAAACCCAGTTCTACTAACAAGGAGTCAAAATCTTTCAACCTGTACTCTAATACATTCAATACCAAGACTCAACCAAAATAGGGAACCCTTTCATTGGCAACTAAAATCCATCAACGAACACCGACACAAGTGGGGTCGTAAAATAAACAATTCCACCAACGGTCACCCAAACTAGCAGGGTCATAAAATAAACAATTCCACCTCAGTCTAAATCCTTAAGTGTGCACACCCTTCTAAGGGTACTTCTGACCATGAAGATGTAGATCTATGGAGCTTAAACTATGATATAGTGGTTGTAAGGCAACATAATCATTCCAATGTAAAAATATGTACGATTCAATTCTAGCGAAGGTTCCCAAAAGTCATTACCACCAATCCAGAAGAAATAATGAACACATTCTCAAAATCCCCAATTTATTCTCAAATCCTTAATTCCACATTCAACCATAAGGGTTCCCAAATAAAATCAATTCTATCACAATTCACAACATTCACGCAGAGATTAGTGAGCATAGTAGTTTATCTGGATTCAACAATCACACAATCAATCAACCAATCCCACAAACAACTCACAATCGAAGACTCTAACTTTCTTATATATCCTTACTATTCAATTTAGCTTCAACTAGCACCAACAATGGAAGATGGAAGTTACGTGAGAGGAGGGAGATGATCAAGGCAAGGCGTAGAGAGGGAGAGGAGCTGAGACGTGGTTTGTCGGGGAAAGAAAAGAAAGTGAAAGGAAGATGGACAAGGAAATAATAGAAAAGGAAGAGAAAAATAATTAGAAGGGAAATAATTAGAAGGGATATATCCAAACAATATTGAGTTGTAATTATTTACTCCCATATACTCCATTTTTCTTACTTGAAGAATAAATCCCAATTTTCAATAATCCTCTATCATTAACATATTGATAATTATCAAATAATATTACCATGACTAGCCCAATATTTTGTATATAATATATGCTTATAATTTAGTCAGAATTTGGGGGTATTTCAGTATCTCCCCCTTAAAGAAAGCTTCATCCCCGAAGGTAGGATTCCCCTCTGACCACTCATGACCCAAAAGCAGATGAACTGTGTCTATTCCTGACTATTAGGGTGTTCTTGCTGCAAAATCCGGTAAAACATAGTACTCATAGCTTAAACTGTTACCTCCTCAAACAATTGTGGATATTTCTTTTTCATGTCTTCCTCCACCTCCCAAGTAGCTTCTTCGCTACCGTGGTTGGACCATAAAACTTTGACCATTCGGATTGACTTCGATCTTGTGTCTCTAGTTTTTATATCCAGGACCTTGATAGGATACTCCTCATAAGCAAGGTTTTGTTCCAATTCTAGCGCCTCAAAGTTGAAGCACATGAGAGGGATCAGGAATGTACTTCCTTAGCTGAGATACATGGAAGACATTGTGCACCCTCTCAAGCTCCATAGGTAAAGCAAGCCTATAAGCCACATTGCCCACCTTCTTCAGATTCATACAACCCAATAAACTTGGGACTCAGTTTCCCTTTCTTCTCAAATCTTGTCACACCTTTCATAGGAGAGACCCTTAAGAATGCTTTATCACCCACCTCAAACTCCACTACCCTCCTTTTCACATCCGCATATGATTTCTTTAGATCTTGGGCAGCCTTCATACACTTCTGAATCAACCGCACTTGACTCATGGTCTCTTCAATCAACTGGGCCCCAAAATAAAGTTTCGTTGATATCGCTCCAGTATAATGGTGTTCTGCACTTCCTGCCATAAAGAGCTTCATATGGGGCCACCTTAATGCTAGAATGGTAGCTATATTATATGGAAACTTCACTAGATGTAGATTATCAGCCCATGAACCCTGAAAATCCATCACACGGGCTCGTAGCATATCCTCCAAGGTTTGAATTGTTCTTTCACTCTGTCCATGCATGGCTGGGTGGAAGGCGGTACTTAACTTAAGCTTAGTACCCAAATCTTCCTGTAGTTGTTCCAGAACCGAGACAGAAACCTAGAGTCCCTGTCAGATATAATAGACTTTAGGACACCATGATACCTCACCACGTACTTCATATAAGCATCCGCTAGCTGACTCATCGTCCAGGTGCTCTTGATAGGTATGAACCTAACAGCCTTAGTAAGTCTATCGACTATAACCCATATTTGGTTAACTCCACCCTTGGCTTCAGGTAATCCAACTACGAAATCCATCACTATCGAATCCCACTTCCAGTTGGGTACTTCCAGCGGATGTAGTAAGCCTCCTATCCTCTTATGTTCGAATTTCACCTTCTGGCAGGTGAGGCATTTAGAAACAAAATCTGTTATTTCTCTCTTCATCTTTGGCCACCAGAACTGTTTCTTCAAATCCTTATACAACCTGTCACCCCTTGGGTAAACCGAATATAGGGTGAATTTGTGAGCCTTTTGCATTAGTTTCTCTTTCACCTCCACACACTTCTATGGCACACACCATCTCCCCCTAAAACGGAGACTCCCATCATTATGAATGGTAAAGTCCGGTGACTTTCCTTCCTTCACCTTCTCCCGAATTATTTCTAGCTTAGCATCCCCAAGCTACCCTTCCCTGACCTCATCAAAAAAATAAGTAGTGATAGACATAACACACAATTTAACCTCCCGATCGACTCCTCCTGATTCCATCACTTCTAGATTCAACTTATGGAAATCTCTAACTAACTCTTTAGGGAGTACCCACATCGAATTCACGGAGTGGATCCTCTTCCTGCTCAGAGCGTCAGCCACTAGGTTGGATTTCCCCTCATGATATAATATTTGCAAGTCGTAATCCTTTATAAGTTCAAGCCACCTTCGTTGTCTCATATTTAATTCCTTTTGAGTGAAATGTATTTCAGACTTTATGATCAGTGAAAATTTTGCACGAAGTTCCATAAAGATAATGCCAACATATCTTAAGAGCAAATACAATAGCAGCTAACTCTAGATCATGAGTGGGGTACCGAGTCTCATACTCCTTCAACTGTCTCGAAGCATACGCGATAACCTTGCCATTCTGCATCAATACACAGCCCAATCCATATTTAGAAGCATCACTAAACACTTCAAACCCTTCCGCCCCTGAAGAAAAGGTTTGCCCTAGATCTGTGGTCAATCTCTTCTTCAAGATCTGAAAGGCCTTTTCACACTCTTCGCACCACTGAAAATACACCACCTTCTTCATCAGATTGGTAAGCGGTTTGGAAACTTTCGAGAAGTCTTTCATAAACCTTTTGTAGTACCCTTCTAGACCCAAGAAACTAGGAACTTCTGTCACATTGGTTGGTCTAGGCCAATCCTTCATTGCCTGCACTTTAGATGGATCTACTAAGACCAACTCACTTGAGATAACGTGTCCTAGAAAGGCAACTCTATCCAACCAGAATTCACGCTTGGATAATTTAGCATACAGTTGATTATCTCTCAGAATCTACTGTACTAACCTCAGGTGGTTCTCATGCTCCTCCTCATCCTTGGAGTACACCAGAATATCATCTATGAATACCACTATGAACTTGTTCAAATAAGGTTTGAATACCCGATTCATCAACTCCATGAACACTGCTGGTGCATTGGTTAACCCAAAGGGCATCACCATGAATTCATAATGACCATACCTGGTCCCGAAGGCTGTCTTCCGAATGTCCTTCTCTACAATTTGAAGCTGATGATAACCAGAATGCAGATCAATTTTAGAAAACACTTCTGCTCCTTGTAATTGATCAAAGAGATCATCAATCCTCGATAAGGGGTACCGATTCTTAACAGTTACTTGGTTCAGCTCCCCATAATCATTACATAATCTCAAGCTCCCATCTTTCTTCTTAACAAACAGGACAGAGGCTCCCCAAGGTGACACACTTGGGCGAATGTACCCCTTCTCCAACAAGTCCTCCAATTGAGCTTTCAGCTCCTTCATTTTGGCTGGCGCCATTCGATATGGGACCTTAGATATTGGGGTGGTAAGAGATTATGAAGAATGAGAGCTTGCTCTTGTGCCGTGAATTTTAAAAGCTCTTCATTATGTTCCTTGAGGGAACAAGAATAAACATTGAATAATGCACTTTTAATGATAAAGTATGCTGATATTGATGGGAAAACAAGCATAAAATGTGCCAAGTTATATAAGTTTATATAACGCAGAATTCCATAAAGCCCAAAAGACAAAAGGGAGGTCACTAACATGCGGTTAATGTACAATAAAATATTCACTATATGAAACAGAAAAATGGGTCATCCGTGAGAAAAAGTGATGTCGGATCACTAGTTTTTCTAAACTATCAAGAGCTTCCAAGTTCTTACTCGGGTGACAATAGTTCATATAAGATATAGCAAGATCATCCAAAAGGAAGTGAATGAAAATTTTTATACCCCTTTGAAATATTATGGATTGATTATGGGCAGAAAAATTACAGTGTAGACCTTTGAGATATATATGATGTTTGATACATCAAATAATGGTCACATGAAGTATTGTATTCGTTGGGCTATTGATTTAGAAAAATCTGGCTGTAATGAAATTATCCATGTGATTTTGAGATAAAGATGGATAATATGAAAGTTGAAAGAATATTGGTATTGAGTAACTTATACTCCCACTAAGAACTACTTTATTAAGTTGTTAATTTTGCAGAGCAAAAAAAAAGGTTAGACAATTGGTTTTGTGTCTATACCTCCCCCATTAAAAATATCAAAAAGGTTACAAAAAGGAAAGTTGAGAATAGTGAACTCTTTTAGTTCTTAATAATTCTCAACTTTAGGGGGAGAATGATATCAGTTTTGATATTTGGCACAAAGTCTTATGAGTATAATCAATTGTGTGTTGTCGTACGATTACAAAAGCAAGCACATATTGAATGTTGCTACAACCATGCTTCTGGGAAGTATGAGTGTCAAAGATGCTTATGAATTTATAAGATGTCGAATTAGAGAGCGGTTTTCTCTAGCCTAAATGTCCTTAACCAAATGTTAATGGACTAGGAATTATTTCATGCATGATAAAGCAAAATGAACTAGAGTTTCAAAGAATAATTCATTTGGAAAATGTTGCAACTTCTTGATGCGTTCAGATACGAACAAAGTAACGCGATCATATATATACCAGCTGTGAATGTTCCAGCTCGGTTAGAAGCGTGGGAGAAAATCAACAAATGGAAAGTGAATCCCAAGTATGCTGGTGGCGTGGTCGACCCTTGGGATCCAAAGAACCCTCGAAAGAGGAGTTCGAACCATCGAAAGACGAGTCTAGTCCTTTAAAAGGGGGACGAATATGCCAAAATGACCCAAAAGGAAAAGGAAAGTGCGGAAAGATTTGAACCCTCGAAAGAGGAGTTCAGACCCTCGAAAGAGGAGTCCAGTCTCTCGAAAGGGGGACGTATATGCCTAAATGACATAAACAGAAAAGGAAAATGGATATTAGGAGTTTCAGGATTCGAACCCTCGAAAGAGGAGTTCAGACCCTCGAAAGGGGGAAGAAACTATCAAATTGATATATTCTAAGAGTAAAAGAAGTACAGAGTTTAACTTCAAAAAGTTGATAAACACCAATCATAAACACGCCGAAGCATATGATGCTAGCATGATAATACACCAGAGTTGTGCATATGAGATGTTATAATCCACCCCGATATAAAAAATGAACGCGTTCATCCTAGTGGAAAAAGGAGTTTTAATATCGTAAAGGTGGAAGATAGTAGACTCTTGAAAAAGGTGTCGAGCCCTTGTAAAAGGAGCTACAAACTTTGGTGGTAGACCCTTGAAAAAATGTGTCTAGCCCTTGGAAAAGGAGCTATACACTTTCAAAAGAAAGTTAATGATAAATAGTACATCATGTTACATTATGTGTATCCCTTGAAAGAGGATGTAAACTCTCAAAGAGAGCATAATGTGTTCATATGAATTCCCGGGAATTGGTATTCGAAGAAAATCTTGAGAATGATTTTCTCTAAAGGCCTTATGTTTTTATATGATCAATGGTGACTTGGAGAACCATCTAAACCACAATCGAATGGTATCAAGTCACATCTCATAAAGTTATATATATCGATATATCAAATGAGCCAAGGGTATGGCATAAGCCTCTAAGAGGGCATATATGTGGGTATTAAGTTCAAATACTTGACAATGCATTATCTATCTGCACTAGGCTCATATATATGAGTTGTGTAAAGTCATGTTGATAATACATGACTAGTAAAGGATACTCCTCTTATACGAATATCAAATAGACCTTGGGAGTACATTGGATCACACAAATTTACCATCCTTTATATGATAGAAAAAATGTGTGAGGCTTAGGTCAAGAATCCACTATATATGTTATACTTGTGAATGATTTAATGGTGATATAAGACTTACCATCTGGTAATGTGATGATTCTCAGTAAACATAAATCACCATTGTTCTTCCTTTTCATCAACGTTAAGATGATGATGATTGATGACATATTTATGGAATGAATGTTGGCATACATTCATATATGTCAAATTCAGGGGGAGAATCTTTATGTGGTTATGTTTCCTCCTTTGTTTTGGTTTTTGCACCACAGGGTTTCTGATCAAAGTTTTAATGAGGATTCTATCATGAGATTTCTATATGAAGAGGAGAACTATGATATATATATGGTGGAACTGCTATTTCATGGTGTGCAACGAAGTAGACTACAGTGGAAACTTCATCAAATCATGCCAAATTGATTGCGTTATAAGAAATGGGAAGAGGATGCGCATGGTTCAGATCAGTCGTCTATCATCTATTAAGTTCTTGTTGTTTTTAGCCTGATCTAGAGACGCCAACAATGATATTTGAAGATAATGTCGCCTACATTACACTAATAAGGGAAGGATGCATCAAAGGTGATCGAATGAAGCATATATCACCAAAATTCTTCTCGACCCATCAGCTTCAAACCAAGGGTATTCTTGATGTTCGCAAGATTCAGCCCGATTAGATGAGAATCTAGATGATTTTTTTACCAAGTCACTTCCTACAAGAGTTTTAAGAAGCTCGTTCGTGATATCGGTATGCGACATTGAAGAGACATTCTGTTAAATTGAGGGGGAGATAAACATTTTAAATTGTACTCTTTTTCCCTTGACCATGGTTTTTGTCTCAATGGGTTTTTCCTGGCAAGGTTTTTAATGAGGCAGTAGGATGTACATCCAAGGGGGAGTGTTGTAAATAATACAATTAGTGGATGTACATCCAATCATCCTTTGGTTTACCTTAGACCTTTCGTTTGTGTAACTCCCGTAACCTCCCCAAAGTCTTTATTAGTAGACCTTTGATCTTTTGCTTTCCTACCAATGAAAGGTTCAGTAATATATACTATATAAGGATGTACAATGGAATGATAAGGGGTATGCCAATTACGCCTATCTTGTCTACAATACTCTCTTCTATCCTCTCAGTGTTATATCCGGTTTGACATTCTTCCTAACAAAATAAAGCCTTATTGTTTGTCACAATAGTGAAGTCCGACATCAATTGTTCAATATCATTATTTCTACTAATATGTTGGATCGCCACTCTATTTTTCTTCAAGCAAAAGTATATGCAAGAAACTCGTCTTCTGTGAAGGTTAGGTAGCTTCGCTTGTTTTCCTTCTGCTATTCACCACTACTAGTACATAGAATTACATCTACACATTCACTAGTACGATCTGTCTAATAGCTACTGTTATGTTCTTATATTTAATAGGTAATAATTTTATTATTCACATTGCTACTCGTAGTAACTATTCTATTTCAATTCAATACTCCATATATCAAACTAAAACTATATAAAAAGGTTTAGAGAAGAAAACAATTAGTAGTAATATATAGGAGAATCAGGGCCCAGGTGATCGCATAGTTATTGTACTGTACATGTCCTACTAGCAGCTATACACACTACAACAATTTTCTACCAATGGGGACTGAAATACCCCAAACCTAAGTATGGTAAGTAAACATCAATTCATAATATAATAAGGCTAAAACATGCCTTAGAAACATTGGTAGACAATTTAAACCAAAGAAGACACAAGAAAACACCATAAAGTCAAATTAAGCAAAAACTTGCTCTAGACTTGGTGTAACCTTGATTAGGACCCAAAGGTCATTCCTAGACCTTATTAACATGATAATGAACATGTTGAATCAATTACCAAAGAAAACCAAGCTCAAAAACAAGTTTAAACACAAATTGTGCTTTAAGGAGTCTTAAAGCACGTTTTTGAAAAATTGTCTTGGAAATGAGTTTTGAGTGACTAAATGACCAATTTTATGCCTTAATCAACATTTTTACTACTTATTATCACATTAGGAAGCCTAAATCAATGAGAAACCAACAATTTCACAAATTTGTGCACTAATTATGAATAGTGCCCAAATAAGCCTTAAGTCAACTTTAATTAGTCAATGGTCAAATTAAGTCCATAAATATCTTATGAATGGAGGAGGGCACGGTTTTAGAAGGGATGATTCACCACATATGCCAGCACTTTAAGGAAAAGAGGAGGGAAAGTAAGAAAAAGAACTATTTGCTTTTTAAGTGAAATATCTTACCTTAGCTACCTCTCTCCTCCCTTCTCTTCATTTCCTTCCTTCCCCACTGAATTATTCTTCATTCTCCCAGTGGAAAACCGTTCATGCTACAGCCCATACTTCTCCACCTTCATTTGCTTGCTAAATCCAAGTCCAAGCTCCAAATAAAAAAACTAAGAGCACATTTGTGCAAGTTAGACCAAGGCCTTCGATTCCTTCTTTTCAAATCTCCAAAATCTCATGGTTGATTCTATGAAGAAACTCCATGGAAGGGCTACATTTGAAGAGAAAGATTCAGTTTTAAGAGCTCCTTTACACCCTCTTTCATTCAAGGTAAGAAAAGCTTGAAAAATCTAAGTTTTCACCATTTTCCTTAATGTCCGAAAATGACTTCTCATGGAACCTTGTTTTACTCCTTGAATTAGCCTTGTTTTAACATCCAAGAGGCTAGAAGAAGTCTTGCCTTGCTTCATTATCAAAGCCATTCCAAATTTCAAAGGTAATCATCCATTTAGTGCTTTAAAGCAATTCTTGTAAACCTAGAAATGATTTCCATGAGTCTAGGTATATTCCTTAGCACTCATTACATTATTTGAATGTTGATTAGAAGATTATCAAGGGGAACTAAAGTCCTTGCTGAAATCCAATCAAGAAAACCAAAGGAGGAAAGTGAGAAACACTTGAGAAAAACAAGGTAAATTACTTACCTTAAGGTGGTTTAATGCTTTAAAGGATGAGATTTAGAAAGATACCAAATGTAGCTTAGAGCTTACATTATATAATGGGTTACATAACCTAATAGAAACAACATGATCATATTTGAGAACTTGTGACTAAGGAGCAAATTGGAATTGAGTTAGTAAAACAATCATAAGGTGAATTATAAGAACACTTATATTGCTATGGGAGCATTGATGTGTGTAATTGCAGGTTGAAAGCATTTATATGTGGGAAATTCAGTGTTTAAGTTTAAGTCATTTAAGGGCCTAAGAGCCATGTCATTTAAGAGCCTTAGTGCTATGCAATTTAAGATTATTGCACTATATTGAGTTTGTTATGAATGGTTTGATTTGGGTGAGAAATATCATGAGAAAGGGGTTTGTTGAGTGTGAGATGATTGAATGAGAAAAACTATGCTTTTGGTATAATAACATAGTAGGGAAGCTATGTCAAAATTCGGTTGAGAAACTAGGTGTTAAAAGTGTTTTAAGGAGATATTAGGACCTAGAAAGTACTGGGAATCATTTAAGGAGATTTTGGTAGAAATGACTAAGATAAGGTGTTTTGGGAGGATTGGAATGACCTAGAGTTATCTAGGAGGAATTATGAGTTAGGTGAGTGTATTAAACACACCAAGATCATGGTATGAGGAATGTTAAGACTTGTGCAAAATCTGTAGGAAATGATTTATAATGCCTTGTGATGATTTAGGTATGATTTAGTTTGTATAACCTTGATGGTAATGAGTGGATTTGGGTGAAGGAGATGAAAACTATAAGAGAATGTAGTAGCTTGTCAAGGGAATGACTAGGAATGGATAAGAGTGTATAACCATGTTAATGTTGAGTAAATTGAGTAAGAGAGATGGAAATGTTTAAGAGGAACAATGTCAAAGTATAAAGAAGATGGCTAGAAATGTATAAGTAAGTACAAGTTTATGAATGATGAGTAGTAAGTGTAAAGGAGAAAAAGTTGTGCATGGATATGCAATGTAACCTTGGGGACTTTGAGTAACTTGGAAGAGGAGATAAAGATGTCTAATAATGCTTTAGGAGTGGTGAAAATGATTGAGAGGAAACACTTTGGTTAGTTTGGGTTTTAGGTAAAGTTCACATGTTGGAAGTGTAAGGAACTAAGTGTTAAGTGTTAGGAATTTAGTAAGAACTTGAGTAAGTGTTTAAGGAATTTAGAAGTTGAGTTAAGGAGGTGAGGAGGATTGATGATGCATTAGGTGTGGCCAATAAGGGAGTTGGTAATGTTGGTAGAAGGTTGTGAAACACCAAGAGAGGTTGGTGATGCACTAGTGTGCATAAGTGTTGAAAATGGAAATTGAAATTGGTGGAATTGAACAAAGATTGGATGACGAGTTTAACCAATGATATAAGTAGGTTTTAAGAGTGTTTAAGGTGTTTAAACATGTGAAAAGATTAGGGAAGAAACGTGGGAAGAAGAACGGAGTTGAAACGAGTCAAAATGAGTGATTTCTGACTTCGACCTACTCAGGGCGTTGGGTCGGTTGGTGGGTCGGTCGGACTGATATCTGCAAAACCGAGTTTCTGACTTCGACCTACCCAGGGGGCTGGGTTGGTCGGTGAGTGTAAACCTTGAGATTTCCTTGGAACGTACCAGTTACACGTGAGTAAAGGTTGCGTAGACAGACCTTTTATCCAATGCTTAGGATTAGGAATCAGTAATCGTCAGAGATAAATATTGCGAGTGCACAATATGGCACGTCGAGTGACCAACGCTCAGAAGAGCTTGTGACTCAATGGATGAATTCTTC